>JALJCO010011362.1:0-156154 GCA_023101725.1 Atherinomorus stipes | reverse complement strand
TGGAGTCTTTGGCCGTTTCTCAATACCAAGTTCGCTAAGAACAAACTTGTGTACTTGCTAGTATGGACTTGTTGGAAGTACAGACTTCTGAGGACGGAAGGACGCAAGTACACTCGTTGCACATTTGGAACGGAAGCATACTTGATTACGTCAAAGACGTTGCTGAAGTTGTGTCATAACAAATATCTAATATTAAAATGATAAGTAGCAATAACCCTGCTTAAATGTGGCAGTTAAAGACAGCTAATCTGCGCAACCGTCTTACTTACTGTTAGCTAACGTTAGCTGTTCAGCCCATTCGTGAAACCGCTAGTCACTTTTAATAACGGTTTAAAATTTATCAAACCACCAAGAAGTTGAAGTTAAACAACTCTGTTGTAGAAAAGTTATATAAAACCAACGTTACGTAAAATAATGAGTATTTTCAGCACTTATAGCAATTACTTTTCTCCTCCACCATTGTTATGCCGCAATGCCTTATGGGATAGAAAGGTGTCTGAAGTCCACAAAAGTCATCTCCAATGCAGACTCGGAAAAGTGGGCGGAGCAAGTACACATCCGGGAATATGGAGCGTACTTGTCTTGATGCGTTCTTTGAATTGGAACAGTACTTGGACCTCTACTGATGACGTTTCAAAAGTACACAAGAATGCAAGTCCGCAAAAGTACGCATATTGAGAAACGGCCTTTGTTTTGGGCAATCGGACTATTTTTAGCAGCCATTATAACAGACGCTGGTTGTCATGGTTGCGGGCTGGTGGGGGCGCGGCCTTCGAGCGGGGCGGGGGCGTGGAAAGCAGCAGCTCATTACATATTAAGTAGGGCACCAAAACAGCTTGGCCAGAAGAGGGCTGAATAAGGGGGTTTCTGGTGCATGCTGTCTGCCTAATCTGAGAGGGATTTTCCTGCACAAATGGCAAATACATGTTCTGGGGGCCTTATTGTTAATATATTTACTTTCAAATTGCACCATAATATTGGACCTTTAATGCCTGTGTCCCCTTACATCTATTAATAGCTACGATTCTGACCTATTTTGCCACATGTCAGATCTTTTAGCTTTTAGGATTCCTCATGCATAATGCAGTGTCATTTATGAAAGACCGTCCTTTAAACTTGATCAAATTATTCTCACATTCAACTTCTCCAAGACCTTTTGCTTTTGACTCTTCTGTTTCGTTGTTATTGTACTTCCATGATCATGTGTGTTAGCGCCTCCAGTTGCATGCAAATACCCGCACACACACATGCATGCTGTGGATGGAGCTATCCTACTGGAGTCTGTGGCTAATGCATACCAGACATTCTGACAGCAGGAAAGTCCATTGAAATAGGTTCTTTAGGTCTTTTGTTTGTGTGCGTGTGTGTGTGTGTGTGTGTGTGTGTGTGTGTGTGTGGTGTGCAATTCCAGGAGTTGACCACTCATAAGTCATGGAAACGACTGTTTGTGCATCTGATTGTGGTCAAAGTTCAAGAAGTTTAGCATTCAACACAATGTTTTGTATCTCTAATCTGAACCGAGAGTTCTACATTCGGAAACCACCGTTTCTTTTTCAGTCAAAAACACCTCCACTGTTGCAAAGGCTGAAATCTCAACCTGCTGATATATTAAAGCAGGATGTGTCCACCTATAACTCTGTCTAAAGCTTTAGTTCTGCTGCATTGAGAAGAGGGTAATTTTTCCACAGTCTGGAAATATTCATAGCTGGATTTAGCAGAGCTGAGATGTAGAGTAATGCCAACTTTCCCCTATTTAAAATTCCCAAGCAATGGAGTTATACCATCCCTGTCTTTCCCATTTTACTTGTGAGTGGGCGAACTTTATTTCACTGTGGAGAGGGAGGAGGTGCGGACATGAGCGCAGGCCTGGGCGGAGCAGCTAAATATCATTGAGTTGTGTTGTGTGGACTTCCTCCTGGAAGCGTGTTTAGAGTAAATACTCAGTGAATGAACAGATGAGTAAATGAGGAAATCTTGTATAAGGAAAAAAAAAAAAAAAGCCTGTTGAGTCATTACAACCATGCAGCTATCTTCACTCTGCACTGCATTATGGTGCCGAACCGCCAGAGTGGGAAGCCATAAATATAACAAATCTGTTTGAAGAAGAAGTTATACAGATAAACTCCTAGATGGAAGTCTCCATATTACTGCACCCTGCCGGCAGCGATGCCAGCTGAGTTTTTCTGAACAGTGTGTGAAATGTCAGGAACACATTTTTAGCTGTCTTATCACAGATATCCAAGTCATCAGTCTTCCTCCGGTTAAATCTGTCCCAAGTTAGATTATTAATCAAGAAGTGAAAACTGAAAATAAAAAGAAGAGCGTAAGTATGTAATTCTAGGATGTAACATTTGATTTGGATCACTGAAATCTTCCCATTAAGACAGTTTTGAATTGGGTTGTTTCTGGTGAAGCTTTCCTTCTGTTCAGGACTCTTTGGCTGAAACTACCAACAGACAGAAAAACAAACCCACCAGGGACAAATGTAATGATCTATTTGTTTTATTTAAACCTTGGCAGTTGTCTGAATGAACGTACTGAGGACATTTTTCCTGCAATGACTAAAATCTACCGTAGGAGTAGACATAATAAAAGAATGGAGAAGAACTCCTGAACTGAGTGAGTGATAATTTGTGGTAGTTGGCAGGATGCAGATCTGGGTGATAATTCTTTGTGAGTTTATAACTGTGAGTAATAAGGTGTTGATATTGCAATATACGAGTAATGATGATGATGAAAAATGAAATATTGATTTTTTTAAGAGATTTAGTTTACACTGATGGCAGATGTCTGGTGACTTGTCCAGGGTGTACCCTAACTTTCGTCTGTAGCAACTGGAATAGCTCCCCTGCAACCTGCTGGAATTACAGTATATACAGTGGGTACAGAAAGTATTCAGACCCCTTTAAACTTTTCACTCTTTGTTTCATTGCAGCCATTTGCTAAAATCAAAAAAGTAAATTTTATTTCTCATTCATGTACAATCAGCACCCCATCTTGACAGAAAAAAACAGAAATGTAGAAATTTTTGCAAAGTTATTAAAAGAGAAAAACTGAAATATCACATGGTCATAAGTATTCAGACCCTTCACTCAATACTGAGTAGAAGCACCTTTTGAGCGACTACAGCCATGAATCTTCTTGGGAATGATGCAACAAGTGTTTCACATCTGGATTTGGGATCTTCTGCATTCTTACTTGCAGATCCTCTCCAGTTCTGTCAGGTTGGATGGTGAACGGTGGTGTTCAGCCATTTTTAGGTCTCTCCAGAGATGCTCAGTTGGGTTTAAGTCAGAGCTCTGGCTGGGCCAGTCAAGAATGGTCCCAGAGTTGTTCTGAAGCCGCTCCTTTGTTATTTTAGCTGTGTGCTGAGGGTCATTGTCTTACTGGAAGGTGAACCTTCAGCCCAGTCTGAGGTCCTGAACACTCTGGAAGAGGTTTTCTTCCAGAATATCTCTGTACTTGGCCACATTCATCTTTCCTTCAACTGCAACCAGTCGTCCTGTCCCTGCAGCTGAAAAACACCCCCATAGCATGATGCTGCCACCACCATGTTTCACTGTTGGGATGGTATTGGGCAGGTGATGAGCAGTGCCTGGTTTTCTCCACACATACCGCTTAGAATTAACTCCAAAATGCTCAATCTTGGTCTCATCAGACCAGAGAATCTTATTTCTCACAGTCTGAGAGTCCTTCATGTGTTTTTTACAAACTATGCGGGCTTTCATATGTCTGCACTGAGGAGAGGCTTCCATCAGACAACTCTGCCATAAAGCACCGACTGGTGGAGGCTGCAGTGATAGTTGACTTTGTGGAACTTTCTCCATCTCCCTACTGCATCTTTGGAGCTCAGCCACAGTGACCTTTGGGTTCTTCTTTACCTCTCTCACCAAGGCTCTTCTCCCATGATTGCTCAGTTTGGCTGGACGGCCGGGTCCAGGAAGAGTTCTGGTCGTCCCAAACTTCTTCCATTTAAGGACTATGGAGGCCACCGTGCTCTTAGGAACCTTTAGTGCTGCAGAAATTCTTTTGTAACCTTGTCCAGATCTGTGTCTCGCCACAATTCTGTCTCTGAGCTCCCTTGGACAGTTCCTTCCACCTCATGATTCTCATTTGCTCTGACATGCACTGTGAGCTGTAAGGTCTGATATAGACAGGTGTGTGCCTTTCCTAATTAAGTCCAATCAGTTTATTTAAACACAGCTGGACTCCAATGAAGGAGTAGAACCATCTCAAGGAGGATCAGAAGAAATGGACAATCTGTGAGTTAAATATGAGTGTCACTGCAAAGGGTCTGAAAACTTATGACCATGTGATATTTCAGTATTTTTCTTTTTAATAAATTTGCTCAAATTTCTACATTTCAGTTTTTTTCTGTCAAGATGGGGTGCTGATTGTACATTAATGAGAAATAAAATTAACTTTTTTGATTTTAGCAAATGGCTGCAATGAAACAAAGAGTGAAAAGTTTAAAGGGGTCTGAATACTTTCCGTACCCACTGTATAGCCAATAAATGGATGGATGGATATTTACATGGCCCTAAGCTATGCCTTTTATATTAAATGTGGGGTTGTTTTTTTTACACATAATTTGAGTAGTAATCCTGTAATTTCCAGTTGTCACACATGATCAAACCGGTGACCACTCAGAAAGTTACACCAGAAGAGGAAGCTGGTAGACAACAAATTTATGAGTAATGCAGGTAACCCAAAACTGACTTTACATAATAGACACATAAATAATAGGTGTGTCAATATTAACTACCATGACTGCCGTGTGTGTATCGTGCGCTAGTGCATTTGGAGTCAGTGGTTGAACTCCAGGTTGAACAAGCCAGCCTTTCACTAGTCAGGGTGCGGTAAAAATCAAGAGGTGAGCGAGAAGCGTGGTCTATTACTTCTTCATCTCTCCCATCTTTATTCGTCCACCACACAAGGCGACTATTTTTCCACCCTTTTCTTGGTGGATATTTTTAGTCGTTGCGGCAGAATGTGAAGCCTGAGAGGTGGTGGTGGAGTAAACCTGTATATGTGTGTGTGCATCAAAATGTGCACTCTGGACTGCCCCCACAGTTCGCCCCAGAGGTCACCTCTGAGTGGGTTGGGTAGATAAATAAACACTGCAAAAACCAACATTTGGAAGAGCGGTCACACATCCGGCACGACATACTGAGAACCTGTCTCCCCCTCTCTGACTCTCTGTAGGATGTGGTTAAAGATGGTGATAATTACTCTTATTTTCATCAGAAATGTCCCAGAAATTATCTGTTTTTCCTTTTTGTTTTCCATAATTGGCAATGATGCAGTGTTGGACTCTACAGGACACTGTATATCACCTCAGATGTTTTCAGATTAAATTTCTGTGGGGCTCATGAAAGGCATCTGTATTTAGTACTAAAGTACTCCCTTGAAATCTACAGCTTTATGGACATTTTTATAGCTGAAGTCATGTAAAAACCAGCTGGTGTTTGGTTTGCTCTATGTATATATATATATATATATATATATATATATATATATATATATATATATATATATATATATATATATATATATATATATATATATATATGTGTGTATATATATATATATATATATATATATATATATATCCCGACCAATATGGGATTTTTGAGGCCGATTCTGATACCGACATTGAGGGCCTTAAAAAACGATATCCATTTATCAGCCAATATATATCAACCGGGATATTAAAAAATGAACATCGACATGCACGCAGGATATGTACTGTCCAACTAGCCAACTTAAATTCTTATCATGACCAAAATATGATTCAAGACTAAGAAACAGAACACTGCAGAATTTGTGATGATGTTTTAGGTGTTGACACAAATTTGTTGTTTTTTGCCTTACTGTTGCTGCAGCCCAGGCTAATGTTCACACCGCAGATGCTGCATCCAACACCTGTTAAATCTTTTGTGAAGTGGCTCCACACCTTACTCTTCCCCTCTGCCTAGGAATAAATATATATATACATTTAGTATATTTTAGTAATTAGATTTTTAATAATATCGATGACCATTTCAAAATAAAAACAAGTGTCTGCATACAGCTTACAGTGATAACACACAGGCGGATGGGAGATGTTTTGTAACTGGTACATTTTTTTTTAAGAGACTCATTCACTAAAATATTCACTAAAAATATAATAAAGTCATTTTAAATAACAACCTACCTCAACCATGAAAATCTGAGCCAAACATTGAGTACTTTAAGACCTCAGAATTGTTTGGCCTATAAGAACAAAATGAAATTTACCCAGAAGCACACTGATCTTGTTTTCATTAATTTATTCCCCATCTTTGTGTTTGCTCATTAAACAGGTTCTGACAATATTAATGCAATCTGAGTACGACACCTATCACTGCTTTTTAAGATAAGTTGCTCAGGATACTTACTAATATGTTATGAAAATTTGGGGGATTTTTTTTAATTGTCAAAGTGATTTGAAGCATGGAGGGCAGAAGAGAACAAAGGTGGAGGAAAACATTAACATTAGCAGAGCAAACATGTTTCTACGACTGCTTTCTGTGTGTATGGAGTGTGTGTGTGTGCGTGTCTGTGCAAGACATGTGAGCTGTGTATCTGGTCATCTGTCCAAACTTTCTTCGTTTCCACATCTTGACTTTTAAGCAAATATTTGGAAGAGATCAAGAAAAGAGGAAGAGAGAATCACAAGGAGAGAAAAGGAATGAAAGAGCAGGCGGAGAGACAGAGAAGGTCTTGAACCTCAAGCTCTGCTGTTTCTGGCATCTTCTCAAAGGTTTTCTGTAAGACAAGGGGCCAGGCTAGCAGAGTCACACTCCCTTTAACTTCCACCTCCAGCTCAGCTGAAAGAACTGAAAGCTGCTGCTAAATGCTATCGAATAAACTGAAACCTAGTCCTTCCAAAGGCTCTTTATCCGTAGGCTAAATGAGGTTGAACTGTGGTCATAGAAAAGAATTCAATAATTTGTCATTACACAACAATGTGCAATGAAATTAAGGTGCTCAACCAGTACATTATACATTAAACAAAGGACAAGAATAATACACATACTAAAACAAAATAAAAGACATCAAATGGGGAGTGAATTAGGACAGTGTTGAGTACGGGAGCCATCATTTATTTGCTAGTGTTTGATCTTGTGCAGCTGTTTGTGAATCTGGTGGTCCATGATTTTTTTTTTTTTATATCCTCAAAGACCCATTAACTCATGAAAAGTATTGTTCTTTTTTGTCTTGAGAAACACGGTACATCAGTAAGTTCATTCAGAGTCTTGTAAAATGCTAATACATGCCATGTAGGCCATGTCACGCTCACTTATAACACTGAGTTTTTAATGAGGTGAGGATGAAGAAAATCACGCAATTGCCTTTAATCTAATCATGGGGGCGAGGGAGGGAAGGGACCACACACGAGGACATAACAGAGAATTTTTTTAAAAAGGAGAAGAAGCTTGAGCGGCATGCAGGACACAAAGGGGGTATTTCTTCTCCTGTAGTTGAACCAGCCACTTTAACCAGACACGCTGCTTCTAAGCAGTAAAAAGATCCATCTTATTATGAGAGCACTCAGTGTGTATGTGAGTTGGCACATGTGGCGTCCTCCCACAGCGCTTCCCCAACTCCATCACCCTGCACTATTCATCGGGTTTTTCAGGTTTTCGACAAAAGCTGAGAATGAAGGAGATCTTTCAGGGAAATGTCAGAGCATCTGGTGAATGTTTGAGTATGGTTTCAAATGTTCAACACAGACCACGGCTGTGGTTGGTGAGAGCAGAGATGTGTTTCAGAGTGATAACTGTGTGTGAAAGCAGTGGAAAGACTGCAAAAAAAAATCACAAAATGACTGTAAAAGGGCAACTTAAAAAAAAAAAAAAAACCTTTAATAAACACATAGACATATAACCTTCAAGCAGATGAAAGCTGACATATGTTTCTGTGTGATTATGGACAAAATTCTACACATTATAGAGATTTATAGCAAATTTTAGTGGGATTGTTTGGCTGTCTGGCCTACTTTATGACTTTAGTTTAACCTCATGCTCACATGTTGTTTTCAGAGGCAGTAATCACAGAAATGTATAGGGGTTGAGTACAAGCATCTAGTCCTACATTGTGGTGATGTCCTGATTACAACCATGCTCTGGCACTAAAAAAAAAAAAAGCACCAAACTTTTCCCCATTTTGTTAATTTATGGTAACAAGTTGAGAAACTGCTTCTGAAAAGTTGTAGGTTTTAATACATTTTACATGACCACAAACATTCATAGAATTATTTTTCAGCACCTAATGTATTTTAACTGTTGGTCATCCTCAAACTTACAACCTTTCCTAAACATGACTCTTTTTTTTTTCTTTTTCTGTTGTTTCCATAAAACAACAAAACAGTGATGTTTAAAAAATTACATAGTTGGTCTATACTTCATCAAAACCAGTTTGAGTGTTTACCATAAAGGTAAAGTTTTAGTTATTCTGACTTTCCTTGAACATTGTTTTAAAGAATACAACAGATTCTACATGTCTGGGAGGTTAGCAACATTTAGCTTAGCTCAGCTCAGCAAATCTTATTGCTCAACTAACCTTTTGTTTCTTATACATTAAACAAGCACAATATAATACTGTCCTCTTTGAGCCTTTGAGGTGCTAATGTGTGGATTTTATTCCTAATTATTATTAAACTATTAGCTAAAACTCAGTGGCTAGCCATTAGCTCACCATTAGCTAATACTGAGTCTTGGTAGCTTAAAGTTTTGTATTAAAAAAGTAGTTCATTTGATTTGAGTCTTACATATTTTAGTGTTTAAAATCAGAATTCTGGAAGATGGACCACAACGAAAGATGTCAGATCATTTTAAATTGTGCAAATGGGTTCTTGTTCAAAGTTTGGTAAATGCCACAGATAATAAAAAAGTAGTAGCATAGAATGGTCATGCCATTATTAATGACAATCATCATGTTAAATAGAGTTAGTTACGCTTAAATCTCTCCATTTCAGGTTCAGTTGGATTTGTTCCAGTTTGATTGCCATCTCTCCACTGTGCAAGGTTTTTTTTTTTTTTTTTTTTTTTTTTTTACATGTTGCCTTATAAATTAAAAATATGGAAACCAAGAGAAACATCAGACTTTTCATATGGTGTCATAACCACCATAATGTGTCATTTTGGGCTCCCTAAACAACATAATCAAAAGTATTTTTTACACTTGAGATTAAAAAAACTTTAGCATTGGTTGGTATGTAGTTTTTTTATTACAAAAAAAGGCCGTCATAATAGTTTCTTTATTCCTTTTGTGTGCTGAACAAATTGACTGCAGCTTTTTATTAAAGCATGCTGTTTTGTCTCAGATGTGTGTCGGTATCCTCTGGGGATGTCGGGAGGACAGATACAGGATGAGGACATCTCTGCCTCCAGCCAGTGGTCTGAATCTACTGCTGCTAGATATGGCAGGTATGTCTCACATGCAGACAAACTCTCAGACACGAGTTTCATGGCGTGTTTACTCTGATAATGAGTGTGCGAGCAAGTGGTTTATGCAAGGTGCCTGTGTCTGTTTATTTGCAATAAACCACAAACTGGGGTATCAGTTCTATGTGCAGCCACACGATTAAGGGAGCATGTGTGTAAATGTATGCGTGCTGTAGAACTTGGGTGGCCCTAAGTATCAGGATAACGATGTATTACACTTTCCCCATCCATCCTGGCTATTTTTTCAGTCTCGCCCTGATCTCTCTTGCCCTTGCCAGCCCCTTACCCTAAATTGAAACTTAAGGCAAATTTATGATGCAGCCTTTCACCAAGGTGTTTTTATAAGAGACTTTAAGACCTAAAATCCACCACTCTACTTAGTTTTACTTTCCTTTCACCTTTTTCTCATCATCCTATCCTAATTTTTATCCCCCCTCCCCTGTTTTTCCTTTCCTGCCGTAATTTTTATGATAATCCACCCGCTGTTTCTTTATTCTTTCCCTTTCTCTCCTTCATTCCTGCCTGTTTTCCTTACAGGTTGAACAGTGAGGAGGGTGATGGTGCGTGGTGTCCAGAAATAACAGTCGAACCAGACAGCCTGAAGGAGTTCCTTCAGATTGACCTGCGTTCACTCCACTTTATCACTCTTGTGGGAACCCAGGGTCGGCATGCTGGGGGCATTGGTAATGAGTTTGCCCAGATGTACAAGATTAAATACAGTCGTGATGGCAATCGCTGGATCTCATGGAGAGACAGGCAGGGGAAACAGGTAACCTAGTTGTTAGTTCTTCATATTCCGAGGGGTGCATGTTTTTCTAGCTTGGGTATCAAAGTATAGTTTATTTTAACCTTTGTAACTAATGTCTGATAAACATGAACTGCTCTTTCTGTAGTTTGACTGAACATAATAGATAAGTTCATTTTCCAATCTTGGTTGTTTTCATTCCAATTATTGTTTTCATGAGCTGAAGATATTTTTAATTTTCTTGCAGGTGATTGAGGGCAACAGGAATGCTTATGAAACTGTTCTGAAGGACCTTAAGCCACCCATCATTGCCCGTTATGTCCGCTTCATGCCTGTAACAGACCACTCCATGAATGTCTGCATGAGAGTGGAGCTTTATGGCTGTGAATGGCTGGGTGAGTTTTGGAAGGTGGAGGGGGAAAAAACAAACAATGTAAAGAATCACCTGCAAGGAAGCATGTGGCAAATATCATAAAAGAATCAAAGCACCAACTCTCACCTTTGAACTCATAAAAAGAGAGCAGATCTGCTGACTCACACACCTTAAGATGTCAGACAGGTCACTGTTTAAACAACTCAAGAGTACTTAAATAGCATTATACTACAAACACTGTTCATTGTTGCTTGTTTGTTAAATTTCAAGTTCAGTTTATTTATAGAGCACACTAACAACATCCTTTTGGAGCCCGAGGTGCTGTACAACCCCAACAAAACGATTGGGGATTTTTTTTTCTTCTTAAATTTCACCAGACTCATGCCTGATGTTGTGCTTTTAACTTGAACAATTGATAGGATGATATGTCTGGGTCTCCTATTAGGTCTCTTGTTTTCTGATACAAAAAAATCTGCGTGCAGACAAAGCTCAAGCCCCCACAGCGAACAGAATGTGGTGGAAAATTACACTAATTAAACTATGAAACTATTCTATTCTGGACACAATGAAACAATAGAATGAAGGTCACCTCAACTCCTGCTAGGAGGTCGCGGCTTTAGAAGTCAAGGACAGTTTTATTCATTTTGTTCAATCACTGTACTTCCCTTAAGTCTTTCATGTTTCAGCACTGACTTCACATTCTTTGACAAATTAAACTTTCTGGGCAGCAAACAGGTTGTCAGTCTGGAACAAGAACCACAAGGGCCCCTGTTTAAACCAATTTTCCCTTCACTACAATATTTCTCAACATAACATATACATTCTCTGCCTATTTGTTCTGCTGCTTTCTTGAAGTAATCCCATATCACTTATACTTTTTGTTTTCTTTATTTCACAAAATGGAAATTTCCATCCAACTCATGTGCAACTTGACACATTTGTAACCATGGAGACCTGAAATTCTACATTTTTAAACAAACTATGTGGTTTTAAACAATGGTTTTCAGACCAAAATGAATGACGGACCCACAAAAAGTCCTTGAGTGAACGGACTGATTTTTCCTTACAGATGGTCTTGTTTCGTACAATGCTCCAGCAGGGGAACAGATGAGCTTGCCTGCTTACACTGTTTACCTCAACGACTCTGCCTACGATGGAGCCGTTATCCACAGGTAAGAGAGCTTTTTGTGATTCCCTGCTCACCGTCTTTCCTCTTTCCTCTTGTATTGTCTGGTTGCCATGGTAAAAGCAAAGGGACAAACGGGGATGTGTGGGTCATGGTGCTTTACAGTTAGGCAATACCTCACTGGAATGACTGAGTCAACCATTCTTACAAAGTTTCAAACCTGGAATGAATCTCTGTGGTATTTTGTTTATAGTCATGCTTGGATCACGGCACGGTGAATAATGTCCTCCATGACACAGAACTTTTTTTTCTCAAACACTGCAGAAGGAAAAGAAAATGGCCCATATCGCAACATCACAGCCAAAAGCTAAATAAAGCAATTTGTGTGGTAATGCTGCCACCTTGTGTTGAAGGGTGGAACGGTTCAATCTTTTGACAGCTGAGCTAAGACTTTGGTTTTCTCTCAGTATGACAGAAGGACTGGGCCAGCTGACTGATGGAGAGTGCGGCCCGAATGATTTTAAAGAAGACCTCGTCTACAAACTGTGGCCGGGGTATGACTACGTGGGCTGGAACAATCAAAGCTTCCCAAGTGGATTTGTTGAGATAATGTTTGAGTTTGATCGTATTCGCAATTTTACCACCATGAAGGTGAGATTCCAGGCAAGAGATTCTCTGCCAGTGCTCAGGTCTGTATCCTATTAGGTCTGAAAAATGTCCCTGTGTGCACAGGTCCACTGCAACAACATGTTTCCCATGCACATCAAGGCCTTCCGACAAGTGGTCTGTCACTTCCGCTCCGATTCAGACTGGGAGGCCACGCCGCTCTCCTTTAAACCTGTGGTGGACGATAAGAATTCAGAAGCCCGCTTCGTCACTGTCAACCTAGCCAATCACATGGCCAGTGCCATTAAGTGCCAGTTCTACTTCTCTGATGCCTGGATGCTGTTCAGTGAGATCACTTTCCAGTCAGGTACACATAAAAAGCTGTCAGGATAAACTTCAACCTCACACTTAGATGAAGATGAAGAAGTTTTCTTCTAAGTTTAATGGGATCACTTATTGTGCTGTTTCAGATACTGCCATGTACAACACAACACTGGCTCCACCCAAGACAAGACTTCCTCCAAACATACAACCAGGTAAGTCACACACACAATCTTTAACTCTTTGACACTAGCAACAGACAAATTACGCTACTGTAGTTAACCTTTTCTTGACAAAGCTTATTTTTTCTGTCTGGTGTCAGAAATGACATATGCAAATTAAATTAAAGTAGCCTATAACCTCAGGACTTCAAGGGCTGTATAATCTTGGCAAAGACATCTGAGATTACTACAGAGGAGTCAGAATCAATAAATGTGTTACTGTGTCAGGGTAGTTTCAGCTGGAACACGGCTGAAAATTTCAATGGTTAATTCTTCCTACAAGAAAACCCAATTACTTTCAATGAAAACCAGAGGACAGCGGCCCAGTTCAACCAGTAGCAGTAATGTCTTCTGTGCAAAGGTAGAAGTTAAAAAAGTGAACCTTGTCAGCTCTACAGATGTTTTAATAGAGGTGTCAAACAGGAGAATATCTTGAGAACCACTCAGCTGATGCTGATAATTGATTTATCAATCGTTGGAGCGGGAGAATCAAAGGATAGCTCCCAAATTTACCTTAGAAACACCACAGGGATCCTGAAAGGAGAGAAGCCCAGGATTAATACAACACAGGAAGAGTAAATACTTCACCATAAAACCTTTTTCATCTTCATGGAAACTACCTGAACCTTCGGGATTCAGACAAAGTCATACGGGAACAAATTAGCAGAGCTGGGATAAAACTTTTGACCACAAAACAAGAGTATGACATGATTAATGACTTAGTAAATTATTAGTTCGCTACCCTTTCACTGCTGACTCGTGAGACAGGCGTCTTTGTAATCAGCAGTCTCTGCTTTCATATGACACCATGTTTGTCTGTTTTGCTTCAAGTGGAGAAACTAGCAGAAGCTCTAAAGTGGATTGCTGTTCTCATGATTGCCCAAATAATTGCTTGAGTTATTAATTATTCTGTATGAGTGGCAGTGCATGGTAGAATCTTTATCTGAGTTTCTCCTTGTGATTTTGGTATGCTACGTGTGAAGATTGATGCTTCCTAGTGTGATAGTTGACGGTTCTGTCACTATGCCTCCAAGTGATGATGCGCCCTGGCTACTTGGCCAAGGTTATATTCCTTTGACTGAATGGTTAGTGTGCATGACTGTCACCTGGGAGTCTGGGGATCAAATCCTGCCCAGGCCCTCCTTCATCTAGCAAAACTAGCATATGCAAAGA
The DNA here is from genome assembly GCA_023101725.1 of Atherinomorus stipes. Taxonomy (NCBI): domain Eukaryota; kingdom Metazoa; phylum Chordata; class Actinopteri; order Atheriniformes; family Atherinidae; genus Atherinomorus; species Atherinomorus stipes. Next base: position 142,119 of record JALJCO010011362.1, on the reverse strand, counting down.
TACAGGGGGCTTTGGCCAAGATGACGTCAAATTAGATTTCATATATCAATATATTGACTTTTGATCAATATAAGCTTGAGCCAAAACAAGCAGTAGCAGTCGAAACCTCCCTGAAGTCTCTTGGTGTCTCTCCTCAGAAGATGACCCCACCCATAAAGTTGATGATAGCAACACCCGGATTCTGATTGGCTGTTTAGTGGCAATCATCTTCATCCTGGTGGCCATCATTGTTATTATCTTGTGGAGGCAGGTGTGGCAGAAGATGTTGGAGAAGGTAAGCGTGCACCTTACGTCTAACTCAGTAAAAGTTATCTGTCACTTTTTTGCATTGCCATTGAAGTTTTCCCTTTGGGAGGTGGTCAGATCTGTTGCTTCACCCCCCCACCTCCTTTATTCTAGGCGTCTCGTCGGATGCTGGATGATGAACTAACTGCTAGTTTGTCAATACAGAGTGAGACATTTGGCTACAGCCACAACCAGTCGAGTGCAGCCAATGAACAGCAGTCTAATTCCACCTATGAGCGAATCTTCCCTCTCGGTCCAGACTATCAGGAGCCATCGCGCCTTATATGTAAACTGCCAGAGTTTGCACAGAGCCCGGAAGAGTCTGGTAAGCCAATATTTAGAGTGATATCCACAGAAAATCCTCGCCTCCTCATGATACTGTGATTTCAGCTGCAGCGTCTTCTGTTGTTTTCAGGTTCAGCTACCCCCTCAGCCTCTAAATCCACCACTACAACTGTGGTCCAAGATGGTGTCCCTCACTATGCAGAAGCTGATATTGTCAACTTGCAAGGTGTTACTGGAAGCAACACATATGCCATCCCTGCAGTAACTATGGACCTGCTGTCAGGAAAGGATGTTGTTGTGGAGGAGTTCCCTCGAAAACTGCTCACATTCAAAGAAAAGCTGGGAGAAGGCCAGTTTGGAGAGGTGTGTGTGTCCTTGGCTCATCTGCCACAGTTACTCTACCTTTAAAGGTGGAGTCCGGAGTTTTCCCTCTGAAAATAAACACTAGATTTGTGTGAGTGAAATCAAGCTCAATCCGCACCTTTGGGCCTCTACTCTCTTAGAGGTGAGTTTTGTTTGCAATAGCCCCTCCCCTGATTGTATTTCGTCTTTTCCCTTTGTTTTGGTGTGATCGGGGCGTTTCTGGGCGGAGATTTCCGTATTGTTTCCAGCCAATGACAGAGCAAAGGGCGCATCGCTCCATTAGGATAAACTCGTCGATTGGAGCAAACTTTTTTTTTAAACGTCGAGTTGAGCCGACACCAGATTGAATTCTTGATCAAAATGGTGGATGCAGCGAAGAAAAGGTAGTATTTTGCTGCGAAAAGAGCTCTAGATGGTGCCCACTTAAAAACCATGGGTTAATGTTGGCTTGGTTTTCACACACTTCCGAGTTTTGAAGGAGAGGCTTGAGACTGAAGAGCAGGAGGGGCATTCAGTTTGAACAGTGTTTACAAACAGAAATAGGGAACACTGGACTTTATCTGCTAAAGGAAAACGCAAACTAATTGTGACTCACTTTGTGTGCCCCAGGTCCACCTGTGTGAAGCAGAGGGAATGCAGGAGTTTATGAATGAGGAATATTTGTTCGATATTCCAGAGGACCAGCCAGTCTTAGTGGCTGTTAAGATGCTCCGTTCGGATGCCAACAAGAATGCGAGGTGCTGCTGCGGCTGGAGAGAAAAACATAAGATTAAAATACTGCACATTGCAAGAGACGTCAATGTAAACTTGTACAAACTGCTTTTTTGTTTGCAGGAACGACTTTCTCAAAGAGATAAAGATCATGTCACGTTTAAAGGACCCCAACATCATTCGCCTGCTAGCCGTATGCATCTACAGCGACCCCCTCTGTATGATCACAGAGTACATGGAAAATGGAGATCTCAACCAGTTTCTGTCCCGCCACGAGGCTGAGGGGCAACTTGCTCTGCTCAGCAACACACCCACAGTCAGGTGAGTATGTGGCTGGTGTCGGTAAACTTCCTGTTTTTTTTTTACTTCAAAAGACTTGATAATATCGCTCCTGTGTCCTCCGCAGCTTCAATAACCTGTGCTACATGGCCACTCAGATAGCCTCGGGGATGAAGTACCTCTCCTCGCTGAATTTTGTCCACCGAGACTTGGCCACGCGTAATTGTCTGGTGGGCAAAAACTACACAATAAAGATTGCTGACTTTGGCATGAGCAGGAACTTGTACAGTGGCGACTACTACCGGATCCAGGGTAGAGCGGTGCTGCCCATACGCTGGATGTCATGGGAGAGCATCCTGCTGGTGAGGACTGATCCTAAACTCGTACATCCTGCAACATATTTCCAGCTAGTCCAAAAAAAGATGTTGGGCATGTTTTCTTGTGCAGGGTAAATTCACCACAGCGAGTGATGTGTGGGCCTTCGGGGTGACCCTGTGGGAGATACTAAACTTCTGCAAGGAGCAACCCTACTCTCAGCTCACTGATGAGCAGGTGATAGAAAACACGGGGGAGTTTTTCAGGGACCAGAAACGACAGGTAAGCGTGAGTACGAGCATTTGCTCCACCTGGAAGCACCATTTAAATCCCAGACTTGATTTCTTGCTCTTTGTTGTGCAGATCTACCTGCCCCAACCTGTGCTGTGTCCAGACTCGCTCTACAAGATCATGCTCAGCTGCTGGAGGAGGAATGCAAAAGAGCGGCCCGCCTTCCAGGAAATACACAAAAGCCTTTTGGATTTACAGCATTAAACCAGAGCAAAGTTTTAGACAGTTATTCCCAGTCTGCTCATCTCTGGAAGAAGTGGTGTATGACCAGAGTGGGAGACATGCATTCCAGGTTTAAGCTATCTTGTTTCAGCAGAGAAACGAGGTGGGGAGTCACCTGTGGGCTCTGAGCACATCACAAAGATGGACTACCGAGGAGATTTAATGTGTTTCAGTTTGACTAAAATTAGCTCCAAATATTTCATTGACAAAATGATATTATAAAGAAAAAACACCATCCTTGAAACATGTTTAAAGACTTTAACTTTGGTTGGAAGATGTTTTGAGCAGCCAAAACTTTAATGTAGCACGTCATATTGGCACTTTTGAATCATGTAAATTCAGTGTGTTATTAGTGGTTAAAGTTTCCCATGTTACATTATCTGATTTATTGATAACAAAGTCATAGCTGAAGAACTTGTGTTTTCCTTTAGAAGATTAGAAGACTGCTTGAATGTAGAGGGGGAAAGTGCAGCAAACCATTAATTACTGTTAGATTTCATCATACTTTTCATTTATCTCCTCTCATTTTTATTTAGAGAGAGAATGATAAAACAAAAATATCAACTGTCTTTTTCCAACTCCCTGCCATTTCCCCACAGGAGTTTCAGCAAAAATTGTATATGACTGTGTATTTTCAATAGATATGTTTAAATCTCAAATATCAATTGTTTTTATTAATATTTATATGTTCATATGTATTTGCTCTGTTTAGTATTGTTGATATATTTGTATTATAATATGCTCTGTAACTGGAGTGTTTAATTTGGTAGTTTTTTCATGTTGTATTTTGATTCATGCATTGTTTTGTTTTTTGTCTCCTTCCGCTAATGTCCTGAAGTTGATCACAAATTGAGATCAGCAGCATGTGCTTTATTAGATTTTTTTTTTTTTTTTTCTGGGATGTTTACCTGGCTGTGTTTAGGCCGTGTCGGATCAGATGTATGTGTTAAGAGTTGGCTTCATTGGAAAGATATCAGTGACTGTGCTGTGGATGTTGATAGCAATTTTTTAAGTCATGAATGTAGATGAAATGAGATTTTTCACCTGAAACGATGCTGAAAGACTGGATTAGTATGACTGGTTCTGTATCAGATCACACTGACTATGAAAAATGGAACGCAGCTTATGACTCGTCTGCAGCTTTTAGCAATCATCACTCGTCTTTTATAGATGCATTTTAGACTCTTTTTGTTCCGTTCTGTCTTTCCTTCAAGCATGTATCTGTACTTTCTGATCTTAAATTTGAACACAGGCCTGCTTATTTCACAAATTAAAGATGGTTGTAGCTGCTTTAATGCAAGACATTTTCAGCTTTTATATGCAGGATGTCTTCAGGGCAAAAACAAAAGTAAGACATTTGATTCAGATGCAAGTTTATGAGGGGAGTGTTGATTTTCTTCTGAAAAAAACCTTTTAATGGAGTTTTTAATCCTGTCACCATTGCAACAAATGAACTGAAGACATGTTGCTTTGCAAATGTAAAGTCACCCAGTCTTTGTGTTATTACAACTTTGTACTCAAGTGATTGTGAATTTATTTTATATGATATAAACAGAATTTAAACACTTGATAGACAAAACAAATAAAATCCAAACAGGGAACTCTATATCTTTCAGAGATGTTGTCTCACTGATAGCACTGAATATTTTATGTGGTGCCTGTGTGGGCAGTTCTGTGAAACTAAGCTGATCGAAATCACGATCTAATTGGCTGGGTTGCTGCAACAGTATCCAATCAGAGCGAAGGGGTGGAGCAAAAAATATGACTCCACAGGAGAAAACTTCCTGAACAGGACAAACAACTTGTTGAGCCACATTTTCATTTTTTAAAAACTGGATTTTTATTTGCCAATTTCAGCCTCAACAATATGAAGAAGGTGGTTTTGGTGACTGGAGCAAACAGGTAATAACTGTGCTTTTGTTGGCATCTAAGATTCAAAGACCTTATCAGATCTTTAGCTTGATGTCTGTAATGGTCAGTCTTAAACTTTAATGAATCATTCTAGGCTGTAATATTGTATTTCTTCTGTGATATTTGTGACATTGGCTTTAGAAAATCTCTGGTGAAAAAAAATTCATACAAGAATGTCTTCAGCATCATTGAATTTGACCATTTAAAATAAACTTTGTGAATGCTAATGCATTAAATAGTAATATTAACACAGCATGAGGGATTCCCTGCAGTGGCATCGGCCTGGCGCTGTGCGAGCGCCTCCTCTCGCAGGACACCGAGGATCTGCTGCTGTGTCTCGCCTGCAGGAACATGCGACGGGCTCAGGCTGCTCGCTCTGCTCTCCTCGCCGCTCACCCCACAGCCCAGGTGGACCTGCTGCAGATGGACACCAGCAGCATCTCCTCCATCATCAGTGCAGCTCAGGAAGTCAAAGTCAGGTGGGAGGATAGATTCAGCATTGCTGATATTCTCTAACAATCATTGGCTCCTCTCATGTTCTGCTACTGCAGAAATAAATATCATATTACTTACAGGTACGACAGGCTGGACTACCTCTACCTGAATGCAGGCATCATGCCAAACCCACAGTTTGATGTAAAAGCCTTTTTTAGAGGTCTCTTCTCCAGGTACATCAAGCTTTGCCTATCCTACAGTTCATTTACAGCTCAGCATTTATTTATTTGAAGTCTTATATTTTGACATGAATAATGTCAAACGTCTCCTTCACATGCTAACTTCCACAGAGCTCAAATTTCCATAATACCTTTATTGCAGCAAAGTCATCACTATGTTTGCCACCGGTGAGGGGATTCTTACCCAGAAGGACTCTGTCACCCCTGATGGCCTTCAAGAAGTTTTTGCAACCAACCTCTTCGGCCACTTCCTTCTAGTGAGTCACTGGTGCTTTCACCTCAGAATCATCTGGCAGTTTGGTCTGATCTACATGTGAGAAATGCTGCAAAAGCCCACAGTTTTCTGCAGGAACAATTATTTTTCTCAGTTGTTTGTCTTTAGAAGATAATATATATGTGATACTGGATCTGTCCGTCACTTAGCAACTATACTCATTAAAAATTAACAGCACTGTTCCAGCCATAAGGTCACTGCAGGCGTTGTTCTGCTCACTCTGCTCCTGCAAGTGAATTTCATAAGGTATGAAGTTACCTTTAAAAAGTGACCTTTAAAGGCTCCTGTTCAGAGTTATGAATCCCCCCCTCGATTTCTAAGACCATTTTTATATGCATTATAAGAAGACATTGGTAAAATACTGTCATTTCTTCCATTTCTCATGTAGAGAGAAAAAATAACTGATTGTATCTGAGCAAATAAACAACTGGCTCATTCACTGGACTTGTTTCAACTAAGAATGTTAAATGCTTTTTAAAGAAATGATTTCTGTTGTAATCCATGTGATGGTCCAGGTTAGAGAGCTGGAACCAGTCCTGTGCCATGCAGGCCGGACATCACAGCTGGTTTGGACCTCTTCTAGCAATGCGCATCGCTCAGCGTTTAATCTGGAAGACATACAGCACCAGACAGGCACTCAGCCGTACAGCTCCTCCAAATATGCCTCGGACCTGCTCAGCCTTGCTCTCAACACGCACTACAACAAGCAGGTCGACTCACATTCACTATTCATGTTGAATCTCACATCAGATACTCTAACTTTTTATTTATTCCTGTTTTATCTAAAAAAAAGTTGATCAGGATGTGTCTTCAATTTTAGGGTTTGTACTCATCTGTCATTTGTCCTGGGTTTGTGATGACAAATCTGACGTTTGGCATCTTGCCCTCCTTCCCTGCCTTCCTCTGGATGCTGCTCATGCCTGTCTTTTGGCTAGTGAGTTAAACTCTGTGCAGGAGAAAAAAAAAAGTTTATTTTACTATATTTTCATCTAAATGAATTTCTTTTTTTATGCTGACAGATCAGAATATTCACAAACACTTTCACACTGACACCTTATAATGGAGCAGAGGCCCTGGTAGGTTAAATTTATTTATCTATCTATCCCAATATCTATCTATCTACACACACACGTATATATATGTATATATATATATGTATATATATATTTATCGTAGGGGTGCGACAATACATGTATCTGTATTGAATCATTTAGTACTGTGTATCAATGTACAGTATCAATCACTATGTATCGAACAATAAAGAATTTTTAATTTATTTAATCAACTTCTGACAATGTTCTCTGTGTTGAAAGCTCAGTGGATCTGTGTTCAACTACTCCACCTAGGCTGCATTGTCAAGTGCAAATCTGAAAATATCAACCACTGCGAGTATTTGAGCCTCGTTACAAAATTTCTTTAAGAACGCACAGTATTTTACTGATAAAGCAGTTCCTGCTTTGTACAATGAGATCAAAGCCAAGTAGCTGTGTTATTATTATTATTATTATTGCTGTTTCGGCAACATTTAATTGTAAAACTACTTTTGAGTTTAAAGAAATATCTGTTGGTCTGATTAATTTAAATAAATTACAGGTTTAAAAAGGCACAATATTTTATGTATCCTATGAAATATCGGACTGTGACACTAAACTATCAAACCGAACTGTAAATTTTGTGTATCATTGCACCCCTTATTCAGTATAATTTATCATCTCTGGTTCAAATCCTGTACATGACTTCTGTTTATTTTGGCAGTTTTGGCTATTTAAGCAAAAGCCTGAATCACTGGACCCGTTTGCTAAGTACCACAGCTTAACATCAGGGCTTGGAGTCAACTACACACAACCACGTAAGGTGAGGCAAGTTATATTTTCCATGAAGCATAACAAGGATAATCTCTATAGCTCTTATGTATGTTTGTTACTTTTTATTCTTGCAGATGGACATTGATCTGGAGATGTCTGAGTTATTGTATGGGAGATTATTGCATCTGGAAAGTGATGTGAGGAGCAAACTGAAGGAGAAATAAAAGGAAACCCACCTCACAGAGGACCTGCTGGATATGAATAATGATGCTCATATGATGCAAGATGCAGAACATTTTACTCCTTCATCTCAAGTCAACTGATGCAAAGGGTTTAGCTGTCATACCTCTAAAAATATTACTCATCTGCCTAACACAGCATTATGCATGTCTGAATTCATAGCAAGGTCAGGCAAGTTACAGTTACTATGAGTATTTATTGCATAATTTGCAATTTCTGTATTAGGACGGTTATAATACAATGAACAGCTGTATTATGCATGTCGTGTTACTTTGTAAAAAGTTTACAATAAAAATGAGCAACGTTCTTGTTCCAACAATCTCAGGTCAGTGTCTCTCTTTCCAACTTACAATGTTAAAAGAGGACTGCAGTTTTGCATTTATGTGGACATCCACTGCATCACCGTCCTTACAATTCACACGATCCTGGAGGTGCTTTCTCCAATCTGATTGTTAATCCCAAGATCCTCGCGACAAAACGCAGTGCAGTCTGACAGCAAACTGTCAGTATCGTGCCAGAACTTCACATAAGTGGTCTGTGTGAGCCCCTCTGCGGTGTACGGCGGTACCGGCAGATGCGCACATTCGCACCTGGACTCGCGCTGTGGAGGACCTGGGGCACAAATCCAGCAGCGGTCACCGTGCTCCGTAGTATGTTTCCCATCCATGTATTCCGCATCCTCTCCACTCAATTTCGGGTTGCAAAAAGCCCACACCATCCCGCAGAAGTAGACGAAAAACGTGCCCATGACCATCACCATGAGCGCATAGGACTCGATCATGGCTTTGATGACTGGAGATGTCATGTTTTGGGTGCGCAGGGATGAGAGTGCGTTCAAGAGGGAGCGTCAGCAGCATCATGCTGGGGGTGGACCGCTGTCCTGTCACACATTTCAGTAACGCTTCAGATTAATAATCAGAAAACAAATCATTTATTACATAGGCTGGACCATTTCAGTTGTTCCTTTAACAAGCATGACGCATCTGTTTTAAGTTTAAGTTTAAGTTTATTTATTTATATAGCCCTTTACAGTACCCATTGGACACACAAAGTGCTTTACAGCAGGGGTAACAGAAAATAAGAATGTAAAATCTGCAGTTGAAAGTAATAACATTTAAGTTCTGTTTTTAACATTAAAAATGTTGGTGCATGAGCCCACGTTTTAAACAGCTGCATGGGCCACCTCTCAAATGTTACAACTTGTGAGTGCAGATCTTTGCAAACGTGAACCACTTTTCTTTCTTTCTAACCTTTGAAAGTGGTCGTGGCCAACAGTCTGTGTTTTCTAAAGTTCCTTAAAGTTTTTTTTTTTTTTTTTTTTTTTAACTCATTTTCAGTCCAGGTCTTTCCACTGAGCTATGAGGCTATAAAGATTTTTAAAAAAGGGAACTTGAGGAAACTCAATGGATGAACAAGTCAGTGTTGTGTCCATGCAAAATTTGATAGGCTATAGGCTACTTTGCTTTAATAGCCTGTTTAGGTCACAATGAGTTCCTATTTCTTAATTGTCATTGTTTTTGTTTTATATGCATTTTATATTCACTAAATTACTATTTCTGGGTCAAAATTAAGTGTATATAATAAGTGATGAATACTTGTGTTTTCTTGTTTTTTTTCTTTCCTTTTATGTTATAGGCCTATAAGCTAAAGTTCTTTGTATGTTTATTTTGGGCCAGCTTCTCTGATTACAATGTTGTTTGAACGGTGCAAAAATCACCCCCGTCACTTTCAATAAAATTGGGAAATATTTTGTTGATCATCTACATTATTTTGAATAACCTTGTTGATTTGCAGCTAAGCTAAGTCCTTTGACCTCTCGGTGCAAACGATGTTTTTGCACTTTCACCTAAATTTTCAGGGAACATAGGCTGAAGAGAAAGAGAAGGTGGCATAATGCAACATAATTTCATACCAATCTCAAAATTATGGGTTTTGTAATGACTTGTTTGAATAAATTAGGAATAAATTCAGAATGAGCACTAAATAAAGACCTTTGCATTTCCTTCTCTCCAAAGCCAAACAAACAGCAGAGAAAATGGAAAGTTAGTTTTTGTTTAGCGTTTGGATGCCTACTTTAGGTCAATATAATCACAAAATTTCATACCTGTAAATGTGAAAAATGTGTACAAATACAGTTCATGTTTTAATACCTCAGGCAGACTACACTAAAATGTAGCTCATTTGCACATGCTGACTCGGATATCAGTGTCAGTGAGAATTTGTCTCTATAGAAAAATTTAATAATTATGTCACAAAAAATGCCTCTACCCTTATTAAATTACCCGTAGAAGCTCAAGAAGCACCTGCTACCTAATTTAATGTCTTCAGAAATATTACAGCAGTTTTGAAAAATAAAACACTGACTTGCCGTGGTGTGTGTGTGTTTTTTTAGGTTAAAAACTAATCACACATTCAGGTTGACAACATTTGCGACTAAAGAGGTTTCTCTAAAGAGCCCAAACAAGTGCATGAAGTGCAAACTAGGGCAACCATGCTTCACTTTAAAACGCCTCGCATTGTCATCGACTCTGGCATTATGGGTAGTTGAGTTTTTCATTCCTGAACATAGCACAGGAAGCCCTGCCATGCTGCTCTAAAAGAAACTACACGCTCCACCCGCGCAAACTCCGAGGTCCCGGATGTCACTCGCGCCGGAAGAGAAGAAGGTCCTTTTCCAGCCATCTTGTGGCTTCATCTAGCGAAGTGTTCGCACCAAGCCTCGTAGAATCGGAGGAAAATCCTGCTGAAGGGGCGCCATCATGCCCGGACAAATGCAAGAAGGTTTTGGCTGTGCCATAACCAATCGGTTCGACCAGTTATTTGACGATGAGTCGGATCCGTTCGAGCTGCTGAAGCAAGCCGAAGTTAAGAAGAAGAAGGAGGCTGCTGCGCCTGGTCCCGCCAAGACTGCAGCCCAGGCTGCAAAGCAGCCGAAAAAGGAGTCCCAAAAAGACAGAAAGACTCCCCTGGCTGATAAGAAGGAAGAGACACAGGCACCAGTTTCGCTTAAGAAAGATGGTAACATATTCCAGCATCTAAAGCTTTGTGTTGTTAAGCAACAACTAAAATTTTTAAGCTAGCAGGCTAAGTTGCTTGCTTACTAGCTAGCAACTATTCCTAAGCCCCGTGACATGAGGTCCGCGTGGCTACTTTAGTGCGCCTCTGCGCTGTCATTTGCTGAAACTATCACATACATACTTGTGTATGTCACTGGAGTTGTATTTTTACTATTCTTCATATTTTGACATGTCACTCCGGGAGAAACAGTGGGCCATTTTGTTATGGCTTGCCCCCACAGGCCTGTTGGAACAGGGGCAAGCCTGAGAGCCGAGCTAACGGGTGAACATCGCGTGCATATGCCAGTAGAAACGTTAACCTGTGTCGACTTGCGACTTTAACTGAGATCACTTATTGCTCTTTTTGCTCAGATCTTCATAAAATTCAAGTCTTAAATATTACTATAATTTGTTTAAACAGGACTACAAAGCGTAAGAGTTGCTTGACACGTGCGATGATGGTTGATCGTCATCTAATAGTTAAATGTAGCTTGCTGGATTAGGCATTACAGTTTAGTTGGAGCACCTCACTCGTGGTTACTAACCTCGTGGCTGTAGTAATGTTGGGCGTGTTAAGACACAGCCTCCATGCTCACTTCCCGTTTGCGCAGACTGCACGCGATCGGGGCGCCTCGCTGTATTTACTTTTTTCTTTGGCAATTATTGGCCATTCACATCTAGATGTCGTTATATAAGATATGGTCCGCTAAATGAAAAGCAAAGGGTACATGAAGATGCATCTAATCCGCGTTAAAGTAAATATTTATTAGTGAAATGAAGCATCTAATAATGGGACTCTGTAGTTTTTATTCTGTACTAGTGGATATGCCATCATTATCATGTCAAGCCATCAAATGCGCACGTATCTGCTTGCTTGAGAGAAGAGGAGACAGGTGGCAGACTGTGGTGCAACCAGCTGCTGCTGTGTAGTGGAGAGTATCTATTTTGGTATCTAGTGATTTAGTCAAAGGGTGGGGACTAGTTGTGTCACATTAGGCCTGTGGCAGTTAACAGCATGCCAAGCAAGCTGAAACATTGGCTTGATGTAAATTTGATCAAATGGGGGACAAGAGATTTTTGATTTTACTGATCAGTGCACTTTTAAATAAAAAAAAAAAAAGTGCATCTTTAAATTAAATGTAATCTAAGTATACTTGTTTCATTGAACTGTTTTGGATTGACGCAACAGACCAGTTTTTCACATTAATTGAAATTACTTGCTCCACTTAAACAGAACAATCACCTTTGTTTCTCTTTCTCGGACTCAGCAGTGGGTCCGGGTTCATCAGTGCTATTGGTGGTCTAATCCTCCTGTTGTGGGCAATCCTAGGTGCTGGTATGAGGAGAATGGGCAGGAAGCCAGAGGGCGAAGGCTCCAGACCTCAGGGCGGCCAGGGAGAGGGTCGTCCCCCAGCAGACAGACGGCCTGTGGACAGGCGGCCACCTCGCCGCTTTGAGAGGCCTGCTGGTGAAGCTGGCGAAAAGCCTGAGGGCGGCGATTTCTCAGTGGAGAAGTGAGTTGTATTTCCAGTTACATATTTAAACGGAGATCAAGCATGTGGTCATTGTTACACCTTGCATAGCATTTCCTACCTAAACGTGAAGCAAGAAAGGTTTTTTGTTAGGGTTTCTGCAAAATGTTTTGAATTTTCACACAGGACCAGTTACTCTTGAGCTAAATGTAAAGCAACTGCAGTCTACATTTTTATGATGAAAAAGCAATGTCATAGCCGATAACAGATGCTCGCTGTGATAATCATTAGCTGTTTCTGCAGTGGCTCTCATATATATGATGTAGTAAAGCATCAAATGGCACACAATTTTGGAAAAGCAGTTGCATGGTAAAGCATTTTCCCCCAAAACTGTGTGGTGGTGACTAAAACCTGAGCTAAGGAGAATATTGGGTTTTGATGTTGTACAACTGTTACTCTGAAACAACTGGATGAACACACATATGCCTTATGATCACTGTTCTCACAAGTCTTTTTGGTAATTGGACATCTCATCAGGCCCATCGGTGACAGGCCAATGAGGGGACGTGGTGGCGGCAGGGGAGGCCGTGGAGGCAGAGGACGCGGCATGGGTCGCAGCGATGGCTTTGATTCCCGAGGAAAACGTGAATTTGACAGACACAGCGGCAGTGACAAATCGTAAGTACTCCGAGTTCCAACATTAAAGTAAAATGGAATTTTTGTCACACCAGTTCTTGTCGAGACCTTTGAGTGTTTTTCAGTGCAGTGCATTTGTTTTGATCGTGGCTAAAGCAGATGTTGTTTCAGTAGTCTGAAAGGTGAGGAGAAGCGTGGAGGAAGTGGATCTCACAACTGGGGCACCGTCAAAGATGAGCTTAAGTAAGTACTGTACAGACAGCAAGCCAGAAATTTAGCATATTTCATCCTCTTTAAAGCTGTGTAGAGTGTTTGAATGGAATATAAACTTGTGCATTTGGAAGAGTGTTGGCAAACAGGAAATTAATGCTGATAACTGATTTATTTATTTTTTCCCCTCATAGTGAACTTGACCAATCAAACGTCACTGAAGAGAACCCGGAAGGAGAGGAGCATCCACCTGCTGACTCTGAGAACAAGTAAGTTTTTTTATTTAATGCCTTCCAGTGCATCTAAGACTGCCTATACCGTAAGTTATATGAAATGGAATATTTTGAGTATTGTTTAAAGGCCAAGAACTCTAAACATAAACACATTCCTAAAAAACAGCCACTGCACTGGAATATGGTGGTGTTGATGATACTAACATTGATCTAATTTGGTGTGTTGAAGGGAGAATGAGGCTGAGGAAGTTAAGGAGGAAGGCCCCAAGGAGATGACTCTGGATGAGTGGAAGGCCATGCAGGACAAGGAACGGGCAAAGGTAGATTTCAACATCCGTAAAGCCAATGAAGGAGCTGATTGGAACAAAGGATTTGTGCTGCACAAGTCCAAGGCAGAGGTAAGTCATTACTGTAACTGGATATAGAAAACTATATATTTAATGTACCTCTAAATGGCCACGGATACATGTTTTTTGATTCGCAATTAATCTGAATGAAATCATTCAGAATTAAATTATTCTCTTGTGTTTATTTGGAAATAATTCCAAATTGAGGTTTACATAGAAAGCACGTGTCAAATTCCGCTTTAAATCTGGGGGTTGGAAAGGGTGAAGTGGATGTGACCCATTTACGTCTACCAGAAGTAAAAAAAAAACTCCAGCTCCTACTTTTTTTCTTTTCAGCTACAACATGGAAAAACCACATAGTACAGATTTTCACTTTGATTTTGATTGTAGTTAAGTCGAAGCAGCTCCATACTAATGAAGTAGTATGTACTTTATTTCCACCAACTGGCACGAGTCCAATGCTTGTTTCATGTGCGCTTCATCAAGTGTCATTGCAAGGAATGGGCATGTGCAAAACGGCTGGATTTACGTTTAAGTGAAATAAACGTATACACGATGGAGGAATTATTTAGTTCAGTATTAAAATGAGAATAAACCAGTCACTCTATTCGCAATTAAGCTTAACTTTGAGTTATTTTCATTCAGAATTAAGTGTTTACATGTTCTTTTGAAGTGAATATAACTTTTATTCAAAATTAAAGAATTAAAACTCATGTAAATGTGGCCATTGTGTCTTTATAGATTGTATGTGGAAATTTTGTAGTTTGCGTTAGTCAAATGTCATCAAATAATTGTCACTAGGCAACTAGCATTAACCAACTGCTTCCTTGATTATATAACATTCTTTCACGAGCAATTATTAGCAAATCCAGTGTGAAGCTAACAAAGACGGACATATTTCTAACTTATCAATGTCGTCATCCTGGAAAGTTTTTAACCCAACAAAAACTTGATGGGTAGCGATGCTTTTTTTTGTTTGTTTATGTAGAGCTCAGGTTTTTGTTTTTCATACAAGTTTTTTTTTTTTTTTTGTTTGTTTTTACAAACATGCCACCGCACAGTTTTCACTAAAGGTTTCAGATCCATTTAGCATTATACTTGACAAACAAGTTAGAAACTTGCTGCGGAGGCCTTTTATCTCCACCACTATTATGACTGCACTGCTCTTCTGGACCAACTGAAATTTTACCACTGAGGTGTATTTTTTTGTTCCTTTTTCAAAGTAACGTAATATTTCCCCTCTTTATTATGCTGTGTAAATAATTTACATTAGCAAATCTGCAAACAGATACCCTAATGCAACTGTATTAGCTGACTTGAATTGGCCAACTGATTTTGTTACTCATGCAATGTTGAAAAAATTCAAGATTGTTTATGTCCAGTATTTTAAGAGGGTAGGAAGCAGCAGGTTTTTAAATGAATTTAAAAAATAGTAAATGTATTTAGCTGGCCAACATTTAGATTTAAATGACTAAATCCTGGATGATGTGAACCTGCAGTAAAAGAGCGCATTGGTTAAAGTTTTGTCACAGATTTTATGAAGTGCCTTTAGAGTGTAATCTTTTAAAGGGTTACTGTTTGGCCCACTTTATCTGCATGTCTGTGCCATTACAATATGGCTTACTGAGACTGGAAGTTGCATGGCCCAAGAGTGGGTTGCAGTGATTTGTGCTGTGGAAGTAAATGCATTGTTTCTGGTCAGTGAAAAGAGTCTTGCTGCTCTGTGGTCATAATGTAGTGTACACATGAACACATACAACAAACCTGGTGGTAACGTTTAGTTATAATGAAGGTTTTCAGGAAAGTAAAAAAATTGAATGTGAAGACGGTAGACTCAGGGTTTCCTCCAGGATTTTTTGAAACTGGGGGGTAGGGTTTTGCTTCTCTCTATTTCTAATGTGAGCGTTCATTTTTTAATTTCTTTAAAGCAGGTAAAGAAAGGTGAGCTGATTGACCCAGAGGTTGATGATCCCAAGGTAAAATTCTAGCATGTTACAAGTTAAACCCTATCTAAAAATACTTTAGACATGTTGGCAAAATAATAAAAGTTTGCTATCACCAAAGGCTGAGATCCTCCATGTTTTTTGTATTCAGGGAGACGATGAGCATCACTTCCGGAAACCAGCCAACGACATTACGTCCCAACTGGAGATAAACTTCGGAGATTTGGGCCGTCCAGGCCGTGGACGTGGTGGGCCACGCGGCGGCCGGGGAGGTCGTGGTCGAGGGGAAACCACTAGGCCGGTCCGCGGAGGAAGGACTGACAGGGTATGTAGCTGGAAGCAAAGCCCAGCGTTTGTATATTTGCACATAAACAGCAGATGTGAGAAGTTTTTACTTCCAAGTCTTATTTTTCTCTGTCTTACTGTGAAGTACATGTCCAAGAATGTTTTCTCATAGAAATTTGATTATGGTCATTTAAAAAAAAACAACTTTCCAGTAGTTTCTCATTAATTCTGACTTGTTTGATTTTCCTGACAGTCATCTGCGTCTGTGCCAAATGTGGACGACCCAGAGGCCTTCCCAGCCCTGGCCTAAGCCCTGGCTGCAAACTCTCAGGCCTACAGGAGCCTTCTGAGCACCTCCACTACGAGGCTTGCATGTTCCTGGATCCTTCAGCAAAGTGAAATGATGGAGAAGACTGTCATAACTGGCACTCAATGTGAGGACTGAGTTTTACCCAATGAAAACAACAAAGATGGAAAAAAAAATATACATAACAAAAACAACAAAAAAAAACAAACAAAACAAAAAAAAGGACTTCTTGCTACTCTGGAGCAACTTATTGGTAGAGGTTTTGTACTTGGAAACAAAGTAGCAGGGATGTTTTCATACAGTATTTTTTTCAGAGATTATGCATTGTCCATTGAAAACGTTTTGTATTTGCTGCTTGAAAATACGCATTTTGAAATGTAAGCAAAAGAGTATCTTTTAGCGTGGTGTGTTGTTGCTGGCTCGCTTTAAAAAGGGCGCCGTGGAGCTTCAACCCAAGCTTGTTAGCTCTGTCACACCAGGTATTTCAGATGAAGTTACAGCTTCACTCATTGAGATTTATGGATTTTTTTTTTCTTTTTTTAATATTTAGCACTGGGTTATTGTTTTATATTTTATACAGGAGGTCTATTCTTGTATGATCTTCGGCCTGTAAATCTCAACTATTTTCATAAATTCTTTCAGAGACTGTATTTCACACGGTGCAAATAAGACACATCTGATGGAGATGTTGCCTACATTTGAATGCATTGTTGAAATGGCACCCAAATCTGAATTTAAGGTTTTGTACTGAAGTGTTTTAAAGGATCAACATTTGGTCGTTTTGGGGAAACGCTTTGTTGAAGACTCAAATGTCAACCTGATTAGTTTTGTCAAAAGGATTGATTTGAAGCTTGAAAGGATGTGTCCGTGTGTTCTGATTTTTCTCGTATTTGAGGTGATATTCACCATCCAGTGTTTCTTCCTCTGCCCATTTCATCTTAGGTCTTTCAACACGTACAAGTCAGTTAATGCCTTTCTTGTTACTTCAGAGTGATCAGGAGAGGAAGTGTTTATACACAGCTGAGATGTGGCTGGGGACCTCTCAAAGCCCTCAGACCCTCTCAGACTGTCTACACACTCCACTTGAGCATCCTTCCACGGGTGGGAACTCAGCTCAGCTTCAGTTTGTGTCAGCAGTCTGTTCTGTGCTGATATTTTCCTCCACTGTTAACTTACTCTGTAGCTTCCACGCTGGCGCCACTGCATAATTGCTCTGAAAGAAATACAGTTGTCCCCTGTGTGGACAGCTGAATTGCTCTACAATGTGTGAATTCTAGCCCTGCTATTAGACCTCTGTCGGTAAATAAAGGTGGTCGACAAATTTTTTTGCACTGTTACCTTATTTTGTTTTTACCTTGCCTGCTCCAGGCAAAATTCATTTACACATGCTTTACTTGTGTGTTCTTATGTTTACAGCCACATCTCCTTGTAGCCTGTTTTAATCTTTTATATTTTGGGAACAAAAGGCCAGAGGTTGTTTCACAGGTGAAACTTTTTCAGTGATTACAGACCCCGCCCACTCAAACTTGAAAAGGCCTTGCAGCTCTGGCGCATCACGCTGACTATAATTCTTTCTCCTTCACGTCACATCAGTGGGCAGCTGGGAGGCGAAAATGACATTTTTGCAGAATTGTCTTCGTTCATCTCTTATTTTCTGGCCCATTGCAGAATTTGAAATCATTTGCTTTGAAATATAAACTGATCATGGGTCTGACTTCAGAGCTTGACTTCTTCCAGTTAAAACAATGAATACAGAATAATTTTGTCGAATGAAAATATAAAGTGAAGTGACAAACATGCAGACATGTATAAGTTTTATTATTCAACCACCAGTTTTTCTCCAAATGCATAAAAAAAAAAAACGCCACATTTTGTTGGGCTGCCTGAAGCTTTGACGATGGCATATGGTTGCTGCTGTTTATTGCACTTCTGCAATTTCACATATATGCTGGCCCAGAGTTGCAACAACATCCCAACATCTTGCAGTAACGATGGGAGAATCAGACTATTGAGCAAGGTCTTTCGCACATCCAAAGATCCTTTTTGCAAGTTAAGGTCCGGACCAGGAGTGGACAATTCTAGTTCTTGGGACTAGAAATTTAGAGGCGTCGCTGCTCAAACACATCTAGTTCAAATTAAGTAGATCCACCAGCTTGTCTTATTCTGCACAGTGACCTGTTTGAATCAGCTGTGTGACAGGAAAATGTGTTAAACCCACAGGACAGTGGCTCTTGAGGAGCAGGGTTGTCCATCCTTGGTCTGAACTCCATTTTAGCCAGTCCATGTGTGAAAAATGTCTCAGATTTGAGCCTAATGAGTTATGGCATTGTCATCTTGGAATATGTCCATGTTTTCAGGGACGAAAATCTCTACTGATGAAATCAACTGGTCATTCAGTGTCTTTAGGTGGTCAGCTGACCTGTGGGCACATGATGTTGCTGAACCTAGCAAATTGAAGCTTTTTTTTTTTTCTTTCCCTGATTAGCCTCACTGATAACTGGTTAATTTAACGATACATCTGTTACGTCCCAATCTCAAGTTATGCCTGAGTAGACAAATTTAACCAAATGTTAGTGATCACCGATCACTATCATTGAACTTTCTTTCCAACCACATCTGACTGGAAGATGACATTTCCAAGGTACAGTTTTTAATGTATTGAATAGTCCTCAACCCGGCTGTAGTTTCAGCATCTCCTCGGATGCTTTCTCTGCTAGATGCCAATAATTTGACCCTTCTGAACCAGACGAACAGCTCTTCCACAACAACAGGACGTAGCTTCAGAATGGTTAGAGACAGAAGCTACCCACCTCATCAGTTAGGGTTAGTAACTAGTTGCTATCTAATATATAATCATCCATGCAGTAATTGTTCAACAGGCTCCAACCTGTTTGCTTAGTTAAATCCAGGTGATGAGGTTTTCTGAATGGGCTGTGTAGATCAGATATTTAATGATTTGCTTTGACATGCTGGCACATTTGCAGTTCCTACAAGCTGGACTCAGATGAAAGTTGTCACTTGAATTTTTCCTTCATTCATCCAGAGGTTCGGTTACCATATGCACATGTTCAAAACGTTACATGCTTATCAACTCCACTTTATATGCAACTCAATTTCATCCAGACAGATTATGATATGAAGATAATCAATTAATAATGAGCATTTTCATGAAAAGCCACTCTACCATTCAGGATTCTTTCTTTGCTTTTGAACTGCTTATGTTTAAAATGCTTCATCAGTCCCCTAAAATATTCTGCACGACTGCAGTGTCAGATTTCTGTTCTTGGCTATATGACACCACAAACAACAAGCAGCGCACTGTTGCCATTACTGTAGGTGGTAGCTAGAGAACATGGGGACTTAAAGCATAGATCGATACATCGGCCGGCCGATATTTGTTTTTTGCAACACATCTGGTGTGTTGGCCGATACCCCCCCCCCATCCGCAAAATTTACAGACAGGCATCTATTTATGTGTATGTATGTATGTATATATATCTATGTGTGGCAGACCGAAGTAGAGGCCCAGGTGGGATTCAATCCCAAGACTCTCTGGTCAGGTCACGCGTGACTCTCACCATTCAGCCAAAGGCACATCCCCTTGGCCAAGTAGCCAGGGCGCACGATCACTTGGAGGCAGCGACAAGCCTGTCAACTGCCACATATACAGTATACAGCGCGGGAAAAAAGTATTGAACATGTCACCATATTTTTAGTAGAGCTATTGACATTAAATTTTCACCAGATGTCTGCAACAACCCAAGTAATGCACACATGCAAAGAAATCCTAACATTTATGCTCATTTATGTAATGTGTAATAGTGAAATGACACAGGGAACAAGTATTGAATATGCTTAGTGAAATTTATTTAAAGGAATAGTTCACCCACAGAATGGTTTAACTTTATTTTCCACTTATCCTCATGGTGAGCAAGACTCTGGAGCACTTTTTTAATATTTCAAATGCAGCAGGAGATCAGGGCGACTTCTTGTTTTCCCCAACTTTCATATAATGGAATTCGATTGTGCCCAAGCCAAAAAGGTCCATAAAAGTCCACAAAAACATGTCAATATTCCTCCATACTGCTCGTCCAATGTAATCCAAGTGTCCTGAGTGGGTAGCGTCCAGAATTTACTCGAAACTACGTCATTTACTATATTTTTAGAGCCCAAAAAGTAGTACTTCTTACTTCTGCGTAGTGCGCATGTGCGTTCACGAAACTACAGAAGCCTCAGCGTTCAGAGCCTACTCTGCTGACAATACAAGCGTAGAAAAAGAAATTTGCTGTTTACATTGTGCTAAGAGTGTGTTCTTTCAGTTAAGAACCCTACATAAACTAAAACCCTACCTGCCCAAACAACACCTTAAGAAGGTAGTCCACCTGCTGATCATGTCTCGCCTGGACTACTGCAATTTCCTTTACCAGGGCTTAAATAAGCACTCCCTCCACCGTCTCCAGGTAGCTCAAAATGCCGCGGCTCGCATGCTTACTGGTGCACGCCGACACGCTCACATCTCGCCTATTCTGGCTCAGATTCACTGGCTCCCTGTTGCTTTCAGGATTCAATTCAAAATCCTGCTCCTGGTCTTTAAAGCCCTCAATGGCCCCTCACCTACATACCTGGCTGAGCTCCTCACCTGCTACCCACCCAGATCATTAAGATCCTTCTCCTCGCGTCTCCTGGGTTCCCAGGTTTAGATGTGACTCTAAGGGTGGCAGAGCCTTTTCGCGGCCCCACGACTGTGGAACGCGCTTCCTCTGAATATCAGAGCCGCTCAGTCACTCTCTGCCTTCAAAAAGCTGCTCAAGACCTTTCTCTTTACCCAGGCCTTTCCATCACTATAACCCCCCCCTCCCTACTCTCTTCTTTCCATCCTTGGTCTCCCATGTCATCCCTCCTTTTATTGTGTTTTAGCTCTGGGTCATTACAACCTTTTTAATATAACTGGTGTCCTTTGTCTTTTATTTTATGCTTCATGTAAATATATACCTTCTCCTCTCTATTAGTTTATTTATATTATTTTTATGACTTATTTTAAGTAACCTGCTGTTAAGTTGAGTTGTACAGCACCTCGGGCTCCAAAAGGATGTTGTTGGTGTGCTCTATAAATAAATTGAACTTGAACTTGAACTATGAGCGCCAGAGCTGCAGACAAACCAGGGCAAACACAAGAGGGGTTGGATATTGACTTAAAACAAAGAAAGAAAGAAAAACGTGAAGAAGAACGTGCTATCTCGTCTGCCGCGCCTTCCGTAGTTTCATGAACGCGCATCAGCATGCTCGTAGGAGATGCGATGTACTTCTATTTAGGCTCCTGATCTCCGGCTGCATTTGAGATGTTAAAAAAGTGCTTCAGAGTCTTTCTCACCATGAGGGTAAGTGGAAAATAAAGTTAAATCATTCTGTGGGTGAACTATTCCTTTAATACTTGGTGCAAAAACCTTTGTTGGCGATTCCAGCTGCCAGGCACCTCCTGTATGGAGAATCCAGTAGAATACGTTTCTCAGGTGTGATTTTGGTCCATTCTTCCACACAAACTGCCTTCAAGTCTTCAAGGTTCCAGGGGTCTCGTCTGTCAACACAGATTTTCTTCTTTCCTAAGATTTTCAATTGGATTCAAGTGGGGTGATTGACTGGGACATTCTCGCAGCTTTGTTTTCTTTTTCTTAAACCAGTTGAGAGTTTCCTTGGCTGTGTGCTTGGGATGGTTGTCTTTCAGAAAGTTCCAGCCTCTTTTCATCTTCAGCAGATGGCAGCAGATCCTTGTCCAAATTAAATGTCTCACTACTTTTCTCCATTCATTCTTATTTCAATAATATGAAGTCTGCCAGTACCACATGCTGAAAAACGGCCCCCCCACCATGATGTTCCCACCTCCAAATTTCACTGTTATGGTCTTTTTGGGGTCCAGTGCAGTGTCATTTCTCCTCCAAACATGTTGTGTCTTATGACATCCGAAGAGTTTTGGTTTGAGTTTTCAGTTTTGGTCTCATCTGACCAGACTGTTTTCCAGAATGTCATGGGTTTGTCCAGATGTTGTGTTACAAACTAAACAAAGTATTAGCATGCTTTTTCTTCAGAAATTAAGTCTTGCGTGGTGTGCGTGCATGAAGGCCATGGTGGTTGAGTGCATTACTTCTTGTTTTCTTTGAAACAAATGTAGCTGCTGATTCCAGGTCTTTCTGAAGCTCTCCACGAGTGGTCCTAGGTTGTTGGAGAACCTTTTTGGCCGTGGCCAGTTTATGACGATGCTGTGTTCTTTCCACTTCCAGATGATGGCCCCAATGGTGCTCACTGGAACTTTCAGAAAGTTAGAAATGCACCTGGAACCGATCCCCTTAGTGTGTTTGCAATAATAAAGTTGTGTAGGTCTTTAGACAGCTCTTTGCTTTTACCCATCATGGAATGCTTCTTGTCTGACACCTTGGTGATGAGAAACCTTTTTAAAGGCATAAATCAGGACTAAACCAGCTGATATTACTTTGAACTGATAGGGGAAAAGATCCCTTTCTAAATACTGACAGACTCTAGCTGCTTTCTTGGCCTTCCAGATCTTTTTGTCCCTCCATTTCTTCATGTGTTCAATACTTATTCCGTGTCATTTCACTATATTACACATAATTTATAGACATAAATGTTAGGATGTCTTTGTATGTGTGAGTTACTTGGGTTGTTGCCAACATCTGGTGAAAATTTCATGTCAATAACTACTAGAAATATGTTTTCTGGAAAAAATGTTGACGTGTTCAATACTTTTTCCCAAGTGTATATGTATGTATGTGTGTATGTATATATATATATATATATATATATATATATATATATATATATATATATATATATATATATATATATATGTGTGTGTGTGTGTGTGTGTATGTACACATGCACACACAGGTACTACCCAAAAAGTTATAATATTGTGAAAAAGTTGTAATTTACATATTGTATAGACAAAAACTATGCAAATCAATATACTGTATATCAAGCTTTTATCTGTTTAAATGTTGCTGATTAGGACTTGCAGCTTAAGAAAACCTCAAATTCTAAAATTAAAAAAAATAGAATATTGCATGACATCAATTCAAAAAGGACTTTAAATACAAAAAATTTGGGCCTCCTAAAGTAAAATCTTGCATCTGTACTTGGTACTTGGTTGGGGCCCTTTTGCTCTAATGACTGCCTTAACCCGGCGTGGCATGGATGCAACCAGCTTCTGGCATATCTCAGGTGTTATGGAAGAAAAAACATGCTTCAATCACAGCCTTGAGCTCTTCTTTACTGTTTGGTCTCTTCCCATTCAGCTTTCTCTTTACAATGTCCCACATGTTTTCGATGGGGTTCAGGTCAGGTGAGTTTTCGGGCCAATCAAGCATGGTTGTTGAACCAAGATTTTGTACTTTTGGCAGTGTGGGCAGGTGCCAAGTCTTGCTGGAAGATGAAGTCTGCATCCCCACACAGCTGGTCTGCTGAAGCAAGCATGAAGTGCTCCAAAATGTCCTGATAGATGCTGGACTTAATGAAGCTCACAGGTCCATTCCTTATGAAGTCCTCCACACTTTTGAAAGGCCCTTTCCTGACCATCTTCTCCAGGCTGCTGTCAGCCCTCCGGCTTGTACACCGTTTTCTTCCACACTTCTTCCTTCCACTTAACTGTCCATTAATGTGCTTTGAGACAGCACTCAGAGAACAACCAGTTTCTTTTGCTATCCCTTTTTGTGTCTTTCCTTTCGTGTCCACTTTGTGCAGGGAGTCGATGGTTTTCTGCCCAACTGTCAGATCAGGAGTCTTCCCCATGATTGTGAATTCTTCTAAACCAAGACAGGGACTTTTTTAAAGGCTTGGGGAACTTATGGAGGTGTTTTGGATTACTTACCTGATTAGAATGTGACACTCTGAGCCTACAATACTGGAGCTTTTCACAGTATTCTAATTTTTTGAGTTTTTGAATTTGAGGTTTTCTTAAGCCATTCAGAGGTGGACTTGCTGGTGTGTTTTGGATCATTGTCCTGCTGCAGAACCCAAGTGAAGTGCGCTTCAGCTTGAGGTCATGAACAGATCGCCGGACATTCTCCTTCAGGATTTTTTGGTAGACAGCAGAATTCATGGTTCCATTTACCACAGCAACTCTTCAAGGTCCTGAAGCAGCTAAACAGCCCCAGACCATCACACTAAAACCACCATATTTTACTTTTGGTATGATGTTCCTTTTCTGAAATGCCGTGTTAACTTTTATGCCAGATGTAATGGGACCTCCACCTTCTAAAAAGTTCAACTTTTGTCATGTCAGCCCACAGAGTATTTTCCCAGAAGTCTTGAGGATCTTCAAGATGCTTTCTGGCAAAACTGAGACGAGCCTTTATGTTCTTTTTGCTCAGTAGTGGTTTTGGTCTTGGAACTCTGCCATGCAGGCCATTTTTGCCCAGTCTCTTTCTTATGGTGGAGTCATGAACACTGATCTTAATTGAGGCAAGTGAGGCCTGCAGTTCTTGGATGTTGTTCTGGGGTCTTTTGTGACCTCCTGGATGAGTCGTCGCTGTGCTCTTGGGGTAATTTTGGTCGGCCAGCCACTCCTGGGAGGGTTCACCATTGTTCCATGTTTTCACCATTTGTGGATAATGGCTCTCACTGTGGTTCGCTGGAGTCCCAAAGCTTTAGAAATTGCTTTGGAACCTTTTCCAGACTGATAGATCTCAATTACTTTTTTTCTCACTTTTTCCTGAATTTCTTTGGATTGCACCATGATGTCTAGCTTTTGAGGATCTTTTGGTCTACTTAAATTCGTCAGGCAGGTCCTATTAAAGTGATTTCTTGATTGAGAAATGTTATGTTCTTGATTCACTTTTTCACACAGGTTTGGGTCCCCCCTTACTAATAAAAATCTTCATTTAAAAACTGCATTCTCTGTTTACTTGTGTTATCTTTGTCTCACATTTAAATTTGTTTGATGATCTGAAACCTATAAGTGTGACAAACATGCAAAAAAGTACATCGGGAAGGGGGCAAACACTTTTTCACACATCTGTATATATATAAATAAGCTGCTAGTAAAATAAGTTGAAATTGACAAAAGTAATAAATAAAAATTCTATGAAAATCAAGACATTGATTTTTAAGTGTTGTTTGAAAGAAATATTCAGAACAAACACACAAAAAACAAAACAAGTCAAGCATAATGGGGCTCCAAAGCTATAATTTCTTTGAGCAACACTTTGAGGCAATCACTGCAGTTGGGTGTTTTCTGTAATGTTAAAAAAAAACTTCTACAGCTGAACCAACAGGTATGTTGGTTCACTGTTCATTGGAAAGGTGCCTTAATGTGTCAGACAGTTTTTTTTGTTTGTTGTTGTTGTTTTTATTATTATTTTCAACCACATTCAAAAGCAATATTTTGTTTCAATGATATTTTGTACATTTTTACTTATTTGTTTCTTATTTATTTTTAATACATTTTTCAATTTGGCCTTTTCTTTAATTGGAGGGTATGAATAATGTTGAGCGCTGTATATAAATGTATATACATATCTATATATATATATATATATATATATATATATATATATATACATACACACACATACATACATGTATATATTTATACATATATATTTATATATATATATATATATACACTGTATATACACATATATACAAATATATATACACAGCACATAAATGTTTATACTCAATATTGGTTTACACGTGCACGGTTTCTCTTTTACATATTCATTTGAAGAGTTTTGTTCCTTTTTTTTAATCAAAGAAGAGTTTTCAAAGTAAGTTTTCATTGTGTCCTTCATTATATTAATTTTGGGATCATATGATATATCGGCACTTAAATATCTGCCCCAAATATCAGCAGGTTGTATCGGTCATCAGCTGAGGCAGATGAGAAAAAATCTGTATTGTTCGGCCCTAAAAAAAAATCTGTATTGGTCGATCTCTACTGGGGACCATCAGTGAGTTAATGTCATGTCGTGCTCAATACTGATTTAAAGGACCATTGGGTCCAAATTAACCCTTTCCCTGGTCATTATCATTGCTGCAGACATTTGATTCCATGTTTTTCTCCAAAAATTGAATATTACAATACATTGTAATTGGGCCACATTAACACCTTTATTTAGCAAAGGAGCATAAAATAATTTTGGCCACAGTTCTACTTAAATTAAAACCGGGCCACCTGGGATGACTGTTCAACCAGCTGAGTTGCATGTTATGTCTTCAAAGAGGTAGGATGAAAAATATACAGAATATTCAAGTATGAGTTTGGGGTTTCAGAACAGGATAGAGACGGAGTACATTTGAATGTGATAGGAAAAGCACAGCAAGTTGTAAATGATACAGCGATAAAGATATTGTGCTTCTATGGTGAGTCAAGCCTTTTCTGTAAAGATGAGACCATGTTTAAATGCAAACATTAAAAATTCAAACCATCTGTTGCAGTCTGTACATCTTTGTCCTGCTTAGTGTGCCCATTGTCATTCTATGAGAGAACACTTATAATGCATGAAATAATTTCTGCATAACTGAAGCTTAGACTTGAGCAAGTGAGTTTTAGGTACAGTTCAGGTTTCAGTGAGCAAGGAGGTAGTTCATGCATCTAATCCAGGAGGCTAGCCAAAATAAAACAAACAAAAAAACAAACCGAAACCTGTCAGTTCCTTTTGTCATTGCTTCTGGTCCTCTGAAAACAGTCATCTCGCGGGGTGCTGATTTCAGAGTCATGCTATATGCTCTGTAAGAACTCACTGCAGTCAATTTTCACTGCATCCAAAGTCAGCTTTCCTGTACACATCAGCGGCTCAAAGTGGAAGTTGTTACTGGGGAAGATATTCATGTCAGGAAATTCCTCCACATCTGAAAACTCGTCGTCCTCATTTTCCATGATGTTTGGTGAGATATAGCCGCTAGTTGTGTTTGTGCCCATTGAGGTGTGTGTGTGGTCTGAGCTCTCGTCTGAGTCATGGGAGATGCTCTTAAGGTAGGAGGTTGGAATGGGATACAGCTGAGTCGTTGGGCTGAGATCAGTGAGAAGAAGGAGCGGCGAGATGACTGTGGGTATGGAAGTTTCTGTGTCTCGGTTGGTCTGCTCCTCCACATCCACAAGGACGGGCTCTTCTTCATTCTGAGTGAATGTGGTGTTACCAGACTGGGGGTAGAGGTTCAGCTTGTCCTGTTAGGAGGGGGGGGGGGTTCAAGTTAGATACAGTGAAGTCTGAAAGACAGCTTGAATTTTTATACTCTTACATAACTACCTCATTGATGCACATTTTCATGCACTTGCTATTAGCAGGATCTGGCACAACGTCAAGCATGAAGCACTGGAAAATCTCCCAGAACCTGAAAAGAATGTGCAACCAAACAGGTTTTTATTGCTAAAAAAATGTCAGTTACAATTGCAACATGTTTGCAGTGAAGCTGTTATTAACAAAATAAAGCCCTTGCTAAATTTTGCCTCTACAGAGCCGTATAGAGTTGCTGTCACACACTTACCTCTGTTTAATTGCTGAGCTCTGGCACAGACACAGAAGAAACAGCACCATGAGGGCAGCAACTATACACACCAGAACGAGGGATAGCTGGGAATCCTCTGCAACAGTGTCAGTGAAACACAAAGATGTCAGATTTTAGGACACATTTGTCCCTCTGATTCAGATAGTGATAAAGTTGATAAAGGAAGTAATTTTTACCAGCAAAATTGGTGTGCTTTATCAGCACGTTAAAGACAACTTAAAACTGAGGAAGAACCAGGAAGTGGAACTTTCACAATGAACTCTTAAGTGACATTTTATAATATGACTGATCCTTTAAATCCTGAACCACACAATGATCATAAGGGATATTTTAAAATCTGAAGCATTTCTTTGACCCTCTAACAAAATGTTAAAGAAACAAACATGCATCTATGTACGATTTGTTACCACATGATAGTCAAAATTATTGTAGTGCAAAAGGTATCCAGCAGGGGGCAGAATAAGTCTCAGAATCAGTATGCATCAAATATGATATGCATGTTGTTAAAGGGTTAGGCTCTTTAAGCTGAACTAAATGTGTAACTAATATCTGATGAATTATTTTGACTTGCTCAAACAAGTAGTAAATAAACACTGGCAAACAAATCCCACCATAATCTAGTGTCTTTGGAAGAGGACATGATGTGTAGACAAATGCCCACTAGGGATGTAACAATCACACCTAAAAAGATAATCACCGCATAATCCAATGGTGAGCAGTACCGTTTCATATTCCAATTATAGTACAACCATGATGCTGCTCATTGCCTGCAAAAGCACTGTCTGGATGTACTTTGGATTTTTTAAGGATGCTGGGAGGAAACTCTATTTATATGATATTGTTTTGATTTTTCTGCCATTTTAATCTCTCTCTCTTTCTCTCTCTCTCCTTAATACTCCTCTCACCACATCAGCACCAATAGCTTTCTTAGCTGGAAACAGCTATCATAGCACAATCTGTTTACAATTTATTCATTTCTTTTAAAACCACCTAACATTTAAAAGCAGTTGCAGAAACTTCTGCCAGTAAACCAGTAGAGACATCATAAAGTCCTGATTTGGTATTTCCTTTACAAATAAATGAACAGATATAAAAAGCTGCTCACGTTCAATGAAGATCTTGATCTTTCGACCTGAAGGACTTTCCCCCTTGGCAGTTGAAGCGCTCATCCACAGGATGTAGACACCAGGAGACAAATCTCTGATCTTATACATCCTCTCTGATGCTTCCACAGAATCTGAAAATGTGTTGATTCACACAACAGTAAAACTACTCACTTCCACATCTACAGAAAAGCAAACTCAAGGTTGAAAATAGACAACAGTGTATTATAGCTTTCATCAGTCTATTTTATCTCTTTTCCTTCCTGTATCGATTTAAAAAAAAAAAACACCCTCTGTGTTTGTGAATAAGAAGAGATAAATAAAGCAGTGCTGTCAACAAATGAGCAAACAGTAGTGGAACTCTATACTAGTGAGCTTCTCCACCACAATGTTTTAACATGATACCACATCCTTTGCAAATAGAAAAACAAACTAGCATGGCACACACAGATTTTTTGTATGTTGCCAGTGTAGCTGCCCCTCTATAGTACTTTTTCAGGTATAGGGTGGGTGTAGCACAGGTGGAATCATTTGACGTGGTCAACCATAACATCTTACAAAGTTGTCTGAAAAACTGGGTAGGACTTCCTGGCACTGCAATTAATTGGTTCAAGTCCTGTTCAAAGGACATGGATTACTTTGTGTCTATAAGTAACTATGAATCAGACCCAACAAAAATAACCAGCGGAGTTCCCCAAGGCTCCATCTTGGGAGCCTTGGGGAACTCAAGAACTCAAGATGGCCCTCAAGATGAACTCAAGATGGCCCAAGCCTTGGGAGCCTTGGGCCACTGTTGTGCAACATCTACATGGTCCCACTTGCTAAGATTGTGAAAACAACATCCATGTTTTTTCTATCTTTCTTCTCTTCACTCTTTTCATTCAGTTCAACTTCTTATCGTTTCTTTTCTTAAACTTTGTTTCCCTCTTGTCAGGCCCAGTTATATGATGTAAAATGCAATTATAAACAAATATTCAATTACATAAAAAGAAATAAAATGAATAAATTCAGAACATCAAGGGGAGCCTTATATTCATAGAGCTCCTTTTGGCAAAGCAAATCTGTTCAACACAACAAAGCAGGCAGATCATTATTCTGCTTGCTACAATGCTGGACAGGACAAGTTTAAAAAGAAAGAAAGAAAACAAAACATATTACCATAACTACAGTATGCTGATGATACACATATTTACATAACTGTTTCACAAGGAAACTATACCAATCTAAACACTGATCAAATGCATAGATCACATTAAAGATTGGATGTGCCAGAACTTTCTTCAGTTAAATTAAGACAAAACTGCAATAATGGTTAAATCAGGGCACTCTGCACTTCATCCAACGACCAAGTTGCTGGATCAGGAGCTCCACAGCAAAAGAGACAGCATACTGATAAAGGTAAAAAAGGGCCGGAGCATCACTGATCATTTACAGCTTTATTGTGCCATAAAACTAGTGTTTTGACCAGTTTCCATCAAAGTAGTGTCTGATTTGCAAAGATCTATAGAAATTTTCTTTTTCCAAAGCAAAACTTTTCTGAAGCATTTCAAAGCACTGTAATGTCCCTTTGTGGAGAAGTTAAGCCTTTTGAAATCCACCTCTTAAATCTGTTGTCTTTATTTGGTGCAAAGGCTGAGTCATAAGCACACCATTCGAAGATCTCTGATAAGTTTTTTGATCTGCTAATTTTCATTATCTCTTGCCACAATTTTAAAAGTGTATCCAGGATATGGTCGTCCAACATCTTGAGACTGTCTTCTAATTTTTTGCCTGTTAAAACCATCATTATTGGCAAACCTTTCATAGCTATCCCTTCATCCTTCCAGCCTGCTGTGTAAGTTCGGGAACTTAAGCACACCAATGGTTTAAGCTGTGCTGCATGGTCGTATTTTCTCAAACAGGGAAAGTTCCTTCCACCCTTCACTCTTTTCAGCTTTTATATTTTACCCTGGCCATTTTCCCCTTCCATAAGTAACTTTGACAGACAGACACTTAAAAAGATAAAGGAACCGTGAAAGGATTTTCATCCCGATTGATTCCACTTTCAGGTCAAATTTCAGGAAAATGACATCTCAGCATATCTGATTTTATGTTTGAGATTAAAGGTTCTTAGTTGGTTTCATAGTTTAGAAAAATCCTTAGGCAATATGACCAGGGGCGCCTGCAGGAATTTTTTTTTTTAGGGGTGGCCACAGGGTAGCCAGAGAAAACAGCAGGGTGGCCAAGGCCTATATAAGGATAACTTTTATTACTTTCAACTTTGACCTTATTTCCAGGAATTTATACGTTTTTACACACCAGTAACATTTCTGCATCAGTCCGACTCCTTTGGGCGCTACTGTATTCAGATTAGTTATAGACCCGCATTCATATAACGGACATAAAGGAGGCCGAATGAATGGGCCTCTATATAAGGGAGTATCTGCAGCAAAACTCCTTCATTTCACCCATGCTTAAAGTAGAATGAATGAATGAACGAGTATCATTGTCCTGTGAGTTCAGATTTGGCTTGCTGTAGTTACCGGGGGCAAACTCCACACGTCTACCAGCTGTGTGACCACAACACCGGGGTCAACGGTGTTGATAAAACGAATAACAGGTAAATCACAAGCTCAGCTTCCTCCATTGTTGTTCAGTGTGTGTGTGTGTGTCACAAACAAATGACTTCACAAAACTTTACTATGACATCCTCACCCACACTGAAAACCAGAGCTGAAGCTAGCCTCAGTTGTAATGGGAACAAACTAAACTGGGGTAATGTTGGCCCATGGGGGCCAGGCTAAATAGGTGCTAATGTGAAAGTGGCATTAAAAACTGGTTGGGGCAGTTCTGGGTGGCACCTTCCTGGTTGTATTTGCATAAGAAAGGCCGAGTTAATTGGGTGTGACAGACCTGTGGGGGACTATGGCAAAAGAGCAATGGCAGAAAATGTAGGTCTAGTGTTATATTTTTATTTATTTCATTCTTATTAGCTTATAAAGATTTTAATTTTCAAATATAAGCAAAGCATGCTGCGCCATGTTAATAATTCATAAAAGTTTATATAAAGGAAAAAATAATTTTTGATGGGGTGGCCAGTGGGGTGGCCAGCTTCTTGTCCAGGGGGGCCATGGCCACCCCCTGGGGGCGCATTGAATATGACTCCCCAATATTTAATGAACTTTGTTTCCTACCTCCCGTTGAACAAGTTCTTAATTTCCAGTGGAGGGTTGTAATTACATGTTAATGCTGGAGTTTTATCCAAGTTAATTTTGAAACCTCAGACCGTATTAAGCATCTCCATCAGGTTTTTATCAAACTTACAAACAGGTCAACTGCACATTATTTTATTTGAGCTTTTTCTGTCTTTAAAAAGAAATAAAAGAAATTAAATAAAATTGTTTTCATTGCACTTCTTAATGTTTCCTCTGCACCCCACTGAGATGCTTTTGATGTTTTACACTTTAAATTGTCTTATGCATGAAATGTGCTGTACAAATAATCTTGGCGATCTAAAATAGTCTCACCAATATGAATTCGAAATATAAAGCAGATCTTATTTTTGTTCAGCCTAAAACAACCAGAGTTAAAGTCATTCTTACAAGTCTTTTGCTCTCCTCCGCTGGTCTCTAGGTAGATGGTATAATTGGTGATGCAACCCCTGCGTTGACTCATGGAAAGCTCGTTCCAGGTTATCATCACTGTGTTTCCTTCCACTTTTTCTTGGACTGATGGACCAATAACTGGAGCTGCAAACAACAAAACAAAAGCCCCAAATCATTCCTCAATACAACAAATTTACTTACTCAAATTAAGCGTTACACTTTTATAGCTTGTCCTCAGGAACAGCATATGGCACAAAGTTCATAAAACTGTTGAACTGTTTCAGAGCGTACCTGACTCCTGAGTGGCGAATCTTTCAAATCTGGTCCTACTCACAGAGCTCTCATTGTAGAAGATATACACAGTCCCCTCATAGCACACAGACGGTTTTATATCTACATAAAGACAGTAAAGAGAAAGTAGAGGAGGTTATTGAAAAAGAAAAGGAGTCAATACTTTTTGACAATACATTTTGATTTTTGCCAATATCATCAATTCTGCAAATAGAAACAATTCCAACATGAATTGTAACACCCCTAATATACTATGTTCTTTGAAGCGATGAGATAATTCTTTCAACCCTGGCTCTGCTCTGTAACTTCCCACCTGAGATGACAGTGCTGTTGTCATTCTCGCCCAGCCTGAGCCATCTGAGCTCCTCCAACTTGCGTCCTTCTGGGTACCACTCCAACACATACACGGTGGGTGCAGTTTCAGGCGTTCTCCAGGAGATGGTGATAATGTCGTTGTCTGCTGTTGCTTGCATTTTCTGAAGAGGTTTGGCTGAAATAAAAGAGGTAGCTTATACTTCCATACTGGAGAGATATGCATACACAGTTAAGTTATTAATGCCTCTGAAACTGATAGCATGTGCAGCTGAGAGTGATGCAGAACCCAGCAAGGATTCAGCTGAGCAGTTGTTGTTCTTATGTGGGTTTTGTTTTATTAATTTATTGTATTTATTCATCTTTACCTTTTGTGTGAAGGGCTGTCATGGTGGCGGGAGGTGAGAGACCTTTGGAATTATGAGCCCATACCGTCACTTCGCAGTCAGCACAGAATGGCACAGAGTAACTCCTGACATCAGCGCTGACGTTGGTGAGGTTGCTCTGATTTGGGCTGTGAACTCTGACTGTGTACTCTATGATCCTCCCTCTGGAGATGGACATGTTAGCTTCCTGCAAGCAGAATGTTTGAAAGTAAATCCTAACTACATCCGCAGCTCATGATGCAGACCAGAAGGAAAAGGAAGCGATTACACAAGTCATGGATTTACAGGCCGCTTGACTTCAAACACACCACGATGAGTGTGTAAGACACATCGTTTCTGTTCAGCTCCTCTTCTTCTTGTAAATTGAAACCGTGGTGTCTGCCGTCAGGTTTCACTTACCTCTCAGTAGCTGTGTGACATTAAGAAAATGTAAATGTGTGTGTACGTGTGTGGTGCAGAGGTTGGGAGCGTGTGCATGTGTGTGTGTCTGTTTGAGGATCTTATACATTAGAAGTGGTCAAGGTTTGACCTTTAGTCCTCAGAGAACAACAAAGCAAAGTAGGAAGATCAGAAACTGTTACTATGGCTACAGCACACACACACACACACACGCACACATAATGACAATCATTTGGGGACCTGAAAACCCCCAGACTCATGAAACCTACAGCAGCTTTACAGCTGAAGTTTTAATCATAGTGAAGGATGATGGGCATTCAGTTCAAATATACCAGGTGTAAAAGTTTGTAAATCCCTTTGAATATATTTTGATTTAAGAAAATGAACCTAAATCCCAATTAGATTTTCATCAATTAATGAAGTTAGACAAAATTATTCTACTTGGTAATTCATATGATTTTATATTAATCAATATGTGAGCTGCAAAAGTGTGTGAGCCTCTAGGATTAGCTAAAGAGTGAAATCAGAGTCGGATGACTTCAGTGAAAATCAGGTGTCCGTGGGTGCCTGGCATGCTTCACTAGAAATCCGGAGTCATTGCTACACTCCCTGAATCAGTAAAGATCACCCAAAAAGGAGGCAAGAAATCAACTGCAAGGCCACAAAAGAATCCAGTCTGACTGTTATGCAAGGACCGGCCTTCCTCTCACATTGACTAATGCTAAGTTTCATGAGCAAATTGCAGGATCATGCATGATCCTGCAATTTGCTACAGATCACATAAACAACCCGAGATGGCCAGGACGCTGTTATCTAAAGATGCAACACCAAAAAGAAAACACTTCAGTTCAAGCTACAAATGTTTTTGTTTTTTTTTTCTGTCTATCAAACACAATACTGGGAGCATCATGGTGTGGGGATGCTTGCTACAACTTAGCATAAAACGCTTCCACATCTTATAGAACAATGAGTTTCATCCCAAAATCTTTAAAGAAAATGCACAAAGATGAATCATTCTACTAAGAAATTAATAAAAAATAATATTTTAGATTTAAAGTCCTGATCTTTTTCTCCCAGCAGTATTGTGTAAGGACCTGCACTGAGCCATGCGTGCAAGAGGTGAAACTAATCTGAAAAGAGGAGAGACTAAAATTCCTCTAAGCTGATGTGCAAGACTGTCTGGAAAGATTTCTTTCCAGGTATTGCTTTTGAGGTGTTCACACAAAAAACTGAAAGGAAAGGACTAACTGGTGCGAATTGTTCATTCTCACCAGGGGATTTCTTTATTCACTTTAAAGATTTGTGAAAAGTTCTTATGGTTTAGGTCAAATTTCTGATAAAATAAGTAAGTTCTGAAGGGTTTGCAAACCCTGGTTCCACTGTTTTATACATTTCCCCTGCTTAGATAGAAATATAAATGTATATGTTTGGAAGATTATTGATTAAAAACCTACCTTCCAGTAGACCCTCATAGATTTAGAATCAGATGCAGCGGCACACCACACGTCCAATGCCTGGGCTGGAGCTTAGGAAAAAATAAGAATTAAAAACATTTTAGCTTGTTTTCATTGTCATTGTTATCATTGTCTGTTTTTGCTTAATACTGTGTGTTTTCTGTGAATTTAGGCATCTGTACTACCAGTGACAACCTCTCCAGTGCAGTTTTCCTAATGGGTTGTACAAAGTGAAACATTTCTTTGGAATCCTTTGAAACCAACAAACTTGCAATATAAAGCTGACATGAAAATACAAAAATGTGCCCATTTTATGTTTTTTTTCTTAGTTTTTATTTCCTAAAACATGGTGGAGCTCCTGATAACTTTTAAAAGACAGATGTCTTTAACAAATGTACGATCTGATAGATAAAAGGGCATCTTCACAATCACCCCACATAAATCAGTGTAAACAATGTATTTGATAAATAACAGTTGAAAGTTCTATAGAAAACGTTTTCATCCTTTTTATCTGTGACGTCTGTGACGGTTTACTGTAAGTGAAAACTGATGACCTGTCACAGCTGCACTTGCGCAGCTTGCACACACATAAAAGTATAATTATATACGTAGACATAAAGCACCTCCATATCTTCATACGATCAGTAGTACAAAGATGCAGCAACATTTCCCATGAAGCGTTTTTTTCTTGTCTTCTACCTTCCTCCACTCTGGTTCAGAGTTTAATTGATAGAAAATGTGTCTGAATTTTTTACTAGAGCATTTTACTAGAGATATTATCACAAATCTTAGTTCAATATGTTGTAGAAAATGCTTATCAATGATAAGTGGTTTTACTTTAACCCAATAACGCCTGTTTCAGTGGCTTTAGGCATCGTTCTGCTTAAAAAGCCCAGAGAGGAGGAGACAGGAAACAGACTGGTTGGATAGCTTAAAGGAATAGTTCACCCACAGAATGATGTAACTTTATTTTCCATTTACCCTCATGGTGAGCAAGACTCTGGAGCACTTTTTCAATATCTCAAATGCAGCCGGCGATCAGGAAGGCTTCTTGTTTTCCCCAAACTTTCATATAATGGAGTTCATTGGGACCCGAACCAAAAGGGTCCATAAAAGTCCACAAAAACTTGTCAATATTCCTCCATACTGCTTGTCCAATGTAATTCAAGTGTCCTGAGTGGGTAGCGTCCATAATTTACTCGAAACTATGTCATTTAGTATATTTTTAGAGCCTAATAAGTTGTACACTACATCTCCTGCAAGTACGCCGATGCACGTTCATGAAACTACGGAAGCCTCGGCAGACGAGATCGCACGTTCTCTCTCTCTTTCTTTCTTTGTTTTAAATCAATATCCAACCCCTCCTGGACCCTCTTGTGTTTGTCCCGGTTTGTCTGCAGCTCCGTTGCTCTTAGCACAATGTAAACAGCGAATTTCTTCTTCTATGCATTATCGGCAGAGTAGGCTCTGAACGCCGAGGCTTCCGTAGTTTCGTGAATGCGCTTATGCGTGCTTCGCGGAAGTAATATGTAGTACTGTTTAGGCTCTAAAAATATACTAAATGAGGTAGTTTCGAGTAAATTATGGACGCTACCTACTCAGGACACTTGGATTACATTGGATGAGCAGTATGGAGGAATATTGACATGTTTTTGTGGACTTTTATGGACCTTTTTGGCTTGGGTCCCAGCAAACTCCATTATATGAAAGTTGGGGGAAAACTAGAAGCCTTCCTGATCGCCGGCTGAATTTCAGATATTAAAAAAGTGCTCCAGAGTCTTGCTCACCATGAGGGTCAGTAGAAAATAAAGTTACATCATTCTGTGGGTGTACTATTCCTTTAAAATGATGGAGAGATCTGCAGGTGCACAGAACAAGCTGCATTTACATCAAAGAGTGAAAACATGGCTGTTTACCTTCTTCTTGAGTCCAGCTGGAAACGTTTGAGCTCCACTGACTCCACAGGCCCGTGCTGAATTTGGACCTGGCTCTGAAGTAGTACAACCTGTAGGGCTCCAGAGAGGAGATGGACCAGGTTTGGGATGAACTCTCCAGCACGGCCTGTAGGTCAATAATCCATATAATGTTTTGTGTTTTAAACTCAGGTTTCAATATATATAGTTTGACATTTTTCCTGTGGCAAAGAGCTGTTTATGAACATACAGTAAAAAAAACATGAAAGACCACAAGATCAAATTTCCTGACTTAAGCATCGTTATGAATTGGCATCTTCACACATCAGCTGTGCCACTCATTTCTGTTCCTGCTCTGAATCAGCAGACGGCAGGTGAGAGCTGATCAGTAACTATATCTTTTAGAAGTGCAACATCTCATCAGAAACCCCAAAGTTTTTAGAATCTGAACCAAGCCTTACAGAGTCAGGATGTGTTGTCCATTGTTCCTGATAGTCGGTTCTGTATTGAATCTGCAGATACCGAGTCCTCATGGGCTCCTCCATTTCAATGATGCATTGCCTGGACAAGCAATCAGGCAGACCAAGAACAGGCGTTGATGGCATCACTGCTCAGATCAACACAAGGAAATGGGACAAATTACAATAAAAATGTTGAGCAACAGTCGAAGCAAACACTGCAAAGGTCATTCAACATGAATTCTGTGTAACCACAAATAGTTACTTGGAAAGGAGGATGGAGGTTGAGTAATTATCAACGAGTGTGAAGCTTGAATAAGAAAACACAACTTTCACTGCTGAGCTGATTTGAAATTTGAGGCATGGCATCATCATGATTTCATGGCTTGGAAAACATTTCACAGTGTCAGTGCAGACGTAATATGTTCATGCAGAAGTATCTCACTAACAGTCTTACCGATGTCACTGAGCGTGTAGTTGAAGATGGGGGATTCTGCAC
Source organism: Atherinomorus stipes (assembly GCA_023101725.1). NCBI lineage: Eukaryota > Metazoa > Chordata > Actinopteri > Atheriniformes > Atherinidae > Atherinomorus > Atherinomorus stipes. The sequence goes on along the minus strand of JALJCO010011362.1, from coordinate 104,056 downwards.
GGCCCAGTGAGTTCTGGGCTTGAACCCACACTGAGATGACCTGGACTGAACTGAGAACACTGAAACTAACTGACAGTGATTCAGTCTCTTTCATGGACATATTGTACAATGCTTGTCCTGTGTGGTTTCCAGATGCAGCTCTAACCCTGACACACAAAGCACAGGTTCAGCTGGAAATATGGACATATTTTATCATGATGCAATTGAAGGGGAGAATAGTAAAAAATTTGCATATTTTGGTGACTCACTGGAACATGAAATCACTCCGAAGATGAGATTTTCTCTCTCTTTTCCAAGAGCAGAACACAATTCCACTCTCATTTTTTAGGATGTTGTAGGTGCATGAAATGTTTTCTGGAAGATCTGGTGGGTCTGGACACCAAAGACGACAAAGAGGAATTAAATACTAACTGGAGTGAACAAAAAACAAACCTCTGAACTGTGATACACAAGTATATAATCAGGACTTGGTTTAGTTCTAAAAAAAAAAAAAAAAAATTACTTGTAAGATGCAGAAGCTTTGCCACAGATGGACACGTCACTTTCAAAAAGCTTGTTCATATTTTGTGCATGCATCAGTTTAAGGAACTGTTATGTTTCATGTGTAAGAAAAGAGCAACACATGCAACCAGAAAAAGCAAACATACTGCCTCGTTAGCTGTGCACAGTGTTTGTTAAGCAAAGAAAAGAAAGGAGAACCAACTTTGCCTTCTTTAACAGCTTTAAAACTTGAAAAATGTAGTTAATCCCCAATCCAATCCAATAGAAATAAAAATTAAGAAAAAGTCTAATCTTGTTCTGTAAAACATCCTGCAGGAGTTATTGGCTAATTAAGTTCTGAATAAATATAATTTGCAGAGGACAGACAGTCATCATCACATTATCATTTACGCAGCTGACACTGAGACATGTGACACATGTGAACTTATAATTAGAAATAAAACAGCATAACTACGTCTCTTCTGCTCTCTTACATCCAGCTGAGATGTCCAGTCCACAGGGGTCCAGTGCAGGATAGGACTTACAGTTGCACTGACAACTGTAAGTCATTTTGGTGGTTTTTATTTTCTCCACATTGAGGTATATAGTTGAAGAATTCAGTTTTTCGTGTGCCTGCTTTGTTGGAGAGTGGCCGCTGTACATTGATCCCTCGCATACGCAGTTTAAGGTGCAATACACCTTGAAACTGGAACCCAGTTGTACCACAGGTCCAGCACTGGACCAGAGGACACAGGATGTTTCACCTATAAAAGAAATTGGTATAATTTATAGTAAAGTTGACTTTGATCTGTAAAGTTGAAAAAGTTTGGATTTGACTAAATTGATTAAACTAACTGAATAAATAAAGAGCTGTTCCAAATATGAGCTTACCGACACAGAGGTGCGCAACCAGCACCATGAGTGCGCTGACAATGGACCATGACCGGATCATTGTCACCATGAGTCTCCTCAAACTGTACACGCATCTTACATCGCCCTGGGGGCTGCTAGATCCCCTTAAAAGACGCTAAATGCAAGCATAAAAACATTTTATGACACTTGTGATTCATGTTATTTTCTTTTATTCAGGGTAAATCAGCTTATTTCTAAGAAACCATTCAGCGATGTAATGAAATCGAATTCGGTTGCACATTTTCTTTCTATGAATTCTGAAGCAGAAGCAGAAGCTGTGTTGATACAACGCCACGCATGGCTACAGTTGCGTACAAACCATAACTGAAGGAGCTACAGGAAAAAAAAACAAACAAAAAAACAACACAAGACTTCAAACTTACCAAAACGTCGCATCTCCACCTCACACCAAAGTGTAATTTCCATCTGAAATGGCAGAAGCTTCATTTGCCATCATAATTAATCCTAAACATTTTTATTCAGAACAGCACGTCCACACTGAGACTGCGTGTTGACTGACGGCCGCCTCTGCTGCGATGTGACAAACTTCATCAGCTTCAGTAGATATGTCACAGTTCATTTATGACGCATACACACGCACACACACAAACCATCACTTAGAGAGAGGCTTCACTCACCGACACTGTCCACACCCAGACTATTTGTCAGTCTGTAAAGTTATGCATCAAAAATTGTGTGTGTACATACAGTATCTATCTATCTGATGTATTCTGTTACTTTCATTGCGTACAAAACAATTAATAACCCCAGAAAGGAAACAGGAATGTAAACAACTCTATTCTATCATTCATAGATGTGCAACTCTTCGCATGATGCTCTGATAATGCTATGAAGGTTTAACAATGACAAAAAGTCGCATAACAAGCCCACAACTGAATTCGCGTCCTTACATTTTCCACCCAAGTCTGTCACAGCCCTCATTGACTGTCCCCATGTGGTGAAGGCTGGGACTTCCCCCCAACAAAGCTCCACTACGTTCCTACAGCAAGAGAGACAATACAGGACTTCAAATGAATGAAAGATCAGTGTTCATGAACAACAGCAGCGATCATAGATAATTCTTCAAAATGATCAAAATAGCTAGAGATTTGTCACAACCCTCTGGAAACTTTGATCATCAAGGAGGAAGTGAGAGAACTGTCAGGAAATGATGAAAAAATGGTGTCAAACTGCAGGTGGTATCAGAGTAACACAGAGTTCAGGAGCACATCGCTGTACCAACGCTGAACCATCGGCTATGGCAGGGAAAGCCCCGACTGATGTTTGCCTGTGTGTGTTTTGGAATAATTTCACACTTGGTGGCGCCTTACTGCTCACAAATACTGTGTACCAACATTAGAAACCTATAAATGGTCACACATCAGTAGTATGCAGAACAGCTGATTACACCTGCACCATAGCAGTATGACGAACTTACAACCATCCAATCACGTCTGGTTCAACATAAAAACACCTGCCTGTAGTGGCCGTTTCACAAAGTCTTTAATAGTGAACATCTTTTCTTTGCAACAACGAAAAACAACCCAGTTTGCAACACACAAAGCTGATTTTGGTTACACAGTTTTAAAAACTCTTGGACTTTTATGCTTTTATCATTCAGAGCAGCAAAGGTGAGCAGACTGATGGCTGTCTCTGCTATGATGTGACAAAATTCAGCAGTGACACTCAGAGAAAGACCTCAATGGCCCAGTGACCATGTCTATGTCAGGCCCTGTCCACACCTAGACTATTTGTCATTATTTCTTCTGCTTCTTCATTATAGCTCAAATCACTGATTGAGACAGACAAGCTTGAAAACTCACAAGCCCAAATTGTGACCCAGATTAACTTGTTTACTCTTATTATTCTCCCTGTTATCATTTCAATAAGATAAAGCAAATTATCCACAATTCATTGCCACCCAAGTTGTTAGAATTATTCATCAAGGTCTTGTATAAATGATGGGAGAGTGTGATCACTGTGTAGAGCCCCCCGGTAGATACCAATGAGGTTGAGGTGCACACTCTGTGGTCGAGGATTTGTGCGAGTAAATGACATTGCGTGATCCCTGAATCACTTCATATCCAGAGCCCATTGAACCCTGGCATCATCATACTGGAATATATCTGTAACATTAATGGAAAAAATCTAGAAAAATTTGACAAAAAAAAATCCCGTGTCATTTGGTAAACTGTAAACCTTTTTTTTTTTTTTGCCGCACAACTTTACTGAACTTAAACCTGACCAGCTGAGGCAATCCTAGATGAATAAAGGTTTTATCTCCTCTTCTCTTAAGATAAATGAAAAACCACGACTGAAAACAAAAACACCAGCTGCATAATGGCAGCAATAAAGTGAAGTTAAATGTTTTCAATGAGAACTGTTTAGCTTTTTGCTTCAATATTTCAGGATTTCTTCCCCAACCTGGCATCCTGAAATAGATGCCACACCTCATCCCCGTTTAGATGTGAATTATATACTCAAAATGAAAGCTGAGTCGCATTCCAAGCCAATATTTATTTGAATATGGTATATGGTAAAGGTCAAGCAACCCAAACAATATATAAACTTTTTATTCATTTAATCATTTCATCGTTGACAGTGTTAAAACTAGAGCTCACATGATGCACATTTCATCATCTGATAACTCAAAGTCAGTGAGAGAGTGGTGCTTATATAATGCTTCTTTTGACTTGGTGTAGTAGTGCAGTTTTCATTGCTTCGTTGTTCCTGCTACTTTTGTGTGTCGAGTGCAGTGGTGCTGACAGCCGCTATTTGAGGGAAATAACCTCCGTTCAGTGTTGCCTCACCTGCATATTGAGACAAGCAACTTTCAGCTGTGTAAGGAGTCAAAATATGATCCTGCTGTAACTCTAGAGAGGGAGAATCTGCCTCCTCATGTTCCCCACTCTCTCCCCACTCTTTATTCAAGAGCTTTGTTTCAGTAAGTTTAGGCCACAAAAGACCAGTGACAGAGCTGAGAGTCAGTTCCCGAGACGCAGCAGAAAAATCCACATCCACGCCTGACAGCAAGCCTTTCATTAATCCATTAAATCCGCTGTCTTCCTCTGCTGGAACATCCTCCTCTGCATCCTTTACCTCCTCTACCGGGGGAATCAAGGCAGCAACCTGGGGTTTGTAGTTGCCATGTTCAACAAGGATCGTCTTTGTATCCGTCACTGATGAAGATGCTTCTGCTGTTGGTTGTTCTGATCCAGTCTGGGGCGCTTCAATATGGATGGTGGGGTACACTTCATCCCACTCTTCCTGGGAGATCACAGTGATGGGGGACAGTGGGGGATCGCTGTCACTGAATGAGAGAACTGGCTCAGTTCTGTCATTCTGGAGACAAAAAAATAGAAAAAAAAGATGAGTTAAAAAGCCACAAGCACATCTGTAGTAATCAAAATATTGCACATATATATAGTGAGGAAAATAAGTATTTGAACACCTTGCGGCTTTACAAGTTCTCCCACTTAGAAATCATGGAGGGGTCTCAAATTTTCATCTTAGGTGCATGTCCATTGTGAGAGACATGATCTAAAAATAAAAATTCGGAAATCACAATGTATGATTTTATAATATTATTGGTGTGTTATGGCTGCAATAAGTATTTGAACACCTGTGAAAATCAAAGTCAATATTTGGTACAGCAGCCTTTGTTTGCAATTACAGAGATCAAACATTTCCTGTAGTTTCTCACCAGGTTTGCACACACCAGCAGGGGTTTTGGCCCACCCCTCCACACAGATCCTCTCTAGATCAGCCAGGTTTCTAGGCTGTTGCTGAGAAACATGAAGTTTGAGCTCCCTCCAAAGATTTTCTACAGGATTTAGGTCTGGAGACTGGCTAGGCCACTCCAGAACCTTGATATGCTTCTTATGGAGCCACTCCTTGGTTATCCTGGCTGTGTGCTTTGGGTCATTGCCATGTTGGAAGACCCAGCCACAACCATCTTCAATGCTCTAACAGAGGGAAGGAGGTTGTTCCCCAAAATCTCACAATCTCACAAGCCCCGGTCCCCCTCTCCTTAATACAGTGCAGTCGTCCTGTCCCATGAGCAGAAAAACACCCCCAAAGCATGATGCTTCCACCCCCATGCTTCACAGTAGGGATGGTGTTTTTGGGATGGTACTCATCATTCTTTGTCCTCCAAACACAGCGAGTGGAATTAAGACCAAAAAGTTCTATTTTGGTCTCATCTGACCACAGCACTTTCTCCCATGACTCCTCTGGATCATCCAAATGGTCATGAGCAAACTGAAGACGGGCCTGGACGTGTGCCGATTTAAGCAGGGGAACCTTCTGTGCCATGCATGACTTTAAACCATGACGTCTCAGTGTATTACCCACAGTAACCTTGGAAACAGTGGTGCCAGCTCTCTTCAGGTCATTGACCAGCTCCTCCCGTGTAGTTCTGGGCTCATTCCTCACCTTTCTTAAGATCATCGATACACCACGGGGTGAGATCTTGCATGGAGCCCCAGTCCAAGGGAGATTGACAGTGATGTTTACCTTCTTCCACTTTCGAATAATTGCTCCAACAGTTGATCTTTTTTCACAAAGCTGCTTGGCAATGACCCCGTAGCCCTTTCCAGCCTTGTGAAGGTCTACTATTTAGTCTCTGGTGTCTTTGGACAGCTCTTTAGGTCTTAGCCATGTTAGTAGCTGGAGTCTCACGGATTGTGTGGGGTGGACAGGTGTCTTTATGCACCTAACGACCTCAAACAGGTGCTTATAATTTAGAATAGTAAGTGGAGTGGAGGTGGACCTTTTAGAGGTGGACTAACAGGTCTTTGAGGGCCAGAATTTTTGCTGATTGGCAGGTGTTCAAATACTTATTTGCAGCAGTAACATACCAATAAATTATTTTAAAAAAAAATCATACATTGCGATTTCTGGATTTTTTTTTAGATCATGTCTCTCACAGTGAACATGCACCTAAGATGAAAATTTGAGACCCCTCCATGATTTCTAAGTGGGAGAACTTGCAAAGTCGCAGGGTGTTCAAATAATTATTTTACTCACTGTATATATTGTGATGTTACAAATGATTTTCAAGTGTGCAAACTGTTTTGAGTTTGGCTACTTTGGTTGATATTGGTGTGTGGACCCAATCTACAAATACATCCAATTAATGCATGCTGACATTAGATGCTGCTCAAACTAATATTTCACACAGACTTTTACACTCTGCCTCACAAGAGGATCATTTTTATGTTCAAAAGGGTTCCTGTGCATACAAATGCATGTACATACACTTCCTGATGCTCATGGATCAGATTACATTTGTGGATGGATCAGTTTGTGTGTGCATGTGGAGTTTTGAGAACCATAAAGTCATGCCATAAGTGCTAGTGAGGGGGTGGGTCATCTGAATTTTGTAGGATTTAAGAATCATTTCCTTCTATAGCTTTTTCAAAGTATAAGGATGCTTCCTGTGTCAGAGCAGTTCATCTGCCCAAGATTATAGGATGGATGGACAGATATGCTATAACAACTATATACATCCTATATACAGTGGGACGGAAAGTATTCAGACCCATTTAAACTTTTCACCCTTTGTTTCATTGCAGCCATTTGCCAAAATAAAAAAAGTTCATTTTATTTCTCATTAATGTACACTCAGCACCACATCTTCACAGAAAAAAAAAAATGTGAAAATGTTTGCAAATTTATTAAAAAACAAAAAACTGAAATATCACATGGTCATAAGTATTCAGACCCTTTCCTCAGTACTGAGTAGAAGCTCCCTTTTGAGCTAGTACAGCCATGAGTCTTCTTGGGAATGATGCTCAAGTTTTTCACATCTGCCATTCTTCCTTGCAGATCCTCTCCAGTTCTGTCTGGTTGGATGGTGAACGTTGGTGAACAGCCATTTTCAGGTCTCTCCAGAGATGCTCAGTTGGGTTTAAGTCAGGCATTAATGTCTGGCTGGGCCAGACAAGACTGGTCCCAGAGTTGTCCTGAAGTCACTCCTGTGTTATTTCAGCTGTGTGCTGAGGGTCATTGTCTTGTTGGAAGCTGAACCTTCGGCCCAGTCTGAGGTCCTGAGCACTCTGGAAACGTTTTCTTCCAGGATCTCTCTGTACTTGGCCGCATTCATCTTTCCTTCAATTGCAACCAGTCGTCCTGTCCCTACAGCTGAAAAACACGCCCATAGCATGATGCTGCCACCACCATGTTTTATTGTTGGGATCATATTAGACAGGTGATGAGTAGTACCTGGTTTTCTCCACACATACTGCTTAGAATTAACTCCAAAAAGTTCAAGCTTGGTCTCATCAGACCAGAGAATCTTATTTCTCACAGTCTGAGTGTTCATGTGTTTTTTTGGCAAACTCTATGCAGGTTTTCATATATGTCTGCACTGAGGAGAGGCTTCCATCGGGCCGCTCTGCCTTAAAGCCCCAACTGGTGGAGGCTGCGGTGATAGTCGACTTTGTGAAACTTTCTCCATCTCCCTACTGCATATCTGGAGCTCAGCCACAGTGATCTTGGGTTCTTCTTTACTCTCTTACCAAGGCTCTTCTCCCACGATTGCTCAGTTTGGCTGGACGGCCGGGTCTAGGAAGAGTTCTAGTCGTCCCAAACTTCTTCCATGTAAGGACTATGGAGGCCACCGTGCTCTTAGGAACCTTTAATGCTGCAGAAATTATTTTGTAACCTTGTCCAGATCTGTGCCTCACCACAATTCTGTCTCTGACTCCTTGGGCACTTCCTTCAACCTCTTGTCTTATTTGCTCTGACAGGCACTGTGAGCTGTAAGGTCTTATATAGACAGGTGTGTGCCTTTCCTAATCAAGTCCTAATTAAGCACAGCTGGACTCCAATGAAGGAGTAGAACTATCAAGGAGGATCAAAAGAAACGGACAGCCTGTCAGTTACAATAAATATGAGTGTCACTGCAAAGGGTCTGAAAACTTTTAACCATGTAATATTTCAGCTTTTCTTTTCTAATAAATTTGCAAAAATGTCTACATTTCTGTTTTTGTCTGTCAATATGGGGTGCTTGAACTTTTTTGATTTTAGCAAATGACTGCAATGAAAAAAAGAGTAAAAAGTGTAAAGGGGTTTGAATACTTTCCGTACCCGCTGTACTTTCTATCTATTCATCAGGTCATCCATCCATCCATCCATAAACTAATTCTTCTCCATTCCTAAATTTGACAAATATGTATTTTGTGTACTCACAACAAAGCAGCTGGATCTGTCAGAGTGAAAAGAAACAATCGCATCACTTCCTTCTTCACAGTTTCTTGAGGTTTAACTGGTGTGATCTACTTGTGCAATATTTTAAGCACAATTCTGTTTTGCTGGTGTTGGTGTAGTTGCTGCAGCAGCAAGCTGTTGCTATTTTGGCCTCGCCAATAACTTGAGTTCATAGAAAAACAGAAGAACATGAACACGGTCCGACTTCACCTGCTTGCTTTATTTACCTTCAGTAGTCTGATGGCATTGCTGTGTCCTGGTTTTGGTAAATTTTTGACAAGCCATGATGGTCCCCAGGATATACATTTCTGTTTAATCCTAAAAAAAAAAAAAAAATAAAGAGGAAAAGAAGGACAAATTAAGTTTTAATTGTTTGGATTTGACTGATTTCAACAACTGTTGATGTTGATGGAAAATTAGTGCCCTCACTGATAAAACCACCAAATTCAGATTGAGGTTTGAGTTTCTGTTCATGTTAACAGAGTAGTATTATTTTTGCTCATTTCCTCATGCTGTGGCGTGGTCTTTAAAAAAAAAAATCACCCACAATGGCATCCATGCCTCTACCCAGTAAATCAAAACTTATCGTTTGAAGGAGACAGAAAAAAATGAAAAAGGACCAATTGCTGCTAAACTTCACCAACGACTTTCACAATTAGACCATTTTTTGTGTCTGTTGGGACGGCCGTTGCTTTCCATGGAACAATGACATATTTTGAGCACAACTGTCATTAGTTATTACCGTTCCCTCACACAGCTCCAGTACATCAGGTTCACAACAACCACTACGAAAACAGTAAAGATGAACACAATCACCATCACCAGGCCAACTAAAGGAGAAAAGAAGAAAAACACAACAGACTTACAGATTTCATGATAAAAGACAAAAAACAACAATTAGCATTTATATTTTGGAATTTAATGCAGAGTGGGAGACGGGTGGCCATTGACCTGCAGGAGGTGCAAGCTGAGAAGAGATGAGTCTTCCTCGAGGTCCTTCTCCTGCTGAGTTGGATGCAGTCAGCTGCAGAGCCAGAGTTCCTTCTGGGCAGTCCAGCCACTTCTGTCTTGGGTCAGATGCAGATACTGTCACTGAAGGCAAAAAGAATCACAGTAAAGTCTCTTTGCTTTAAAATAAGAGCCATTTCTTTCATAAGTATTAAAACATGCATTTAAGCCAGAAAAACTGCCCTAATGCCAGCCGATGAGCCAGGCTGTGCACTGTATGATCTAAACAGATATATTCTGCGGGGTGTGGATATACTCAAAATTTCTGCATGTCATGTTTAATGACCCGTTCATCAAATGATAAACTTCTATTGGTGTTGATATTAGATGCATGTGAAGTGAGACCAGCAGTATTTGCCTGTCATTTTGAGGAGGAAATCATCATTATATAACCTATATTAGCCACAAATGAGGCACAAAATTTACTGTCAATACAAACCTACAAACTGAATGACAACAATTCAGCACAGTGAGTCAAAACCTTTGTCCTTCCAGAAATAAAAGCTGGACAATTCTGTTAGATTACAAGTCAAGAAGACATAACAGTCATTTGTTAACAGTTTTTGGTACATTTGAAGTTGTTGAAAACTTTTTTTCGCAGCATCATCTTTCCTGTTTTCTTCCCCTTTTACATCTTACAAAGAACATCATGCCTCAGTTAGACAACCCATCCAATGAGAGCAAAAGCTCTACCTAGTCAAAGTAAATATAATCTAGTCCAAGTTCACTTTATTTCTGAAAGCACTCTTACTCTGACAAAGGCCGATAAAGGTGCTTTACAACAATAAAACAGAATAAGAAGCACAAAATCACACATCTTGATTTTTATATCTGCAGCCCTCTGCAGAACGTGCGGAAGACAATTATGTGTGTGAAAAACAAGCTCATCATCACAGTCACAAAGGAAAGTAAAATTAAACTTTTCCAGCTTCTTTAATACAATACAATGCAATGTGCTACGATACGGTGCGATGTGCTACGCTTTATTGCCCTCATGGGGAAATTTGTCCTGGATTCAAGTACTGTTATATTTCCTGCCTGGACAACATCAATGCACCACACTACACAACACAACACATGTACAACCAGCCAACCACACAGCAGAAATCAAAATACACTGCACAATACACACTTGAGATGAAAAATAGATAAGCATCTATGCAGCTGTGATTTTGTTAAACTATCAAAATCACAGCTGCAGCATCATCCAAGCTAAACAGAACTGCACAGCCCGGAAGCACTGATACTGATGTTGAAAAAAAAACAAGTTTGAACCCAAAGGTGTACATCTGTAAGTCTGTAAAACCTTGGGGGATAAAAAAAAAAAAGAAGAAGAAAAAAAGAGAGAACCGCTTAAAACTCAGACAGAAAAGGAAAAAGCAGAACATATTGTTGTGGAGTTCTACAGAAAATAAGAGGATGCACATATGGATAAAAACAGGTCACTGTTGAGCACAGCAAGTAAAGGAAGAAAAACCTCAACAATGAGCTGAAGGACAGAATAAAAAAAAAAGAGCAGGTGGGAAATGCACTGGACAAGTGAATCAGAAAGTTAGAAATATCATTCATGTTAGATCATCATTAAAATAATAAAATATAGCACCATGACAGGTAATTTAGAAAAAGTGCAGCCTAATATGCTTGTAAAAGCTCGTTTTATAGAACAAATAATGAACATTTGTTCGATTTAATGAGATTGTGTCTTTTGCAAAGAACTCAGTGCAGCGAGTTCAAGAAAACCCAATGACATTCAGTATACATGTGATACTTAAAAAAGAGGAAGCTTTAACTCTCAGGTGCGCTGAGGCTGACGTTCCACAAATAGCGTACAAGGCGGGCAACCGAGTAACAGCCTATAGCGAAGCATGTGAGCATGTAGCCACATGGCTTCCTGTTTGTGGCCAGAGCCGGTTCTAGAAAACTAAGACTGTGAAAATGATGACAACCCATGCTTGATATTTGAGTTGGTTTTCAACTGAACATTTTCTCAGCCATATGCCAAAACCTCCCATAAAGACACACAAGCCAAACAGAGAGGCAGACGGGCAAAAATAGTGTTTAATCAGTAAAGATCGGCTCTCGTCATGTTGTATTCTAAACCCCATTTTTGTTTAATATGTTTCACCAATAATAATTATTTAGAAATAATCACATAAATGAATACATACCTGGGAGTTTAACATTTAAGTTTCACCACATTACGGGAAGTCAGGGCTGAAAAACCCTGCTGATGCACTGAAACCTCGAGGGAGGGGAGTATCAATGGAATGCTGGTGCACACTTTTTATGATGTAACTGTGGTTTGTGCTGAGAAGCAATTCTATGCATACTGCTGCATATATAATTTACCACATATGTGCACATGCAGGTATTATAGGAAACCTTTGCCTGACCAAGGTAAAAGTACAGTCACAAAGCACACAGTTAAAAGGAGGAGCAGAAAGGGCAGAACTGGTGATGAGCAAGAACAGGAAACTCTGCAAAGTTGTGGTTCCTCCCTTCAAACCAACATAAAATTTTACTCTAAAGAAGCTGCTTAACAGATATAACAAAGCTGCCCTCTTACGTCTTAGAGTTTATTTAAAGAGCAGGTTTAAATTTTAGAAACATTTTTGTGCTTACCTGAGCTTACCTACCGTAATAACTCAATCATTTGACTTGGCAAAGATTATAAACCATTAAACTTCTCCACATTTTGTCATGTTACATCTACAAATATACTTGTTGGACTTTTATGTAAAAGATGAACACAAACACAAAATTAAACATGATTTTCTTTTTTTTCCCCCTTTCTCTTTTTTTTTTATTTACAAATAAAAACTAAAAAGTGTGGTGTGAAATAGTATTCAGCCCTCCTGAGTTAATACTTTGTGAAACTGCCTTTTGCTGCAAGTCTTCTGGGGTCGGGCCAGTCTAACTGATGAGCATGTTTTGTTTTTAAACCGTTCTGAACCGCTTCTTTAGGGTTGTTGGAAGATGAACCTCCATCCGAGTCTCAAGTCTTTTGTAGACTTCAACAGGTTTGCTTCCAAGATTGCCCTGTATTTGGCTCCATCCATCCAGAAGCACTCCCAGAGCATGATGCTGCTGCCACCGTGTTTGATAGTGGGATGCTGTGTTCAGAGTGATGTGCAGTGTCAGTTCTTCAACACACACAGCATTTTTGCATTTAGGCCAGAAAGTTCAACTATGGTCTCATCTGACTAGAGGAACCTCTTAAAGCTGCTGGGAAACTGAAAACAGGACTTATTTTCTTTTAACGATGGTTTTCTTCTTGCCACTCTTCCATAAAGGCTGAATTTGTGCAGTGCATGAGCCACAGCTGCCCCCTGGACAGATTCCCCCACCTGAACTGTGGATCTCTGCAGTTCATCCAGTCATCATGGGCCTCTTGGCTGCATCTCTGATCAGTGTTCTTCCTTGCTTGGCCAGTAAGATTAGGTGGACAGTCGTGCCTTGGAAGGTTTGCAGTTGTGCCACCTCTTTTCATTTACAGATGAAGGACTGAAACGTGCAACATGAGATGTTCAAAGCATGGGAATGTTTTTATCCTCTAACCGCTCTTTAAACTTCTCCACAACTTTATCCATTAACTGCCTGGTGCTCCTTGAACTTTATGATGCTGTTTGGTTCCCAGTAAGCACCTAACAAACCTCTGAGGCCATCACAGAGCAGCTGTATTGTACAGCGCTGAGCTTAGACTGCACATAATGTGGACTCCGTTTAGTCATTCGGTCAACATTTGATCATTCAGCTCAGACGAAAGGGGACTGAATACTTTTGCACACCTCCCTTTTCTTTTTTTCCATTTTAAAATCATACAGTTTTCTTTGTCCTTTGTAATTGTGTGGCACCTTGTGTTTCTCTTTCACATAAAATTCCAATAAAATAATATTTATGCCTGTGGTGGTAAGTTTAAGGGGTATGAAGGCTCTTACACGCTCCTGTAAATTTCAAATTGACATTTAGGAGCTCACCATTAAGTTCTTTGCTGCTCGGGTCAAGTGTCTGCATAAAGATGGTGTACTTTGTGATGAAGCCCCTCTGCTGGTCTAAAGGCAACTCGTCCCACTGGATCTGGATCCGTCTGACCTCATGGACCAGGACATGCACATTGGGACCTGAAACTGGCTCTAAAACACACACAGTGACAGAAAAAGAATAATGGGTGCAGTTCATATTGTGTCTGATTTATCATAACCAAACAAAGCCAAGATTTTGATTTGTGGGACATGTGGAGTCTGTGAATCTTACTTTGTTCTCTGGAGTAGATAAGGCTGGAGGATGGAGCACTGACACCTTCAGTGGTTACAGCATACAAAGAGACATTATATCTCACACCTTCTGTCAAACCTGAAACAGTATACACATATGTATATAAATAATCTGCATCTCATTTAAAAAACATATTTATTCAATGAATAAATGGCTGTAAAGCATTGTATGACTTCTTAAAGTTGGTGATGCAGTGGGAGCACAAAGAAGTGTAGTATATAAATGACCACAAGAGGTCACTGTTGGATCACTGTTGTCTTTGACTCATAATTGGTGAGTCCATTTAAATTGGGATCATGTTAAATCCAATAAACAGATAAAAAAAAAAAAAAAAAAAAATCAAGTTAAAACATCTATTAAATTCATGAGAAACTAAAGAAAAATAGGGTTTAGGATTTTAGTCATTAAGTTTAGGTTATGAAGTTTTGCTCTCAGATAATTTTTTCAGTTTAATTAATTGTTAATGTATCATGATTGGCTTCAGGATTGGCTTGATATGCTGTTAACGTAATGATGAAAAAATAGATAAATTCAAAACAAACATTTAAAGGTACAGTGTGTAACAAAATAAAAGGCCAATGGCAGAAAAATGTAATGTATAATTCAAAACTGTTTCTATTAATGTATAACTGCTTCATTAGAAAAGCTGTTATGTTTATTTTCTTAATGTTTTCTCTTTTTAATCTTAAATGCTTTTAATTCTGAACCATGCTTCTAATTGTTTTTTTTCTCTCCCTTTTGCTTATAATGTTTTATGTAAAGCACTTTGAATTGTTCTGTACATGAAATGTGCTATACAAATAAACTTGCCTTGCCTTCTTAGAATGAGCCATTTATATCTACTAGCTGGGGTTCACATACATGGAGGCTGCCATATTTGTGCCACTTTTTTGCTACAGTAGTGTGAAGTAAGAACCCTCTGAACTTTCAAACTGCTGTACCAGCTTTGTTTAATGGGAGTTGGAGCAATGTTTGGGATAAGTAATGCTTTAAAAAGGCATGATAAATTAGTTATTCATAGTACAGTCATAGCTACACACGAGACCACTGGATCCACTAACAGATGAAAACATCTTTATGCCTTGGAGAATTTTGGCCACTAGAAGCCACCATACATTCACAACAGTGCTTGTTATACACATCTTCACTAGATGTCAATAATTCTTACACACTGTATCTTCATATAAACTACATTTTATAACTGCATCATTAATGAGATGTATTCCTTTGATATTACATTTTATCATTTTTGCTTAATTTTTCTTTACAATTGGATTTAATCTGATTAATTACAAACTCAATCTTTTTCATTCATCAATAATAATAATAATAAAATAATGTCATTGTAGTGTTGCAGATATTTGACCCTCCCTATGCAGGTTAATGGGTTAAACCCTAATGAAGATGAACTGACTTATGAAAGCACACATTCAAATTCTGTTGGAAAAAAAGAAAATTCTAGCAAAATCTAGTAAAGAAAAAAAAAAAAGGAATTTCTCATAATAAATGATTACTGTAAAAATAAAATATGGGGGATGTTTAGTACAAATTTATCCTCAGTGAAACATAAGAGCTCCTTAGATCAAAATGATTCACGACAAGAGCAACTAGGGCAAAACTTTTAGGATTTTATACAATTTTTTTTTTTTTTTTTTTTGCAAAATCCACAACATACCTGGGGGGAATTAGCTGAACTGACATGGAAAAATTGGGGGGGGGAAAAAAGGTCTTGTGATATTTCATGGATGAAAAATATTTGCACCATTTGCATGTATGTATATGTTGTCATGCAACACCCAGTTCTGTTGTGTAAGTGTGTTTAAGTTGTGGTTAAATGGTTTAAGTACCGGTGATTGATGCATTTCTTGTGTCCTTCTGCAGCTTTTCCCACTGCAGCCCTGGTGCAGGTACACTTGCACATTCTATCACATAGTACAAGACGTCTGCTCCAAGTGTCGATGACCAGGACACCAGCACAGCATCACCATTATCTGCCGCAGCCAACTTACGCAGAATAGGCCCCAAAGTATCTGAACAGTTAAGACAAGTCATTAGTGTTTTGGTCTCTCAGATTTTGCATTAATTCATTTTGGCTTGTGTGTGTGGTGTTGCTGTACCCGAGCGTCTGAGTTCCACATTAGCTGGTGGCGACATCCCAGATGAAGTTACTACACGGACATTCAGAGCCTGAACCCCTGCTGGTACCTGAACTGAATGCTCAGTGGAAGTTGCAGCACAGGTCTCCTCATGACCATTAAGCAGAGAGATCTTGTAATCTGTTACATCACCGCTGTAATCATCTGGAGGTAGAGGCTGAGAAAGACCCCAGTTCATCACTTATTATTTGATCTTTCACATAATCCAGTAAATTTGTTAAAGAATAAATTTGCAGTTTGGGATGTTTGCTCATGGACTCGGCTAGAGGACTGATATCATCCATCTATCACCATCACCGCAGCTGATTTATGAGACACTTTGAGCCAGAAAATTTTAAACACATGAACAAGCCGTATCCATCCAAAACTATTTTTATCGTATAAACAAGACACTTGTAGTAATCACTTATATTTAATTTTAAAAAAGGTTAGAAAAAAGTAAAGCTGAAACTAATATGTAGTCAGTGATTACATGCTTATATGAGAAAAGCAGCTCTGGTAAACGGTTTTCTGAAACACTGGTAAAGTGTAAAATCAATCTAAAGGAGTAATTCCCTGACTTGCAAGTTAAACACACTACCTTCCACAAAACTGTAACAATCCTCATCCCATTTTGGTCCAGATCTCCTAAGATTCTCCACACATCCAGCTGCTGTGATGGACCTGATGAGAAAGCAAAGCACAAGTTTTGGGTTTTTACTGAGTGTTAATGAACTCAACATGATTACTTAAAGATTAATTTGTTATTCAGTGAATAAGAACTATGAGCTTGCCTTTTCCGGGGCTAGTCGTATTCTTAGATGGGCTCCATTTGCTGCAGAGCGAAGATGCAGAGTCACATGTTCTTATTTGGAACTCATAATCAGTCTGAGGCTTCAGGCGGTCCACCCGAATCACACCCTCACTGAGTACTGTGCCCTCTCGTTCTTCCTAAAAACATCAAAATAAGTCACTGCCTGACCGAGTTCGGTGCTTGGAATAACCGTATCATGGATTTTCTAACATCATATTACCCAGGAGTCAATATTTGCACGCAATCTGATGCAGGGTCTGAGATGCACCAAGGACTCAGTGGTTTCCCAGTGCAACATGGCTGCACTGTAGTTGTTCCCAAACTCTGCTTTAATAATATGAGGCGTCTCTGGTATCACTGCAAGGCAAAAGAACAAAAGAGGTAAGAGAGGGACTTCACAGAACGAGGCGCTGTTATGCAAACTATTAATAAAAAGTGAAATTATTTTCCCTGAGAGGGACGTGGTTGCTGAAGTGGATGCTAAAGCCTGAAAAGCTCATGTCAGCAGTGTCAGAGGTGGGCAGAGAGCAGAGTCAAATGTTTCCTTCAAACAGAAGTTGCAATAACAGAGAATTTTCTGATAAACAGATTAGTCAAACTGAACACAAATAACTGATTCAACAACACTTTGCAGGATGACTCACCTCTAAAGATCAATCTGATAAAAAGATTTAGTAGAAAGTGGATGTGGTACATAAACTCCAGTGATTAGATATAGAAGCTTACCTATATCTTTCATGAGGAAGGTGAATGGGTCAGACTGTGATGTCCCCAAGTGGTTGTAAGCTGTGATCATCAACAGGTATTTAGTGTTTTCATCTAAGACTGCTCGTGAGATGGTGACTTCTTCACCATCCTGGATTTGACTGGAGTGGATTTGCGATCCGTTTTCACTGATAATGAAAAGATGCATGAAAAGTAGAGGTGTAATGATTCAGTTTAAGAACGATGCAATTCACATCACGATTCATGCTTTCTGATTCGATTTCAAGTCACTGAATTGAATCGTATTGTTCTCAATGAATGAATATCATCCATGAATCGAATCAGAAACATTAAAAATGACGTTAAAAGCATAAGCATTGGTCAAAAAACAAACCCAAAAAACCACCACCACACACACAAAGAAAATAGCCGCAACATAGAACTACCTGCTGACTGAAACACTGTAGGTTGTAGGCAGGTGAGTTTCCAGTCCTCTCTGCCACGAGCAGCCAATCACCTCTGAGCTCCTTATTGTTTCACAGATGATGTTTTTAGCTTTATCAGGAGGGACTTCAAAAAGCAGGTAAACAAGAAAACAAAGCACGTGGTATAGTTACATATGAGATAGACAGAGAGAGAAAAAAAAACAGCTGTCAGTTAAATTTCGCCCCTAATTTCCTATTACCCCCCCCCCTTTCCTCCTCTTGTTTTTAAGTTTAAATTTACAAAAATAATAAATAAAAAAATTATGAAAATAATGACAATGCTTCTGAATGGTAATTCAACATAAATGTATAAAAAAAAAAAACCCAAAAAAAAAAGCAAGCAACCGACAATATTTTGTTGAACAATCCTGACAATCACTGCAATCAAGTGTTTTCTGTAACTTTCAATCAGACTTCTGCATGTGTTGTCAGGTATTTTGGTTACACTTTTATCAGCAGAGTACCATAATTTGTCTGGGATCTTAGAACCATAATTCAAAAGCAATATTTCATTTCATTTTACTAAATTTTATTTACTATTTTTTGCTTCTTGCTATTTGAATAACTATTAATTTAGCCTTTGGGGGGTATGAATAAATTTGAGGATGTATACACACATACATACACGTATATATGTACACGCTTATCATTTATGTTGCATGTTTTGTTTTTTTTAATTTCTTTGGCTTGTTTATTTCAGATCCTGATGTATAAACTTGTTTGTCTCCTAATTAGTTTTTATACATTTTGATGCTGTACCTGCTTCCAGTTCTTCCCCTAAAAAATAAGATCTAGCTGGTACAAGTCACGACTTTTTATTCAGCATTTTAGTATTTTTATTTATATCTAGATACAAAAGTTAAGCATATGTTCTGATCAGCCAGCCTTTGCTCTTTTCTGATTAGTTTGAGAGTGATGTGATTCTGAGCTCAGTACTTCTGCCAACCTTGCACTGAGCAGTTATCAAGACTAAATTTCCCTTCAGTTTATTTAACTTATACTAACACTTTGACCACCTAATAAATGACCTACCGGTAATTGCCATCAAGACTTTTTTTTTTTTTTTTTTTTTTTTAAAGAAAAAAAGTATCAGCCACTACACTGCTTGTAGCACCAAGCAAATGGTTCACCATAAAGAAATTTGAAGTTTGTCAATATTTATATGCTTGAAGGCAATTCTGTAACCGGATAAACTACTCTCATCAGGAATAATTCATCTCTATATTTTATGGCAGATTTTCAACAGTGTTCTCAGTCTATTAAATTTATAACTGTACGCCACAGAAAAAACGTTTTTCTCAGAAAAAAGACCCCACCAACTCTCACTCACTGACTCAGTGGATATTGCCGAGATGACGACAATCCAGAGTGATGCATTCAAATGGGTTTCCTGTTCTTCTGTAAAGTCTAGATTAAGAAGCAGAGATAACCCGCTGAGTAAACTTGATTTTGAGAGGTTCAGCTACAACCGCAGTGGCTTCAAACATGGAGTGATAAGGAGTAAAGTTGTAAATACCGTGACAGAAATTTAACTAGATTACTCAATATTACCCAAACATACAGAAGATTCTTATCTTGTAATCTGCATCCCAAAAACCTTGTCTTAATCTTTTTATTTTTTGATTTTTTGGGAATTTTAATGGGAAGTAAAGAAAAAAAGAAGCTGTATTTACCTTTTAGTATAATTACATAAGTTAATTTTACCCTGTTAAGCTTCACAATGTGTTATAAAATACACCGATATAAAGTTTAATTACAACTATGACATATTTAGAGTGTGACCAGTCTTTTCAGTTTACAGCAAAACAGTTAAATGTACGTACGCCCACCACGCAGATTTAGCCCATCAACAACACACAGAGCTGGTAGCTGGTCACGCTTCATCTTGCAGACCACTGTGGACTTTGACTCCCATATGTGGGGTAGAAAGAATGCTGTTGTAGTGCCGTTAACTCTCTTTGACAGGTTCACATTCTCCCCGTTCAGCTCCAGGGACAGTTTGAACCTGAAGGTCAGCGACACACAAAAAAAAAAAGATGGAGCACAACTCTTTTTTTGTTTAAATTGTTCAATTGTAACCCATAACCTAGCAGGGTATGGCTGCATACTATACTAAATTTCTTTCTTCCCTACCTTTTTTGACTTTCATTGACATGGCAGAACACAGTCAGGTTTGAGCCCAGAAGGAAAAGCTGAGCTGGCTCCACCGTCAGCTTGCCGAGGGGGATGAAGTGCAGGCAGTCGGCAGGGAGCAAAGGAAAGCCTGTCAACAAGGTAAAGCACCTATTTTTTTCCCCAGCTAAAGAATTTGAGGCTGTGAAAATGTGGTCAGGTCTTAAAAGTATGATGATGAAAACCTGCCGTACAGTCAAGATGTTTATGCCAACATCAGTTTAAGACA
This sequence comes from Atherinomorus stipes, assembly GCA_023101725.1. Classification (NCBI taxonomy): domain Eukaryota; kingdom Metazoa; phylum Chordata; class Actinopteri; order Atheriniformes; family Atherinidae; genus Atherinomorus; species Atherinomorus stipes. The sequence goes on along the minus strand of JALJCO010011362.1, from coordinate 83,629 downwards.
AAAACAAGTGTTACCATGAGTATTTGACTGATTTGCTTCAGTGTGGTAAAAACATCAGGGTTCTGAGCTAAAAACCACAGTCATGACACCATAAAAGGATTTGTAGAAAGTGTCAGAGAAAAACAACGTTGAAAAGTGCCACTCACATGGGAAGGAAGAAGCAAGAAGAATAATGCATGTCCAAATGGTGGAGGAAAGATTCATCTCAGCTCAGGTCTCTTCAACTTGAGGATCCAACTCAGCAGCTGAGAAAGAAAGTTACATTTCTGAGAAGTTTTGTCTTCATTCAGAAAGATATAGTGCCTATATGGATGCTTTACCTTTTTTATTGCTTTAATAAATCAATTGTGCTCAACATAATTAGGCTTTTATGATTTACAAAAAAAAAAAAAAAAAAAAGTTTAAAAAAAATCCTCTACAGTATCAAATTGAAAACTGATTTAACAGATTTCTACAAAATGACAAAAATATGCAACATAAAATAAGCAATTGCATAGTCACCCCCTTCAAGCTACATATATGTACATATAAGATCAATCTTACCTTAGCCATCAGAGCTCAGAAGCAAGACTGTGTTCTGGCAAACGTAAGAGGGAGGAGAGAAGCAGTGTTTACTTTATCATCTCACCATTTTCAGAGCAAGTTTGTGGGTGATGACATTTTCAGAAACGCACGCTTCTCCCATCATATCAACTTTGGCAAAAGCACCGCATCAGATAAGAGAAAATATGTCCCTCACCGTGTTGCTCTGGCTACCAAACTGATACTGAGATAAACACAAATGGTGTTAAATCTAATTATAAATGACATCCTGAAAGCATAAAAGCAGAGCCACCAAACCAGATCAAATTAAGCTTACCAGAATGTCATGCTGGATTTCCAAAAGAAGTTTTCAGCAAACATCTGACTCCTTCAGACAACTTGCTTTGTGAGATGCATCTGGCTCAAGTGATTTTTGTAACTCGAGTCATTTATTCTAAAGAGGCCATTGACCCACTTTGGTGGTATTATGGTAAAGCAGAAACTTTGAACTTCAGTTTGAGAATGTCTGTGCCCCACTTTAAGCCTCCTGTTTTTTATCACCACAAAGCTTCAGATGACGTTTAACGTCACATTGCTGAGCACCTGCTTGCAGAAAATATGCTGCGACAAGAAGATAGTTTAACTCAGCATGGACTACCAGTTTGTACATAGAAGAATGTGCCAGTCACCGCAACCTGGTTCCCTTTATTTCTACCATTGTAGCAATTTTGGGTAACAAGTTTGTGTAACAGAAACTTTTAAATATACTGATGCAGTCAAATGTTTGTCATTAATATACTGAAGTCATTATTCAAACCACAAGCTTTAAAAAGATGCTTACTTTGACTCCTGAACCTTCAAATTACAGTCTTTTAAATAGTGTCCTGAGGAACAGAAAACCTACCTACCTTGTCTGGATGAACTGGTTGCTTGTGCTTGCAACGCCTCACAAAGTTTGAGTGAGAGTTATTTGGAAAAAAGGTGAAACAGTTTTAAATTTACTTTAAAAAAAAAAAAAAAATGAAGAAAGCTTCATTAGTTATTTTCCATCTCTAACCTCAAAAGCATGATAGGGAAAACCCAGATGTGTGTCAGGGCGTACGCTGAAGATCAAACAGACCTATGGGGGCTGCTAACGTTCAGAATTACTCCAGCTTTGTGTAAAACCTAGAGGTTAAATTAGGGTGCATAAGGTCAAAATGCTTCTTCAGAATTTACAGACAACAAATTGAGTTAAAATATTTGTTTAAGATTTTCTAGTACGCAAACTTCATGCTTCACAGAACTTGACAAAACCCCTTGTTTAAAATATGCAGTGAAAGGGGAAGAACTGAACACGAGTATAGTGATTTCTTTCTTTATTGAATTTGTATATAAAAAGGAGATCACTTCATAAATGTACATATATAAAGACTATTTGAAAATGTTAAGTTACATTTTATGTGGCAGCAGAAAGATTAATTCAGAATGGAGCACAATAGGAGAAATATAGAAGGAAAAAGATTAATTGTGCTGCATTTGGGATGGTTGGAAGTTTAACGTGGTACGGCGCAGAGTCTGTAAGGTTTGGGACTGTGAGTGCCTCCCAGCTTGAACTCCAAACTGGGCTGCTCCCCCGCTGGTGCGGAGAACGAAAACCTCTGAAGGAGGGAGGTGAAAAAGAGGAATAACTCCATCCTGGCCAGCTGCTCCCCAAGACAAGCTCGCTTACCTGAGAATACACAACATAAACAAAGTACTTCTTTATTAAGATTAACTACATATTCACATCAACCTCAGAATGTTACTGTAGCTGTGGAACGACCTAAAGATATGACGGAGACGATGGGTGTGTTGACATGGACACAGATATTCCAACAACATGTTTAAGACCTCACATTCAGTAATGGAAAAAGTGATATACAATTAACTAAACTTATAAGGTCATATTCTGCATAAACAATTATGCAATCTATGTGGACTATACCCACTTTGGTCACATTATAAAGTGATACATGTCTACATAACTTTTTTTTTCCATTAGTTTTTGCAGGATGCTTTGAAACTTCTGACTCTCAGATCTAGCTGAGCCAATGCAAAACATGATGGGGGGGAATAAGATGTACTTTGGAACAAGGTAGAAACCCATGTAATACTCCACATTTCCAATGATATGGCTCTAATGTAGTCTAGGATGAGTAGAATGTAAATGCCTCCTTTATGTAATATCACTCAGCATGGCATAAGTTTCCGTTGCTATGAGGTGACAGCTCCACGTATTCATGAAGCCTGATGCAGCTGATCAGTTTGTCAGATTACAAAGATGTCCAAAAGACAAAGGTCTGGATAATTCTGAATTTTCTCATTTAAAAAATTCAGACAAGACAGAGAGCCTCTGACAACTTTCTAGCTATGTAACTATTTTGAATGGCTTTGCTTTGGCTTTTAGTGCTACTGTGAGGAAACTTGGGGAATTTATTTAACTACAATTTGTCCTTTGGTTCACATATAAAAACAGGTTTCTAGGATCACCCATTTTCACCTACACAATATTGCTTAACATCCTGTCAGAGTAATATAGAGAAACCAGTCCACGCTTTTGCTCCTTCAAGACTGGACTATAATTTGTCATTATTGGTCTGTCAAATATGTTCTGAAAAGTCTTCAGTTGATCAAAAATGCTCCAATAAGGGTTCTGATGGGGGTGAAAAAGTGGCAGAATAATCATTTTTTCCCATTTTAGCTTCTCTTCTTTGGCTCCCTGTTGAATTAATAACAGAAGATAAAATTCTTCTCACATATAAAGATTTTATTATCTTATAAAGATCTCATATTTCCTCAAGCGCACATTGCTGTCAGACTAGGAACCACAAGTAAACCTGCAGAGTATTTAAAAGTAGATCAGGAGGCAAAACCTTTGTCTATCTGACCCCCTCTCTTATGGAACCAGCTCCCAGTTTGGGTTCAGTGGCAGGTACCCGCTCGACCTTTAAGATTAGCATGAAAACCTTCCTGTTGGAAAAGTCTTACAGTTATGAGTGGTTAGTCATCCTTTTAATTTGCAGTCATAGGCTGTGTCCGAATGTCCTCCCTACTTCCTAAACACTCAATCACTACATAGCACACTTTCTAGTGCACTCATTCTGCCTGCGATTCGGACACGAAGCAGACTTCTTTTAACTTGCCGCAAGTCACGTGATTACCAGCAGTCACCGTGGCAACCATGGCGGCACCCACAACACACGAAAAAATGTCATTCCAAATCAAATCCGTAATTTGAAGTGAGGATATTTTATTTACTTAATTTTGTTTAATTTCTTTTCTGTTGTTTTTCTCTTGTTTTCCACCGCTCCATGTGTCCAACACCTTGCGCGATTCAGCGCTCCTGACCACAACGCATTGTGGTCTGTATTGACCTGTCTAGGGACCATCCAAGCTCACTAGTTTTGAAAATGCATTGTGGGTATTTTTGAGTGCACTATTTTTTTCTTCCTGGACATTTGGACACCACTGCAAAATAGCGTGATGCCTATGTAGGGAATAGGGTGTACATTCGGACTCAGCCATAGACAGACTGCAGGGGGACGTCCCATGATGCACTGAGCACTGATCATACCAGTACTTGTACAGTACTAACAGTATATGTACATATGAAGATCAATCTTATCTTAGCCATGAGGCTAAGGTTCTTTATTTTTAACTGTATAAAACATATGAGAGTACTGTATTCACCTTCTCCTCTCTCAGCAGGTCCCCCTTGTTAAAAGTTGCAGAACTTGTTGATCCCTCTGTCGCGTACTCTGCACCCCCCCAATGGGGGATTGAATCGATGAGATTTGATCCATTGGATCCGATTATCCATCAGGTTTCTTTCTCTTTCTTTCTTTCATTTAACTTGTATGAATGCAACGATTGTAAATGAGACTAAAAAAGATTTATTTAAATGGAAAACAATGAACTGGCTTGAATCAAAGACTGTAAAAAATGGACGTAGTATCAAGTCACGTATGAAGAGGTGAAAGTGAAGCCAGTGGGGCGAATCCCACCGTCACCATCTCGCCGTGCTGCATGTGTCCTCACTCCTGGAAAATACTAAAATGAGCAAAGACGGGGCCACTCCGAGCCTCTGGGCAAATTATTGACAGATAAGCTAATGCTAACTGAGCTCATCTGAAGTGAACAGGAATGAACGAAGATAGGTGGTCTAAAGGTAAAGCACTCACACTTGCTGTTAATCAGCTAAAAACCTGCCTTCCTGGGAGCAAGCAGGGCGCTAACTATTAGCTACCACAGCTTAAACCAGCACCCAGTCTGCCACCTGTCAATTGGAAGGACACGGCCCTAATTATGTGCAATTTCAAGATCAAATAACATCTAAACGAATGAGTTATAAACAAAAATAAATAAATAATCACCCCCCATAACAGCTGACATGAAGGTGAACATTAAAGCAACCCTTACTGATGTTGCATTGTTGGACTAATTTTTTTAGCAGGGTAAAATGCTATGAATGAGGTAATGGAGCTCTGAAATACAACACAGACCCACCATTAATCAAAATAAAATATTATTCCAATCTCTAAATGTCAAATGAAAACTCCCACCCAATTTTTGCAGTGGGGCCCATGCCTAGGATTGGCCGAGGAACCTGCCTGTCAGTTGGGTCTTGAGAGAGGCGGGACTGTTGATATTCAAATAATTTTGCTGCGCTTTCTGAAAATGCAAGATCGGTAAGGGTTGCTTTAAATCTAAAATGATTTTGTAAACATGTTTATTTCTGCTGTGAAGTTGGCCTTTTTAACATGAGAGTCTACAGGGATTTGCTCTGTTTTGGAGCCAGACAGTGAACTACAATTTTTAGGGTTAATCTTGGGGCTTCACTTCTCTCCTGTGGAGTTTAACCCTTGGCTTGAATAAATTATGTATATAAAGTGCCTTGAGATGACTGTTATACAAATAAAGCTAAATATAGGCAACTATCCTATGCAAATTTACGGATCAAATGATGTTCATTCTTTTGTAGTAGATGGTATTTGTGTTAATAATTAATGAGAAGTAAAAATATAAAAACTAAGCCATCTCTTGAAAGCCTGTTGAGTAAAACATAATGTAACCCAAGTGAAGAATTTTACCATGTGACTCACCTGCAGAAAAAGGAATGAAGGCCTCTTTCCTCACAAATTTACCATCCTGGTCCAGAAAGTGGTGAGGGTTAAAGGTGTGCGGAGTTTCCCACATCAACTTATCGTGCAGGACCGAGTTCAGTGTAGGGAGCACCATAGTGCCCTGAAAACATAACATGAGTTATTAACATAGATTTAGCTTTAGTATTAGTTTAAAAAAAAAAAAAGTTTGCCATAAATTTTTAAACAATTTTAACAAACTTCTCAGAGATTAGAAGCTGATTAACTTTGGATCTTTAAAACAAGAGTAAAAAAAAAAAAAAAAAAAAGCTCTACACTTTTACATTGTTTTTATTTTACCACCGTGTGCTTTTATGTTTTAACTTTTCCTCTGTATAACTGTGAGATCTGTTTTTACAAATGTAAAGTGCTTTATAAATAAAATGAAATAATAATATTACACCCAAAATACTGAAAACCCAGCCAAATCTTAACAGAGTGCAAAATTGTAACTTGTATGAAAAATGATGGAAGAACAGCAAACATAACCTGCTGCCCTGTGTAGTTTGTTATGCAGAACCATATTAAAAAGTTACTGTTGAAAGCCATTTTGGACAAAGACTTTTCAAAGAAAAGCTTTTAGAAAACAAACAAACAAAAAAAACACCTTCACAGCACCTACAATGCAACGTTGACATCCCTCCCCAAGAGGTTTTAGGTGTTCAAGGGGGGGCTTTATTTTCAACAGCAGCCTGACAGGAAAGGGGTCAGCGAGAACGGGGAATGACCAGCAGCAAAGGGCCCCAGGTCGGGATGAACCTCGGCCAGCGGTAGCCTCTGTAGATCAGGCAGCTGCTCAACCAGCTGACTAGAGGGTGTGCGGTCATGTCCACGAAGCTGAGAATTGTTCCTACTAAAAATCTTGGGGTTTCAGACTATGTCATAAGTGTGCGAGCCAAGATTAATTTATTCAGAAAGCTATTTTCCTTGAGGTCAGGTTCAAGTTGTCTGGTAAATTATTATCTATTCTAAGTCCAAAATGAGGGTAAATCATTTCTGACAGATATAATAAGTGAGGAAATTTGACCACAGTTGCCACTGTATTTGATTCTTTAGTAGCATCTAAGCTAACCTTAACTTCCGCTATTGTGGACAGTTCGTACCTGCCAGCACCTTCATTCCATTATTTGATCAAGGATGTTCTGTAAGCAAGTGGTTTTTAAGAATTTCATTCAAAAGTTTGTAAGAAACCAAAAACCATCCTCTAAAATCTGAGCCAACAATAAGACAACCAGTACACTGAACCAGAATTATTCAGCACCTTTGGGATGTAGTAATTTTCCAGAGTGGTGTCTCTGGTTGCCACACGGACCAGATTGAAAGGGAGGATGTTGCCCATTCTCTGTATTTCATGGATGACGGCATCAGTGTAGGGCAAGTTTTCTCTGTCCGACAGAGAGGGCTGCCTGGATGAACCAATCACAGCATCTATCTCAGCCTGGACTTTCTCTGCACACAACAAAAACAGGACAAACTGTAAGTCTTAAGTCAGTGGATTTTGGAGTCATGGCCAAATGCCGTCAAGAAAAGAAGATGGAGTCATACCTTGTATGTCAGTGTAGATGATCATGTAGAGCAGCCCCCAGTGTAAAGTGGTCGTAGTAGTTTCAGTTCCAGCTCCAAACAGGTCCAGAGTGCAATAACACAAATTGTTGAGAGTGAAGCTTGAATCTTCATCCTGACACTATCAGACGAAAAAAGTCTAAATTTAACAATATATTTTGTTAAAAACATGAAAGAAAAACTAAAGAGAAACAAAATACAACACACACCTGTCCCATTTCTATGAGGAAGGAATCAATGTAGTCTCTTGGTGATGAGGGGTCAAGACTTTCTTTGTGTTCTTTAATTTTGATTTCTATGAAATCAATGACCTTCTGTGTCAGACTGAATATACGTTGATGAGGTCCAGGCAGCCTTTTCATCAGCCAGGGCACTGTGTTGTAGATCTGCAGAGTACAGTAGAGTCTAGCAGTCTAGAAGAGATATTTCTATCTGGATAAACCCTTTTAAGTTGATGCATATTTTCATGTTCAACATTTGACATGAAAATATGACATAGTATACAAACACCGTTCTGCTTTGGCAATGCAGGAAGAGTATGACTTTGTCTGCCCCAGTACAATTCACACGTACTGCATGGGGTGCAGTTGGAGCCCAAGTCCTGTCAGTCATTCAAGAGATGTCTGAAGGTTTGCCGGGACCTCTTAAGGCCCATTTATGCTTGATGCACCGCATAAAGACTGACAAGCCCCTTTAAAATTCAGCTAGACACACACAGATGAGGTAACTTGGCTTAGGTTGGTGAGATCATGTGACTTAGCATGCTGAAGCAATGTTTTGAAAAAGTGCTCTAACATAACATCACTGACTAGTGATGTTATGTTAGAGCACTAAAATAAGACATCTTATTAGAAAGGACACATACATTCTTAAATGGAAGATACTTTAAAATATTATCAAAGTACACTTTTTCCAACCATGTACAGTACTTTTTTCTTTTTTTTTTTTTTTAAACCTTTATTTATCCAGGAAAAGTCCCATTGAGATTAAAAACCTCTTTTACAAGGGAGTCCTGGCCAAGAGGCAGCAGTTATAAATTAACTCTAATTTCTGATTTGAACATTGTTGGATGCTCTTCTCCGTGTACAAAGAAAACTCACTTGTCCCCACACGCTTCCTTCCAGGTAAACTATGTCATTGAAGTCCCGGAGAATAGTCTGGTATTGCTCATCGGTGTACTCAAATCGATTACCAAAGACCAAACAGCAGATAACGTTGGACACAGCATTGTTAATCAGTGTCTGAGCATTAAAAGGCTTGCCTGTAAAATAAAAAGTTTAGATAGGACACAGAAATTTTGTATTGAGCAAAGAAATTGAGAATTGCACTGTATCCAGCCATGAAAAGAAGTAAGAGACGACCCTTGTTTTCTCATATTAAGTGGGTCATTTTAATGCCTGGTACTACTAAAAGTACATTTGTCTGGACAAATATAGTGATAACAAAAATAGGTCATAAGAGTTTAATTTAAGAACTGATATCTAGCCATTTTCCATGCTTTTCTTGATAAATGATTTTGGTTATTAAAGGGTAAGTTCATTTTTTTGTCAATTTGGACCTCTTTTCCAGCATGAAATACATTCATTTACTCACCCAGACAGTTTTGGTGTAACTTGAATTTCTTCAGGAGATATTTAGATCCACTCGAGATCAACATATGTCCAATATAATTTAAGTGATATGGGCAACCTTGCACAGCTTCTAAACAAGGCATGATCTGCCACAAACTCCTTCATTTCACCAATGTTTTGTTACAAAACATTAGTGGGACCCCCTGTGAGCTCAAAGCGGCTTTGAGTAGCTTTTTTGTGGCGATTCGTCCTTATTTATAGACATTTATTTGCTATGGTGTCGCATAACAGTGACGTCATCAAAGCAGCCGCAGTAAAAATGTCTGTAAATAAGGACGAATCACCACAAATAAAAGGCCACTTCAAGCCACTTTCACATTGGTGAAATGAAGGAGTTTGTGGCAGATAATGCCTTATTTAGAGGCTGCGCGAGGTTGCCCCATCACTTACATTATATCGGACATACGTTTATCTCGAGTGGATCTAAATATCTCCGGAAGGAATTCAAGTTACACCAAAACTGTCTGGGTGAGTAAATGAATGCATTTCATGTTAGAAAAGAGGTCCAAGTTGAAAAAAAATGAACTTCCCCTTTAAGTTGTTACATCAATAGCTATAGCATTGTACTGTCAAAAACTGCTTTCAGGAATTCTATATTTTCTTTTCTGTCTTTTAGTCACATGATTCACACCACAGTTGGTACTCTATTGCATAACCATTATTTTTTATAACAAAGTTGGTCTCTTAATTTTTTCCAACACTGTACATGCACTGTAATTTTACTTTTTGAACATTAATTTAAGAAAGAAATACATTTGAAAAAAATAATCTATAAGGATAAATTGGTATGTTTCGCTAAACAGCAAAGTTGAAGGTAAAAAAAAAGAAAAAATTCCAAGCAGTAAAGTGTAAAGAAAAATATTTTAGGGTAATTCTAGGTTGTTTTTTTCTTTACCTTGCTGATCTGCATAAGCCTCGACAAGATATTGGCACTCCTGCTGGATTGATCGCGCCAGGGTTTTCTTGTCCAGACCAAAGTTTCTGAGTGTATGAAGAGCAAATCTCCTCTGCTCCTTCCATGAACGACCATTCGTTAGCAAAATGCCTTTAGGGAACACAAAACATCAGACATCATTAGACATCATTAGAAATGAAAGTGTAATATTTCTACATACCAGCCAGTACGTAAATAAGTAAAAAAAATAAATTACCTTTATCGCCAATAAAGTCAGCAAACAATGGAATAGTGGGACGATCCATGAAGTCTTCTCCTCGTTCGATTAAGGCTTCTTTCACAGTCTTGTAGCCATTAAGGACGACGAGTCTCCCACCAAAGAGATGAAGACTAAAAACGTTTCCATATTTCTCTGCAAACTGGACATGGACAATGACAGAGTTTAAATTGTTTCTTAGGCAGCAGAAATAAAGAAAAAAACTACTAAATTTAAGTAGGTGACCATTAAATCACTGCATACCTAGGCCCCTTTAAGAAAAAATAAATTAAAAAAAGCATTTATTTATACACTTGTTTTGCCTTTTCCTTCAAGACAAGCATCAGGCACATCTACAGTCTAATGAATGGCTGTCTCTTGATTTAAAAAAAAAAAAAAAAAAAAAAAGTAGATTCTAGTTGCCTTTACTGAGCAGTAGCTGGACAGGAAAGGGGTCAGAGAGAATGAAGTCAACTTGCATAAATGGGCTCAAGGCTCTTGTCAGTTAAAGGGCTTAATCTGATTGGTTGTTCTGTATGGTGAATGAGTGCATGGCAGCAGAGATGGTGGTGGTGGCCAGGCCTATAGTTTTTGTACTTCTAACATAAAGTGGGCATACTATATAAAGTACTAATGGACAAATGATGGCTGCACGGTGGTGTGGTGGTTAGCACCGCAGCCTCACAGTAAGAAGGTCACTGGTTTGATTCCCGGCTGGGGAGGGGGTCGAACAATTCCAACCGTGGCCTGTGTGGAGTTTGCATGTTCTCCCCGTGTATGCGTGGGTTCTCTCCGGGTACTCCGGGTTCTCTCCGGGTACTCCGGCTTCCTCCCACCATCCAAAGACATGCATGTTAGGTTAATTGATCACTCTAAATTGCCCCTAGGAATGAATGTGAGTGTGAATGGTTGTCTGTCTCTCAGTGTTGGCCCTGCGACAGACTGGCGACCTGTCCAGGGTGTACCCCACCTCTCGCCTGATAATAGCTGGGATAGGCTCCAGCAACCCCCGCGACCCTGAACTGGATAAGCGGTACAGAAAATGACTGACTGGACAAATGATGACTCAAAGGCATTGCCCCCCCCTGTACCAAATGCAGTGCATTTTTTCACGCATCTCATGGTAAATGTTTGGGTGCATCTGGTAGCGGTGGTGGGATGGGGGGGCTTGACATTATAATTTCCAATGAAAAGGGGGCCCTGCAAAAAAGTTTGAGAACCACTGGACTAGAGGCAGAATTAAGAAATGAGACTCCCGAGTGACACGATTAGCGCTGTCCAGCAAAGCCCGCACGGGAGTGCGCACAAACTGAAGATACATAGCCTGGTACACCAGCCTGACCAACGCCATGTATGAGATACACGGCAAGTCAGTCTGAGGTCCCTCCATTTGGAAGTGATTTTCCATACGGTAAAAAAAACAAAACAAAATTGACCAGACCAATCACAGCGAAGGAGTAGAATTGACAAACGTAAAACTCCTCCGACGTCTCCACCGCTGTTTCTGCTCTGTTTTGGTGCGTAACTAACAGCTTCCAGGTCATAGTCACATGACGTGCGACACAAACGCTTTCTCATATTCGAAGTTCAGCAATAAACAACGCTTACATGTAACAGACTATTTATAATAAAACCAAACATTCTATGTTTATATAAAACAAGAAAATTAAATTAAATTGAGGGGAAAACAATGTTTAAATGCTGATTTCCTGCATCGCCATAGCAACAGAGTGCCGAACTACACTTAAGGCCGCCAGCTACAGTCACTTCCGTGTTTCTGACTGGTTCTCTCCGGTTCACTTTCCTCCTGTTAGTCCCGCCTGTCGTCTTGCATTGGAAATCAGTCTCCAGTGGGGAGAACCCAGACTGACTTGCCGTATCTCTCATACATGGCGTTGGTCAGGCTGGTGTAGCAGGCTGGAAGATATAATGTTGTTTACTACACAGTCTTTTTCTTCGTAGTGCCACTTTTTAGTGTCTTTCAGTAGATCTGGGCTGTTTGCTGACATCAGAAAAATTCATAACTATCCCTTGCAGTGTTTGAATCCACCGCGACCGTCTCCTTCCTGTATCAAAACTGTCGGGGACACAAATGCAGCGTCACATCCGCAGGACTGCGTGGGAAATTCGCCACCAAATCGCAGCGCTTTATGCAGCACACAGTCTGTTAACGGCAACGGAGAGAGACGTGGGTGGGCTCGTTCTTTTTGTTTTTTAATGCTTCATCACCCATTAGTATTAAAAAACTGGACATGCATGTTTATTCTTTCACAATTCCTGCCTCTAGTGTCTTTAAGATTCATTTTTACTTTTAGTCTTCACATTGGAGCCCAGGGAGCATACTAGTCTATGACTGTGCTCACATTATGTACTTATAAGGAGAATTTATATTTCTTGATTTATTTTTCATCATCTATTTTTTTTGTATTGTCACAAGACTGAAGTAAAGAACCTGAAAAACAAACCACGGACTCGTATTTTTGGAAAGCATGCATCAAATATATGCTTGGTACAGGGGTGTCCAAAGTCAATCCTGCAGCCTACTCAAGGGGAGTAGGCTGCAGGTTGTCCTGGACAATGAGTCATTAGTTAGAGGCAGGTGTGCTGGAGTAGGGACACATGGAAATCCTGTAGGACTGAGGCCCTCGAGGACTGGAGCTGGATGCCCCTGGTTTGGTGTCTGCAGCCAGAAGAGGGTTTCTAAAGTCAGTACCACTTTTACAGGCCGTGTGGCTGCAGGTTTTCATTCCAACCAGTCAGAACCACACCAGACTCCACTCATCTCATCAAGTCTCCAGATCAGGACTGGACTCGCTTGATGAAATTATCAGAGTCTGGTGTGCTACCATTTGGTTGGAATAGAAACCTGCAGCCACATGGCCCTTTCTGGAACAAGCTTGAGACCCTTCCACGAAAGCCTACAATATTATAGCTGTGCTGACAGTTTAGATTCCCTATCAGTGATCTTAGATCGAATTTTTTTTTTGTCTTCTCAGTTGCCACGATAAAGCTTAAAATGCCACAGATCAGCTGGTTTGAGGTCCTTTGCACTGACCATTTATGTTATAATGTAGGTGTGTTGGGGGCGGATATGAGCAAAATTCACCTGTGCAAACTTCCAGGATGACAGATTTATAAAAAGGGAAATAGCTTCCATCTGCACGGTTTTATGAATATGAGTATTTTTGACTGCATGCAAACTTTGGGTTTTGGGCGCACATACCACTTTTAGTAAGGATCCTGCACACAGTTTCATTAATGAGGCCCCAGCTGTATACGACTTTACTGACGAACAGAGCACACGCTGCTGTTTACCTTATCTTTGCGGTATTCGCTTTCCGTTACCAAATTCTTTACATCTTATCGCTCATTTCTACCCAAGAGAGAGATGCTATCTTGCAGCAGGTGCAGACTGCATGCTGGGTAACCAGTGGAACTAGTCACAAGTGTCATAACAGTTTAGTGTAAAGCTGTTATGCACCTTTGGGCTCAGAAAGTAAAGATAGAAGGTGGCACGATAGATGGAGAGCAAACAGTTCTCAGTCTGAGAACATTTCAGAATACCTGTGGGGTTTAGTTGGAATAAAGGAACCAAGTGAACAAAGTTCTTGCTTCTCACGCAGTGTCACAAGTCACCAGTGTCACTGAGCATTGTGTGAGTCATTTCACTCATTGTCACCTGTGAATTCTGTATCTTGTGACCAAGGCATGTTTGGCTAAGCAGGTCACAGACTGTGGAAGCAGATGGTTGTAAAACAGTTTCAGTTTCACAACCATCTCCCCAGGTGGTTTCACATGTTGGATCTTGTAAAGAACAAACTGGTATGACAAGCAGTGGCAGTCAATACTTCAGAGCTTAATTACATCATTCACTTAGAAGGAAGCAGCACATGTAAACGGGAGTATAGCTTCTTCAAATCATATCAAATCAGCAGTTACCCAGAACCTTGAGTTATTTTTGTCCTTTGGCTCGAATATAAAAACAGGTTTCTAGAACCGTTTTCCTCCACCTATGTGTAATGCCAAAAATGAGAGACATCCTGTATAAAAACTTGTCTATCCCTTTGCTACTTCAAGACTGAACCATTGCACAGTGTTTATTATTGGCCTGCCCCAAATATGGATAGAAAAGTCCAGTTGATCCAAAATGCTGCAGCCAGGTTTCTAATAAGCACCAGCAGGAGAGATCATTTACACCACTGATTCCCAGCCTGGGGTCTGAGACCCCCCAAGGGGGTTGGGAGGACAGTTCTAGAAAGAACAAAAGGAGGGGTCAAAGCATTGACTGTTTAGAGCCTTCATTCTCAAACTGTGGTACGTGTACTACCAGTGGTACACATTGGTACTCATTCTAGTGGTACACAGAGGACAGCAGGAATTTCATGGCAGCCACGATGGCCATGAAGCGTATGCGGAGTCCTGCACGCAGTACAGTGCTGACACCAAGTTTCACCAGGCCAAACAGGACTTAAATCGAACGCACAGTTCCAGTGTAGGTGGTAGCTTGTGTCCAAAATAAGAAGAACACAGGGTTACCCTGTCATGCAGGAGCTTCCTCTCTGGTATGCTTTCTTTTGGCGAAATATTCTTAAATTTGGATTTTCAACACATTTGCAGTGGTAACCCTTGTTGTGGACAGTGGGCACTATCACAGACATCATAAATGAGGAGGATCAGGTGACTGAGTATATGAAAAATCTGAATTTGGGCATATCTTTGAGGAAAACACTCTTTTGGGACATTAGCTAAGCCTTACAGTTGGAATTTTAAAAATCAGAGGTCAGAAGGAAAGTTATGGCTGCTGATTTTTCAGCAGACCTGAAGTGGACCTCAGCTCTCCTGATGAAGAAAATTCAGCATCCTCATTTATGATGTATGACAATTTTTTTTCTCCAACCCCAGCTTCAAAACAAAAACGCATGCTAGAGTAAAAAGCCTCACAAATGTTAAGTCACAATAGCACAAAACAGCATGGTGTAGTGCACTGAAAAAGTGTCTAGTGTAAATGAAATAAAGATTTAGCAGAAAGATACCATCATTACTACACTACAGATTTTAAATAAAAGATGGCAGGTGTGTGTTTTTGGTCCCACTTGTGAAAATGGTCTTCTCATATTCTCGTATTAGGAGTAATCAATTTATGAATGCCTCCTCTGTGAACAGTCCATAACTAATAGGGTAAGCATTAGTTACTGTAAGTTCAGGTTGGTCACGATGGTGGTACTTGAAGAGCTCGATGTTTCTAGGGTGGTACACACTGTAAAAATTTTTGAGGTTTAGAGAGAGAATGTGATTATGCGATGTAATAATTCCCCCGCAAATTTACTATAATTTGCTGAACTCCAAGGTCCTGTGATAAAACTAATCCAGTGTGAATAGGCATCCCTGTCATTTGGACAGAAATGGATGGGATCTGATGTGATTTGGCACCATTTGTTTTCTGGACGCATTTCATTTCCTTTTTGGTGAAGAATGGAGGCAGCAAGATAGATTTTCCTTCTTAATTATGATGTTTATAATCATTTACAAAGCAATAAGCTAAAGAATCAGAGCGATTGGGGAAGTTTCACCAGTTATAGGCCCATATGAAAAATCTATAAATGGCCTTTTCCCAGCAAGAAATGTTTATTTTTAATAACAGCATGTTGCAAGTTTTTGATGCATTGGTAATGACTGTCCACAAGTTAATGCTGTTCCCTCGAATTTTGGCTCTGAATTATCATCTGCTAGATGTTACAGAATATGCAGCGCGTTGACATTTTTATTTTGTGCAGCACTTTGGATACTTTGTTGTTTAAATGTGCTATATACATGTAAATACAATGACTGGATTGGATCATACCTACAAGATGTCTGTGAATTTTGGTTCATTCTCAGGCTTTGGTTATCTGGTGCGAATCCGCCACAGAGAAAACAGAAGTAAGTAACAGAAAAATGATCCTGTCAGAACAGGGCATTAGACTGCTGGGGAACATTCTATGTTCCACTGGGCTCTTCATTTCCCTCTCATCTTTCTGCCTTTTATTTCCAAGTATAAACTTGTGACAGTATTTCCATCATTAACTTCTATTTCTTCTCTCTCAGCAGGTCTCGCTGCATAGAAGTTGTAGTACCTGTTGGTCTCTTTTTCCATCATTTCCATCCCAGCCAGTTGAGGCAGATGGTCGCCCTCGCTGAGCCAGATTCTGTTGAAGGCTGTATTGAATTGAAGACATTGGTCAAAAGCTAAGAAAGCAAGCTGAAGAAGTCCTACTGGAATTTACTACAAGGGAGACTAAAGAGCCAGCCCTAAAGAAAAAAAAAAAACCTTGACTGAAAAATCTTAAGTGGTTGAGGCCTAGGAGCAATAATCAACCGCAGTGGAAAAAATATTGAAAGACTCAATGTTCATTCTATTATTTCACTTATGAATACAGATTAAAATTATCCAAAAAGGCTTAAATGCAATCCGTTTGAAATGCTTTTTTTTTCTTTAAACAACAAACAGCATCATTTTCTTATCTTCATAAATGTGTATATTCAAGATAATTGTGGCAAACAATATCCACTTTTCTACTCATTGTGGAAATGTAATGTCAAGTAATTATCACCTTTTTACAATGAGGTCAAGTCTTAAAGTATGCGAACAAAGTGGTCTTTCTTTGTGGCTAAAAAGGGATCTTTTAAAATCCCTCTGAGCAAATCTTGACTTGTCCAGTATGCTGACCTGAGGGTGTGTCACAAGTTAGGAATTTAGATAGAAATGATAGGCATGGATCCCAGAGTAATACACTCCTGACAACCTCCACCCCATCCTTCCTGCCCCAGTTCAGAGAGCTGGGGCTGATGGGAAACACGCCAAATTCAACAGGCAGTTCGACACGGAACTAGTTTGGTGGGCAACAAACAATTGAGACAAAAGGCATCATTATTGTTGTTAATTTGGAGATGACAAAAGGATGTCCTTCCCCAACAGGAACATCCGACAAAGTCGTTTTACTTTACTGACTTTTTGTTTTGGGTTTTTTCCAGTGGCAATTTCACAATTTGTCAATAGCTCCTTGGTTGCAGCAGGTTGGTTGGATTTAGATTAGTGATTAGGCTGGTTCTTTTTTTTTTTTTCCTTCTTTAGTGAATTACTGTCGATGAAGGTCAGCTAGGTTTAGTATTTTCATGATTGTCTCTAATGAATTTGATATGAAGTTTAAGTTTACATTTCTCGCTACACTTCACACAAATCCCTTCCTGGTAAAACAGCATAAAACTATACAATGTGTCTGATCTAGACACAAAAAACATTTATATTTAAAGGTTCAAGTTTTGGACATCGAAAACTTATCAATGCAAGAGGGCAGATAGGAGATGGGCTTTCAGCTCGTTTCCTCATGCTGAATACGTGCAGAATATAAGTCTCCAGTAGTTTAATAAATGGACTTGCTAGCTTTAATGAGCAAACAAGTGTTTTCAAAATCTTATTTTAGGTCTTTAGTTTCTATCTTTTTTAAAGGTACAGTATGTAAAAAACAAAAACAAAAGGTCAATGGCAGGAAAATGCGATATACAATTCAAAACTGTGTTTCTATTGATGTGTAATTGCTGCACTAGAATAGCCGTTATGTTTACTTTCTTAGAATGAGTCATTCATATCTACTTGCTGGATGGTGCACATATGGAGGCTGCCATATTTGTTCCACCATTTTTGCTACGGTGTCCCTGAAAGGACAAAAGAATGCGTGTGAAGTTAGAACCCACTGAACTTTAAAACTGTTGTACCAGCTTTGTTTGTTAAGAGAGACTTTTTCAGAACAGTAATGCCTTAAAATTAGGACTGGAGGATAATTCAATATCAATATTTATCGATCGATAGAGGTTTTTTCAATATAAAAAAAAACAGGGTCAATAAAAGTTCAATATAGAAGGAAAGGTTTCTGCTGTAGCCTATCAGGTAGCATGATACTACAGTCACTCTTTCATCCAAACCAATCACAAACGCAGACCCAGGCAAAGGCTGAATTGGAATTCAGTGTTATGCTCCTTTCAGACTTGCACTGGAAAGCGGTAATATTGCGGACTCTGTCCTTTATAACGCTGCATTCAGACATGTGTACCGGTCTTTTACCTCAGAGATGTAGCGGACATGTACCAGCTGCTCTACATGTCACAAGAGCGGAAATGTTGCGGCACGTCTTTTTGGCTGAAAGCACAAGAAAATGTTCTGGACAAAGTTGAAGGGAGAGTGCGGCTGTGCTGTCTTTTCCACAACATTTCCTGATGTTTGAAACCGCCGGGACACGATAAGTCCGCAAGGAAGCAGTATATTTGAAAAGACGAGTCTGTTTAAAGAGCAGATGGACTTTACCGCTCATATTCCGCAATGCAAGTCTTAAAACGGCTTTAGTTTGATCTTTATTATGAGTAGGTCATTCAGCAAAAGCTTAAATGGCCAGGGCTGCACCTAAAATAGCTTTTAATTTGATAATGGCTTTTTTTTTGTTTGTTTTTGATAAATATCGATATCGATCAATACAGATTTTTTCTTATCGATAATCTTTTTTTCTATATCGTCCAGTCCTACTTAAAATACATAAAAATAGTTACTTATAGTACAGTCATAGCTACAACTGAGACCACTGGATGCACACAGATACATAAAAAAAAAAAACAAAAAAAAACAAAAAAAAAAAAACAAACATCTTTATGTCTGGGAGAATTTTGGCCACTAACAGCCACCATACATTCACAACAATGCTTAGAATATGAAATCATTTGAAAGAAAACATTTTCTTGTAATACCCATCTTTACCACTAGATGTCAGTAATTCTTACATCATGTACTTTTAAGGTACTTAGAATACATATATAATGTGTTTTACAATATCCCCATTCCTCTTTAAAGGAATGAGTCATGTCTTGGTCTGTTCATATCGTTATATGAAGGTATACTCAAATATTTGATGCCGTTTGTGTTGGTAACTGACAGGGATGCACACATCCAGTTCTCAAGAGCAACGCTCCTGCAACTTTTAGGGCGCCCCTTCACGCATATCTGAATTAAATGGCTGAATTTCCTCATGTGCATGACAGTCAGCTACTTGAGGCTGGCAATGAGCCATTTATTTGATTCGGGTGTGTTGGAGAAGAGCTCTTAAAGGTGGCAGGACAGTAGCTTTTGAGGACTTGATACGAGCACTATTCAAGGTTCTCAATGCCGAAAACTCGGCAAATGAATAGGCATAATATTCGCTGAAGTGTAACTTTCTTTGATCTATAATATCCGGAGTATAGGCTACTACAAGAACAATAATGTGCAAACGTACCAAGACGTTACCTTGACTTTAAAGAGTAACAGAGAAAACGCACCACCCAATCATGGAACAGGTCCCACAAAAAACATTTCGTCATTAGCCTATTTCATCACTCATACCTCTGTGAACTGCAGATGAAGTCTTGAAGATTGAATCCGAGGAAGGTCTCCGAGGAAAGGAAAAGCCCAGGGCCCAGGAGGAAAGTTCTTCGGCGCTTTCTTTTTCACAATATCGTTCAGTAGCAGAAAAACAAAGAGGAATATTAAAATACTCCTGGCGTCTATCCACTCCAAACCCAAAACACCGAGTATTGCTTCCATTTCGTCACTTTGCTGCACTGTCGTTGGTATGGTTTAACTAAAGAGCAACACAATAAATCTGTGAAGAACACTTCCTGACCAAACTCACGTCTTTGTTAAGGGTCCACCCCCTCAGCGAGACCGGTGTTATCCCCAAAAGAATTTGTATCCCCTGACGCGGGTGCGCGCACTTGTTCAGCAGCATAAAATCACCTTCATCCAGCTTTTTACGGAGGAAGTCGGTGACTCCTTTTCTTTTAGTGTTTGTGGTCTGCGTTTGTCCTCCCCAGCATCTAACATAATCAGCTAATTACTCGGGACATTTTGTCAATATATTAACACGTAAAGTATTTTGTGAAACGTTGGTGTTTTGACGGACTAATGGCATTTGCAGACGAAGACGGTCCTCGAGGGCTGCAACACACCTGACTCTAGTCAATGGGTAATTGCGTCAACCTCTGCGCAAGTCACAAGGACCAGAGTTGCCCACCCCTGTTATAGAACATTAAACGCATTTGATATTATGACAAATACACAAAATAAAACTTTTATACCAGTTTTTTTCTTTCTTTTTTTCTTTTATTATTTTATTGGGTAGCTCAGCAGCTATTGTCATTATTAATGGTTTCCAGGGTAAAGCATAATCCAGAGGTGGGGAACCCTGGTCCTCAAGGGCCGGTGTCCCTTCAGGCTTTCCATTTCTCCCCACTCCAGCACACCTGATTCAAATCAAATGACTCTAACAGCCAATCAAGTTTTGCACAGAGACTCGTTGATTTGAATCAGGTGTAGGAGCAAGGACAAGTGAGACCTGCAGGATAAGGGCCAAGGTTCCCCACCCCTGGCATAATCAATCTACCTGCCAAAAAGTGGTCACTGTCACTACCTGTCCTCTTCAAGCCTATTTCACTTTAAATTATCTTAATATGTCCAGAACACTTTATGTCATATTACAGCCCAGCAACTGCTAATATAATTCTAAGAAGTTGGTAGAGATATTGGATAGTTTATTTGTATAGCAAGCAACCAGGCTCCATACTACCCCAAAAATCTGAATATCCTGAAAAAGTTAATGTATTTCTGTAACTCAACTTAAAAGGTGCAATTTACATATTGTTTAGACAAATAATATGTGAATCAATGTATTTCAAGCCTTTGTTTGTTTGGATGTTGCTGATTAGGACTTGCAGCTTTAGAAAACCTCAAATTCTAAAACTCAAGAAATTTGAATACTGTGAAAAGCTCCAGCATTGTAGGCTCAGAGTGTCACATTCTAATCAGGTAAGTAATCCAAAACACCTCCATAAGTGCCCCGAGCCTTTAAAAAAAAATCCCTGTCTTGGTTTAGAAGGATTCACAATCACGGGGAAGACTGCTGATCTGACAGTTGTGCAGAAAACCGTCATTGACTCCCTGCACAAGGTGGGAAAGACACAAAAAGTGATGGAAAAAGAAACTGGTTATTCTCTGAGTGCTGTCTCAAAGCACATTAATGGACAGTTAAGTGGAAGGAAGAAGTGTGGAAGAACACGGTGTACAAGCCAGAGGGCTGACAGCAGCCTGGAGAAGATGATCAGGAAAGGGCCATTTAAAAGTGTGGAGGACTTCATAAGGAATGGACCTGTGAGCTTCATTAAGTCCAGCATAAATGCAGCCGTCTACCAGGACATTTTGGAGCACTTCATGCTTGCTTCAGCAGACCACCTGTATGAGGATGCAGACTTCATCTTCCAGCAGGACTTGGCACCTGCCCACATTGCCAAAACTACAAAATCTTGGTTTAACAATCATGGGATCACCATGCTTGATTGGCCCGCAAACTCACCTGACTTGAACCCCATCAAAAACATGTGGGAAATTGTCAAGAGAAAGCTGAACGGGAAGAGACCAAACAATAAAGAAGAGCTCAAGGCTGTGACTGAAGCATGTTTTTTCTTCCATAACACCTGAGATATGCCACAAGGTTGCAGCCATGCCGGGTTAAGAGAGCCATTCAAGCAAAAGGGGCCCCAACCAAGTACTAGATGCAAGATTTTACTTTAGGAGGCCCGACTTTTTTGTATTTAAAGCCCTTTTTAAATTGATTTCATGCTATATTTTAATTTTTTGAGTTTTAGAATTTGAGGTTTTCTTAAGCTGCAAGTCCTAATCAGCAACATCCAAACAAATAAAAGCTTGAAATATATTGATTCGCATATTATTTATCTATACAGTATGTAAATTCCACTTTTTAAGTTGAATTATAGAAATACATTAACTTTTTCACAATATTCAAATTTTTGGGGTAGTACCTGTATATTATGTTACAGAGAGCTTGTGTTATTTGAAGGGGAATTTGATGGACATTCTCTAGGTTTTTCTTTGCCAAAATGTGAATCCAATCACTATTTTTGACAAATAAAAATCCTTATTCCACAGAGTCTTCTACAGATAACAAGCCTTCATCTATTTTGGACCATTCCATGTCCTTTTAAGGTAGATTGAGACATTACAATGGCCATTTTCCCCTGCCATAGATCAGGGCCTATTTAGTGTACATAAACAAGCTGAATCTGTCTTGTAATGGACTGATTATTCCACAAAGTCATATTCTACAGATAACATGTCAACTGGGTCCATTCTATACCCTCTTGTATCATCTTTAGGTTGATGACAGATTAAAATGTTTTTTGTTTTTTTTCTGTCAAAAATTGATCAGCATCTGTATAGGCTAGTGTGTAAAATGAGGATGAATCTATATTGTAATTTATTTATTTTCTCATTTATTTCATGGAATCATACAGATTGAAAGCCATTTGGGACCTTCCTATCCTTTTCAGGTGGCAATCCAACAGCATTGCTCTATTGTAACTTATTTTAGTTGCTTATGAGTTGAGTCACAGGTTGTCCTGCTCTCATGTTTGGATTAAAAGAATCGGACCCGGTAATTGTTTGGAACCGGGATCAAAAGAAGGGAATCGAATTGTTAAAATTCAAATGATGCTGGTTTGTCGTGTGCTCCCAGTTTTTCTTTCAATTTTAACAATTTTATTTCTTTTTTAGTTTTTGAAAAAACAAACAAAAATTTTTGAACAAGAGGATAGACAGGTGCATTTGTTTCTATGGGATAGATATTTGTGGGAAATTTGGGGATTTTTTGAGCCCATCATTTCCAAAATGATGGCAAGAAAAACACACCTTCAAATGTACTGTATAACTATTATTTTCAATGTCATTGCATTATGTAAATTGAATGCATTTTACTTTTTTTAAAAAGCTAAAACCTGTGTGTTTTTTTAAAATTATTGTATCTATTTTTAAAAACATTAGATGTTTCTTTTTATTTTCAGCCAGTGCTATTTAGGGCCATTGTGGAAGGTCCAAAGAACAATTGTGGCCCCTGAGCCATGGTTGCAGACCCCTGTATTTGTCCCTATGTATATTATTCAGATTTTCCTGCATTCATTTTTAGTTTGTTATGTGTTAGTTGTGTTGTCTAGTTGCGGCTTTTGCTTGATTAAACCTTCATCTGATGGCATGTGTTTCACTTTCATGTGTTTCAAACCACTAGCCACCAGCACTGGTTTGCTCTCTGCTTGCTCCTCAGCCAGTAACAGCACAACTGTGGTTTTTAGCCAGCCAACAGTGTGCCTTAGCTTTAGCAAGATTTTTTTCCGTTTGCTCCTTTGTGAAACAGTGTTGTTCATTCCAGAGAAACAGAACCTTTAGTTGGTAATGACTTCTTCCCAAAAACAAATATTTGGCAAAAGTGAAGCTCAAGGGAAGAACATTTTACCCAAAGAAGTATATTTCCACAAAAAACCATGCAACCTTGAATCTGTTTTTTTTTTTTTTTTTTTTTCGGTTTCAGACATCTGACTGGTGCACTACATTTGTCTGGATCTCCAAAACACAGCGCTTCGAACTTGTGAGAGAGCAACATGAGAAGGCTGCTTTAGGTCAACATCCATGTGACATGCTGAATAAAAGTGAAATGGAAAGCCCCAAGAATGATTTATTTAGATCAAGTCATGTATTTTGTAATTTTTATTAAAATCCTACTCTGCTTCTTAGTTCTGCCCTGTATGCTGAACACCAATCCCTATCGATGAAAGAGAACCATAGATCATTATCAAATTTGCCTGTAAAAGACTTCATTTAATTCAAACATTGTTTTTCAAAGTCTTGTAGGATATTAATTTTTTTTTTTTTACCCCCTTAACTTTATATAAAGACACTTTAGAGATGACAAGAACACATTATCTCCTTTACCAAGATGTACTATGATGTTGGAACTACTTGTACTTTCAGACAGACAAAGTGCTTTTTGGTGAACCAGCCCCCATTCATACCAGTTTAACAAGAACAAAACTGTGTGACTTTCTTTTGTGTAAACAGTAAACATTAATATCTGTTGTGGATATGTATAATTACATTTTTACAAGGCAAAACATGTTTTTGATGCTAAAAATTAAATCCTAAATGTAAGGAGTTTTTTTCTTTTTGATGTTTGAAATGAAAATTATGACACAATTATGTAACATTTGGATTATAGACATCGGAAATTAGTTTCTCTAGAGAACGATTTATTTTCTCAGAGAAAGAGGGACATTTTGGATACTTGAAATGTTTATTGTAGGTTGGAAGAATGTTATTTCACTTTGACCAGGAAGAACTGAATTAAAGATATCTGAAATACATTTCCAATCTAATTCACACCCTGCAGTAAAATCAGAATCCCCAGTGACCTGAGAATTTTCTTCTCATTACTGGATTTGATTTGCTGACATATGACTGCATATCTGCCTGTGAAGACTAATGTCATAGCTCAATCATTACACACACAAAATGTCCAAACTACAAAAGAAACCATAAATATGAAGTTATGGTTTTTTTTTTTTCAATATACAGCCTAAAGTACCACAAGGGGGCAGTGTTGGACAAACTGTTGTAAAACAGGCAGAAGCTATGAGTGATCTTTCTTTTACAACAATAATTAATCATTTTCTGACCTTTAATACTTCATGCTTCTCACTCATTTTGATGGCATGATACCATTCATTACACACATTCCTGGAGCTGTTGTTGCCCTGCAGTGTTATCAGGCTGAGAAACCTTTTTTCCAGAGAAGAACATCACATGAGTGTTGCATAAAAAAAGTGTTTTTTTTTTTTTTTTTTTTTTTACAATTTCTCATAGACAATTATAAAAAATGCAAGGTATAATAAAAAATGATTAAAGGGAAACGTATAATAAAAAATGATTAAAGGGAAACATGATCAAAAATACAAAGCACAGCAGTTGTAAAGGAAATACACAGATGAATGAAAAGGTTTAAACATTTTTTGGCAGCATCACAAATAATATAAATGTTCTGATTTAGATCTTTTTTTAAATATATTTATAAATATCTCATAGAGGACGCTGCATTTTCTCCCTCTCTGTGTGACACAACAGTAACTGAATATTGACACACTGGCTGTTTTTAGACGTGTACCATGGCTGTTTTTGTTGTTGTTGTTGTTTTGGGTCATGTCTAGACATTTTTTTAAATAAATCATAACGTTTCTTATCTTCTCTCTGAAATATTGGATTCTGTTTGTTATCTTAAAGAGTTGCACAAGTATTTTTTTGTTAAAGAAAATGTTTAAAAATGATAAAATTAGCTCTTATGCATTGGAAGATTGATGGAATAGATGACACGAACGTTAGATTTGTTTCCTTTTTCTTTATGTAAGTGATTTGGTGTACTTTTGGTACCTGACAGAAATATTTGTACAGAAAGGGGCAGGTATTACAAGTTTATCTTCTTCCTGCTCCTTTTCATTTGTGGTGTTTAATGATAAAGCCATGTTGTGTTGATTGCAGTTATGTAAACCATGAATGAAATAAACCATGAATAAAATTTTTTTTAAAAAAAAATCTCAATAAATAAAATTAAAAAAAAAAAAAAAAAAAAAAAAAAGAAAGAAATGGTGCACAAATCTGTAAGGAACCAGGGGTCTCATTTATAAAACTGTGCGTAGGATCCTTACTAAAAGTGTACTTACGCCCAAAACCCAAAGTTTGATTACGCCAAAAAATATTCAACTTTATAAAACCGTGCGTGCGCACAAATTCAAGCAATTAATAAATCACTCTTCCTGGAAGTTTGCGTAGGTGAATTTGGCTCATATTCCGCCCCCTTCACACCCACATTCTTCCACATGAGCCAGCTGATCTGATGCATTTAAAGCTGAATCCTGGCGAACGAAAAGAGAATAAAAGTGATTTCGCGGAGGCTGAAGTGGAGCTGCTTGTTGGTGAGGTGGAGCCTCACAAAGTCATTTTATTTGGGCGTCACAGTGGAACCACAGATAAACTAAAGTCTGAGTGACAGCACGTCGTCGTGGGGGTAAATGATGTAATAGAGGTCTGTTCCAGAGGTCGCGCTGTGGAACTGTGGAGGAAACACCGTGTCAGTGCGGCTGTGTGCAGAACACAGCACACCTGTTTGTGTTGAGTGGTGCAGCCTCATTCAGGTTTCAAGTCGTTCTCATGAATTTCTCTTTTGTTTCTGCTAAAATTCACCAAGAGAAATATTCTTATTTGAGACTTAATGCAGACATCCTGAGAATTATTTGAGAAATGATTGAGCTGGAACTGGAAGTGAGATTAGGTTGAGATTTTGTGCAACTTTTCCTTCTGGAGACGAGGTTGAGAAACAGGAGAAATGAGCCATTGTCTCATTTAACTCTCACGTGGATCTCACATTTGTCTAGAAGTAAATTAGACCTTTATGAGATCACCTTTCCAAAATTATTTTCCTCTGGGCAGTCTCAAAAATGGGCGTAAGCAAGGTCTGTAGTTTGCTTAAAGTTACTCACATGCCTAAGCTAGTTTTTTTTCTACAAATCCCAACTTTTGCGTAAGAAGTAGCTTACGCACTTCCTAGCCCTGTGTTGTTCGTAAGCAAGCTTTATAAATGAGGCACCAAGTCTGTAGACACATTCTTACGAGAAGACATTGTTCACTTACAGAGGTGGAAAAAGCTGGTCCAGAAAGTAAAATTAATGTCCAGCAATTGTTCCAACTGATCACTAAATCAGCTGATTTTAATTAGCACAGCTCCTTTGCAGGTGGATGAGCTCGATAGTGAAAACACGTTCAAAATGTACAAATCCAAAAACATGGCAGCGTTTTACTTTCTGGACCAGGTTCTTCTAGCTCTGTTCATTTATTTATTTCATGCTGTATGCAAAGTGGGAAAATATGTTTTGTACCTGTGATGAGATTTAAAAAAAAAAGAGTCATTTTCTTGTTCAATTCAAACATTTATATCAGCCACATAATGATACGATGAAATATGTTCAGGTCTATTTACAGTGATTAAACTTAGCTGATATCAGGAGGGAAGCAGCAGTGAAGCAATGAGTTCCCCTCATTTCAGCCCTAAGCTAGTCTTTTTTTTACTTATTCTGTTTACACACATATTTTTTAATCATTTTTACAAATTCATTGTGAAAGAGAGAAGATTGACTCAAGTGATTCTTAGTGCTTTATAAAGCAATATCTGAAGGATAAAGCAAAAGACTCATTATAATTTATCAGTTCTCTGTAAATATGCTGGATATTGCCGTTCATGGCAGACTTATTCAGTGCAAAATGAGTGACAAGTTAACGTGGTACGGCACAGAGGCGGAAAGGTTTGGGGTAGCGAAGACCTCCCAGGTGGAACTCCAGACTGGGCTGCTCTCCTGCTGATGCTGAGAATGAAAACCTCTGAAGAAGGGAAGTGAAAAAGAGGAATAACTCCATCTTTGCCAGCTGTTCCCCGGGACACACTCGCTTACCTGAGAATATAAAACAACACACCATTTTAACCACACAACAAAAATTTTTATTTAGATCGTAAACTTTTTACTGCACCTCAGAAACAAGCCAAATGACCACTGACTGATTTTAGAAAATGGATCATTTTACTGTAAATAGAGACTTTGTTCAGTCCTTTAAACTAGAAGTACTGTATATATTTGCTATTTTGTCTCTTGCTGTTTAGTTGGTGACTGAACTCTGCAGGATTTTACAACCAACCTGCAGAAAAGGGAAGGAATGCCTCTCTCCTCCGAAATTTACCATCTTGATCCAGAAAGTGTTGAGGGTTGAAGGTGTTTGGAGTTTCCCACATTGTCTCATCATGTAGCACAGAATCAAGAGTCGGAAGAAGCATGGTCCCCTAAAAACACAGTACTCCTTAAAATTAATATTTAATAACAAAACAGTTTATTATATTCAAACTAACTAGTGTTTAAAAAAAAAAAAAAAAAAGAGCCAATGTGTACAACTTACTTTCAGGTCATTAAGTTGATAACTGAAAGCTTTGTTGTCAATTGGTGCTAAAACAATAAAGCTGAATTTATTTGTAATAAATGGAGTAATCAACGTGGAGTTGTACCTTTGGGATTGTGTACTTATCCAGGGTGGTGTCCTTGTTTGTCATGTGGAAGAGGTTGAGTGGGGCGATGTTGCCCATTCTCTGTATCTCATGAACAACTGCGTCAGTGTAGGGCATGTTTTCTCTGTCAGACATGGAGACCTGTCTGGATGAACCAATCACAGCATCGATCTCAGCCTGGACTTTCTCTGCACAGTGGAACCAGATCAAATGTGAGTTTGTGCAATCTTTTGATTATTCAGTGGAAACTAGAGACCACTGATGTTTTACAGCAATGGTCCTTATGCTTTCAAGAAACACGGGCATTACAGATACTGGTCTTACACGTACCCTGTATGTCTGGGTAGTACATCATGTATAGCAGTCCCCATAGCAAAGTAGTTGTGGTCGTTTCAGTTCCAGCAGTGAAGAGGTCCATAGTGCAAAAACATAAATTGGTGAGATCAAAACCAGAATCTTTATCCTCGTTCTGTTGGAGAAATAAGAAAAGAAAGTAAAAGTAAATTTGAATATTTCATCCATTTATCCAGTGATCTTCAATATTCCATTCAGATTTCTCTGGGTCCAACCTAACATACTGTAGCTGTATTTGGCTGAGAACACGGTGAACAGCGACAGATAACCCATCACACTATCAGTTGAGGGTAACTACTTACATGTATACTGTAGTTTTGGGGTGCATGGAAAAAACCCACATAAGGGAGAATAATGAACTTCACACAGTTCATATGATGTGACACAGCTGTGCTCATCAATACAGGTCTACTTCATATTTCATTCGAAAAAGCCCAAACACCTCAGAAACACAATGCAACACCTATGGTACTTGTCAAAAGTTTGGACACATCTAGTCACTGGATTAAATAGGAAAGTGTGTCCAAACTTTTCATCAATACAGTAGTCTGCAACCTTCACACTCCGAGCCATTTTTGCCCCCAACCCAGCTGTTTAGAGCTGCAAATGTTGTTGGAAAACCTATATTTTTTGTATAAATATCTATTAAATTTGGTGTAATTTAAAAAAAAAAAAAGATTTTATTTATATTTATAGGTTAAGAAAAAACTTTTGCAAAAAAGAGGATAGATGCATTTTATTCTGTGGGATGTACATATTTGTGGAACGTTATGTAAAAAGGGGCATGTGGAAATTCAATTAAATTTTTCCATGTAAAAAAAAAAAAAAAAAAAGCTAAAACCTGCATTCATCATTGCATCTAATATCTAATTATTATGCCTATGCTATTATATTTAAAAACATTAGTTGGTTCTTTATCACTTTACGGCCACTGTTCATGAGAGCCATAGCGAAAGGTCCAAAGAGCCTCTTGAACTGAAGGTTTCAGACCCCTGAACTAGTACTATACCTTTTCCATCTCTATGAGGTAGGAGTCAATGAAGTCTCTTGGTGACGAAACATTAAGATTCTCTCTGTGTTCTTCGATCTTGACTTTTATGAAGTCCACTGTACTCTGAAACAGAGTGAATATCTTCTGATGAGCTCCAGGCAGCCTCTTCATCAGCCACGGCATAGCGTTGAACATCTACGGAGTACGAAACGTTCTCAGGTCATCTGACAGTCTTAAAACAGTTCAAACATTTCTGTCTGATTAAATCTACTCCATGAAAACATAACTTGTATTCACAAGTACGCGCAACCCCAATTTATTACTCCCAATTCCACAAAAGGCCGGACACTGTTAAAATGTTAAAAAAAACCAGAATACAACTGCAAATTTCTTAAACCTGACATTTATTCCCAGTAGAATATAAACATCATAACGGACATTTCAGTATTTCATGGATAATATTAGGTCATTCTGAATCTGATTGCAGCAACACATCTAAAATGAGTTTTAGCTCTTGAATGGGACCCCTGGTTCCTTTGTTTACAGGCAATGAAAGAGAAAAAGTAAAAAAAATAAAAAAATAAATGATCATGATGATGTGTTTGTCCGAGTATCTGGTAAATCACTCACTGCTCTTTAAATTTGAACAAAGCTGACAACCAGAGTTGCCACTGATTACTTGAAAAAGTCTGATTACTGATTACTTTTTTAGTAACTTTACTGCTTACTTAAGTTTCATAGTAACTAAGTTAGATTACAAGTTACTTTATTTGTTACTTTAATAGTCAAATAAAAATCACAATCGTTCTTTCCTCTCAGCATTAAAGCAGCGGTTGGTTTTTACAAAACATAAAACAGTGTTTATGTCAAATATATATATATATATACCCCATTTTAAAGTAGGAGTTGCTTTTCGGATATTATGCTTCTGATCAGTCTCAGTCTATATACATACATGTGTATATATATATATATATATATATATATATATATATATATATATATATTAGGGCTGTCAAAACATTTATCCTAAATTAATCCTATTGTCAAACAAGAGATGTCCTTTTTAATTACTACTGCTATATGCAGAAAATACATTAACTTTTGTTTTAAAACTTAAAGGCTAAAACCAAGCTACACATCCGGGAGTATTCCAGGACTCAGACCTAAATTTCAGCTTCACATTAGGACAGTTGTGAAGTCAGCGTGTGTGGACGTATCAGCAACATTCTGGACAAAACTGCAGCTGTCTGAAGGACTATAGGGAGACATGTAAGGACGGGGTTTCAGTAGTTTAGTCTACTAAAGATAAATGGAGAATTCCTGGTGAGACACCTTTAACCCTAAATGTGTTCTAGAAGTGAAAAAAGCAATGTGATTAATCAGGATTTATTTTTTGACAGCCCTAATATATATATATATATATATATATATATATATATATATATATATATATATATATATATATATTTACACTTTATGCTAAAGTGTACTATAAAAATGATTTGATGCTTAATAAGAAGCTCACCTGCACCGACATGGTTCCCTCTAAGCACACTGCCTCATTGAAGTTCTTAAGAATCGTCTGGTACTGCTTGTCAGTGTACTCAAATCGACACCCAAACACTAAACAGCAAATTATGTTGGACACAGCGTTGTTTACCATCCATTGGGCATTAAAGGGTTGCCCTGTAAATAAAGGGAAATGTTAATATTACAGATAAAAGGTCTCATGTGAAAATTAAGCCTTTATTGGCCCCATTTCTAACTTAGCATAATTTTAAATGATTGTTTTCTGACATGATCACTTACTTTAACCCTCAAGAAGAATGCTTTAACATGACATGTCTTATTACTGCTTATGATATAATGGAGATATCTTTTTGTTTGAGTGAACAAACAATTTCATACCCATACCATAAATGCACAATTAATCTTTAAAAAAAAAGGTCATGTGTGGTGAAAGAATAGCACTTTATTTCATGCCTTGCTGATCTGCAAAAGCATCTGCGAGATATTGGCTCTCATGCTGGATGGCTCGCTCCAAAGTCTTCTTTCCCAGACCAAAGTTTCTCAATGTGTGGAGAGCAAATCTCCTCTGCTGTTTCCATTGGTAACCGCTGGAAGGCACAATACCTTTTAGAAACAAAGCACAACATGGATTAAAAATAACTGGATGTGGATGTGGTGAGGACCTGCAGCAAATGAGCTTTGTTTAGTGTCAGTCTGATGCTGTTCATAACTCATAGCTCATAACTTTTAACTCCTTAAACAAACTGAGAAGAGCAGCACCTTTATTTCCCTGTAAGGCTTCAAACAACGGTATGCTGGGACGATCTGCGATGTCTTCTCCACGCTGGATCAAGGCCTCTTTCACATGCTTGTAGCCATTTATGATCACAATCCTTCCACCAAAGAGACGAAGGCTGAAAACGTTTCCATATTTTTCTGTAAACTGAACACATACGTAGATGGCAGATAGCACTTTAACAACAAGATGAGAAACCTCCTGAGGCGGCTGATTTAAAATCAAACCTCACTGGATGTGGGTGACTCTATCATGTTAAAATAATGAACTTGTCAGTTTCCTTTTATATACAGTACCAGTCAAAATTTGGACGCACCTTCCATTTAATCAAATGGGTAAATGTGTCCAAACTTAGCAGTGCTCTGAAAAGTTACTGAACAGTTTGGCATTTCAGTAGTTTGTCCTGCAGCTATGTATCACATTTCCCATGAACACTATTCCATGATGTATCATACATCCATTAGCTGTGTGCTTACTTTTGTGAGCACGGTGTCATTTATGCAGTTCTGCTTGAACAAAGTGCAGCTGAATGAAGAGTAAAATTTAAACAAAGTGAAGATGGAGAGAAAATGGTGTGTCTGGATGGTGTAAAGAGCAAGACCTTAATACAAGAAAAGGACGGACGTATGGAGAATGTCAACAACCAGTGAGGAGATGAGACATTTGAAACATTTAAGGATTTTTGTAAAAGATTTATCAAACTGAAGTTTAAAGTGGATCATTAAAAGCAAAACCTACTTTTGTTCTGCTGGAAGAGAGAACATTGAGACGATGTTGCTGTTGTGATTTGCCATTTTTATGATTAATGATCAATGAAACAATTTAAAGAAACATGTTTGCTTAAATGCACTCAGTTGCACTTATAATCTGGTTTATATTCCCCTAAAAATTTGGTGAGTAGAAATTTAAAAAACTTTTTTTTCTAATCTACCAGCAACATTGGCTGCTGATCGAGTGACAAACACCTCTTATAAAATACATAATGAATGATTGTTTACATTTTCTTCCTAAATAGTCTGCTATAATGTGCTTTCATACCATTGCAGCCCAAGAATGTGAAAGTAACTCTTACTGGAATAATGCATCAGTATTCCTGCACAAATATCAACTTTCTCCTAACAAGAAATAGCTGCAAAGACATTACTGGATGTTGAAATTAAGCTAATGCAGATGGTGGTTGTCATACCAAACATTGTATAAATTATTTATTTTCTTTTAAATGTTTTATTTCAATAAACATGGTTTGCCTTTTCAAATGTATCTGCTCATGAAAGTATTGACAGTAAAACATGTAATATTCAAACCACATTTCCAGAAAACCCTGAACATTCTCTGAAATCCATAATTTATTAATCAGGTTTTTTAAAACCTCCTTAGACATAAACCCACCCCACCTATACCCGGAAAAGTGACTCACTATGCCAGTATTACAAGGATAAAGTGTTAAAGTGTTCAAGGTTCCATAGTTAAGCACAAAAAGGGCGAGGTGCCACCCTTTAAAATCACATTTAAAACTCAACAGATAATAGACATTCATAAAGCCGAGGTACTGTAAAAACAAGTTTAAACTTTTTTAAATTTATATTTAAATTTTTTTTTTTTTTTTTTGGACAGACCAAAGTACAAATGAATAATTTTTTATTGTCCTTTAGATTTCTGGTTAGAAAATATAAACAAATCTAGAATATGACGGTACTGATACAGTTAAACATAATAAGAACTGAAGACATTAATTATTCAGTTTTTCAGTTAAATCTGTGTCCTTTCTGGCTGAATACAAGATTTAAGCTGCACAAGCCTGGTTGTTGTTTGACTTTCTGTCTTATGATGCAACTCACATCTTCAAAGAGTCTGCACTTAGGTCAGTCAAGCCACGCTATTGTAAAAAACACGAATCCTGCAGGACAAGTAACAAACTGCATGCCACCATGTCGTCCGAGTAAACGCCTCGACATAAATGGTAGTTAGTGCAAGTGTGAGAAGACTGAGTGAAAAGAGGACTTGTTAGATAAGTGTCTGGAGAAATGTTTCAGTCAAGACAAAAAGTTACAAATTCTAAAATTTTCATTCAATATTTTGTTGCATGTGAGCCTTTAAAAAAAACTGTCGTTATAATGCAACATGGAGATCTAACCTTTGCCCAGGGTATTTTTCGGGAGTGGCACTTAATGAGTCAAAAGGTATTAAAGCTCTTAATAGGAGCAATGTGGAAGGGCTGGTGTAAACCAATAAACACCTCCAACAAAAGATTTCTATGCTCAAATGGCCCTTTCCTCTAGTAGAGATTGCATAAGCTAAAGTCCAGTTCATCCACCCATATGCAATTTAGTTAATGATTTTTTTTCCCTGAGGATCATGTCCAAACCAACTCGGTAGCTGCTCTGAAATACAACCTTTACTTTCAGAATTTTTTTCCCAAAATAGATATCCAAATTTATTCATTCTTTTTTTTTTTTTTTTTGCATGAATGTGCAAAAAGAAAGTGCTGAATATACAGTATCTCTCACTGAGGAAATGTCATGAAATTTGGATAAAAACAAAACTTAATTGGACTTAAAAGAAACTCTTAAAGAATCAGACGCTGCAGTTACAGCAATACAACCAGAGTAACAATAACAATAGTTTAATTGCTTTTATGATAATGTGTGAAGTTTTACCTCTGTCAACTGCAGATGAAGTCTTGAAGGATCAATGTGATAAAGGTTCCCAATGAAAGGAAGAGGCAAGGGTCCTGGAGGAAAGTTTGCCGGCACCCTGTGTTTCAAAAAATCAGCCAACAGCAGAAAAACAAAAACAAAAATCAAAATACTTGTGCCGTCTATCCACTCTAAGCCAAGAACATTAAATATAGCCTCCATTTCTTCTTTTTTCCCCCTAAACTAATGACTAGATAGTTCTCACTGCAAAACTCAATGTTCAGTCAAGTTGATGGACTAAATGTCTAATCCATGTCAAGATAAGATTTGCTGGACTGAATCAAAGTTCACATGGGCAACTATTGTTTTCCTGTATCAAATAAAAAACAGCACGGGGCAGTGGCTGAGCTAGGCTTTTATAGTTGGGGTGCCCAGAGGGTGGACAAGACCTTATCAAAGGGTCCATTTACTAAGAAAGGAAATTATTCTTTTCTTATTTCTAACACACACACACACACACACACACACACACACACACAATCATACACTGCTGTGATAACTGTGGTCACATTAGAGAGAACACACTTTTCATACAGTACTTTTGCACAGTAGCACAAAGTGCCTCATATAATGAAACAACAAAATGTTATAAGAGACACAAAGCAGCACAACACACAAACACACACCTTTGAAAAGCACAACCTCCCCCACACCTAGCTCCTAAGTCCCATCTAAAACAAATTTCTGCCTCTTAAACTGAATAAAGATATAAAAGTACAAATAAAAAATTAACATCTGGCCTGACGCTGATGTGAGAAAACGGTATTCTGGGGATCCATTCACACCAGGAGCTGTTCCACCCATGACCACAAAAGTCACTGCCACAGGAGCAACATGAGACAGGGGAGGCCCAGGTCATCCTGCAGTGCACGGGCCACTCAGACAAGAGCCATGCCAATGGCTGACGACCCCGGAGGCCAAGCTCTACAGCCCCCAGCATGAAGGATCCCCATAAGCGAAACACTGGAGTTAAAAATTAAACAATAATGTGGCAGGGTACCCAATGGAGGGCCCAGACGGGATTTGATCCCACAGACTCCTGGGTGAAAGTCATGCACGCTCACCAGTCAGCCAAGTCTATGCCCCTGTGGCCAAGTAGCCAGGACGCATAGTGACAGGACCCCACACTGTCACATCACTCTCCCTCTTCCCACCAGCATGTCCTTGTGCTCCACGCAGGGTGCCATCAATTTTGAATCCATGGACTGTTTACATGGATCCTGTCGAAAACACCAGAATGTGGCAAGTTACGCAACGGAGTTCCCTGGTGGGATTCAATCCCACAGACTCCTGGGTGAGAGTCATGTGTGCTTAGCAGTCAGCCGAAGGGATATCCCTGTGGCCAGGTAGCCAGGACGCATGAGCTATTGGAGGCATAGTGACAGGACCCCACACTGTCACAATAAGAACAAATAAGAGCAATACAAATAATAAAACCATAAAAACTGCATTAAACAAAATAGCTTCAGTAAAAACACCAATAAAATAAAGGAATAATCAATAATGAAAACTAAATAAACAGATGAGTATAAAAACACCGCTAAAATAAACAAGCATTGTAAAATCAGGTTAAAGTTAAGGTAAAAAGGTAAAACCACCTATAGTGGAAATTTTTGCTACAAGTTCAAAAAGGTCCATAGAAAAGTGGGTTAGTTGTTTTGGCATACAGTACATGGTGCTTGATGCGGCTGTAGGGGGATCAATGGCCTCTCAGTTCCGGCTTACTGATTGATGGTGGTGGTAAAATGGATCTTTGTGTCTGACCATGACTTGCATTGCAAACTCCATGTTGGGAGATGTCAGGGCTGTTGACATTGGGTCCTGCACTGTGTCCTTCTTTTTTGCAAAAAAGTCAGAAATATTTGCCTTAATCTTCATTCTTATGTCTTCCTATACAAAATAAGATTAACTGAAGGATACATTTACCCATAATTCACGCCTCAGCTTGCTTTAAAATCAATTAGTAGCCTTGCTAGTTTTCTGCGTTAATGACAAACATGTAGTTCTAGCTTAGTCAGTGCAAAGTCACCTTGATACTGAGGTACTTTGAGAATCTTTAGTACATAGTTCATAGTTTGTTGTTGGGCTTGTGCAGCCTTTGGCCATGCACATTGCTCGCCCCAGGTGGCCAGTGCCTGGTGGGGTTGGTGGCTACTGATTTCGGCCAGCTGGGGCCTGAGTCCCATGGCCATGGGCTGCTCTGGCTGGGGCCTTCTGGGCAGATGTGGGGTTGTCTCTATGGCAAAGTGGCTGGGATTCTTGCTTCAGGATTGCTGCTGACAACCCAGGTCTTGGGCCCCCCCGATCTGCCTCTGACCTTTGCAGAGACACAGGTTGCGTTTGTACAAGTTTAATTATCTTTGAGCAATCCTCATTCCACATATTCTCCATGCTGACTCAGTCATTGTGTGTATTTAATAACAATAATAATTTCTTTTGATAAGTTTTTTTTTTGTTTGCCTGTGTTGTGTGTGTGTGCATGAGCTTTTTGTGCTTTGGTTGCTGTTCTGATTTGGGTTTCTACTGTTTAGCCGTTTCCACCAGCGGGTCTGGATCGGGACGTCATGGTTAGATGGAGGATGGTTGCGTAAATCCTGAACTCTGCAGCGTTTCTACAGTCAACCAAACCTTCAGCCAGACAGGGATAGTTACATCAGCTACATAACAGGGTGATGTCAAAGTGATGCGACAACGGCCTTAAAAAGTAAAAGAACATATGATGGCGTATGAGGATGAGAACAGCTGACATCCAGCGGTTTGTATTATTTCTTCTTGGCATGTGGCTGCACGGTGGCGTGGTGGTTAGCACTGCAGCCTCGCCTGATAATAGCTGGGATTGGCTCCAGCAACCCCTGCGACCCTGAACTGGATAAACGCTATAGAAAATGACTCAATGACTGGCATGTGGCTGTAAATTACAAAAAAATCAACGGTATATTTAATCATGGCGCTGTTGCTGCTTTGTTCTTGGTGTCATGTTGCACGGCAAGTGATCACTCTTTCAACCAGTCAGTAGGTTATATCCTGTCAAGCTCTGCCTTTCTGGGTCGATTGGTAAGATTGGTACCCTAATAGAAGGGTCCCAAAAAAGTAAGATGGGTCGTGTCAGATATAAGGGTACCCATTCCAGTGTTTGCCTGTGGAAATGCAAAAAAATACAGACTGACCAGTCCGGACATAGAACCACTCGTGGAAACTCTACAGTATAGGACCTAGGTGCTCCTGATGGTTATCAGCTCTGTTTTCCTGCAAAGGCTATGGGATGTTCTCTGTTGTAGGTGTAGCCATTGGTTGTCTGATCAGCTGTCATCTTTCTTTTTTCCGCTCTCCTTTTAATTTCTGTTCACTCTTTATCCTTGTTTTCCTTTACCCCAGCGGTGAGGTGCAACATTATTATGTAAATTCAGTAATAAACAAGCATTACAACATAAATAAACAAATAAAATTTGTAAATAATTTTCAGAACCGTATATCAACAAAGCTCCCCTTTGGCAAAGCAAATTTACTCAGCGTAACATAGCAGCCAGATCCTCATTCTGCTTGCTACAATGCTGGACAGGACGAATTAAAATAAATATATCTTTAAACTAATCTAGTACTATCATATAAATAGCACTGCTACACTGCTTCATGCTAACATCAAGTTAACAGCCTTACATAGCATCAGTAGTTGACTTGCACACAAAATCTCTTCAAGAAATGTGCAGCCAAATGTCAACACTTTCAATGGATGAGTAATTAGGAAACTGCTTTGAAATTGATTCCAGACTGGTTTAGTGACTGATGATCCATATTTGGAAAGATATGACTGTCTTCCTCCTCCAGTGACTTGTCAATCACCCTGACGGTGGAACCTGGGGTATCCAGTCAGATTTCAGAGGTGGCCGGTGCCACCATGGCCTCCCCTCTGGCTCTTCCCCTGTCACAGGGGGTTACTAAAATGATCAGACAAATTCTGAGGATCATGCCTATATCACTTGAATAAAACTTCAAAACATACAGAACATTCATCACAGTTACTTTTACTGTCAAATTAAATTTCTTTGTAAGTGTCCTTAGCATCCAATCTTTGTGACATTTTCGGGGCATCTCTAAAGCCCAGAAATTGCTTGTGGGGAAAAATGCTGCACAAGCCACTCAGCATAAAATACTTTATTACACACATAGCCTACTGGGCACAAATTGCCTTAATGTCCATTTTATAAGGTCAGTTTGACAGTTATTTTACAAAACATATTTGTATTTATAGTTTAGTTTGGAAAATTTACATGCAGACAATGTTTTGCTTCATTGACTGTTTACCGAAATATATTCAGGTTACAGATAAGAGTGAGTTTTAGTAAGATAGTATTTCTATTTATTTCATGATTTATTTTTTTAAGGTGAAATTTAGGAATGATTCTTCTTTTTTTGTTGCATAAAAGTCCAGTTATGGCAATGAAAGTCTGGAACAGACATGACTCAAAATTACAGTAACTTTCTTCCATAAGGATGCTGAGCGAGGCCTACATACCTATTATTCAGTGTTCTTTTCCCCATATTCCTGATTTTGTACTTGGCAGGTGGAATACAGCTGAAATTGTGCTCAGGTAACCTGGTCTTTCCATAAACTTCAGCTTTTTACCATATAATGCCTCTGGGCTGATTTTGCAGCATTTTTGAATAATTGAAAATTTGTGGTCATTAAATCAGTTTTTTTTGTGTGTCCAGCTGTTTTTATATAAGGAGATACTCAACAAGCTACAGATTTTGTTTGTCTGCTTTTTTAGTGACAATGGATTTTCATTTCAGGGATGTCGTCTTTCTTCAAGTCCTTGCAAAATCTCTCCCATCATCTTTCCATAATCTTACACAACAAAAAAGAACTTTGGAAAAGTCTTTTTCATTTGCCTGATTTTTATGAAGGCATTTTCATTCATGTGGAAAGTTTGTTGTATCACTTATCTCTGTTGTCCTCCGTCTTGACATCTTTAAGCACATCAGTACCCTTTTCTGTCTTCTTTTAAGCCGTCGATTTGGCCAATTATTTCTCTAGTCAGAAAACGGTCTGTTTTAATTTTACTTCGATTGAAACCTTTTTTGATTTCTTTTTTTATGCTAAAGACTACAAATTCATTCACAAACTTTTGAACTGTTCAAACAATCAGAATTGAGACAATTTATTCAAAATTTATTTAGAAAGACATGAAAAGCATCTCTCCTGTAAATACTGTAGTCACACAAGCATCACAATCATAACAGTATCTGACTGGAGCATTTAGTTTATTAACGCTAGGTCTCGTATTCAGTCATATAAACTGCACCTTTTAACTATGAACATGTTAAAATCACTATTTCTCAAGCAGGTTTTTTTTCATAGCAAAATTCACATAATGGAATTCTTGAATTCTTAATCTGGGATGTCTGAAATTTTAACGTGGTTTAACACAGACAAGGTAAGGTTTGGGACCTCGAGTGCCTCCCAGTATGAACTCGAAGCTGGGCTGCTGTCCTGCTGGTGCGGAGAATGAAAATCTCTGAAGGAGGGAGGTGAAAAAGAGGAATAACTCCATCCTGGCCAGCTGTTCCCCAAGACAGGCACGCTTACCTGAGTACACAAGAGTTTTCCTCATCAAATTCATCAAATGTTCAAGGAAGAATGTTGACTGTAGGAGGATTGCAGTATCTGACTAACCTGCAGAGAAAGGAATGAAGGCCTCCCTCTTCATAAATTTACCATCTTTGTCAAGAAAGTGTTGAGGGTTGAAGGTGTGTGGCGCCTCCCACATCTGTTTATCATGCAGGACCGAGTGAAGTAATGGTATAATCATTGTGCCCTGAAGAAAACACACAATTAAAAGGGACAATTAATGGTTCTAATTTTTATTTTTAGATTTTTTTATATAATTGTTAAAGAAAAAAATTATTTTCTTTCTTTTTAAAACTTTTTGTTCACTCACTACTTATCCTTTCTTTTCGTAATCTTCTCTGGTTGGGTCCAGCTATATTGTGTAAAATTCGATTATAACCAAGCATTTAATAAAATAAAATAAACTATTTAAATTCAGATTATCAAGAGGTTTACATTCATAAAGCTCCCCTTGGCAAAGCAAATCTGTTCGACACAACACAGCAGCCAGAACATCATTCTGCTTATTGTGATGCTGGACAGGACAAATTTAAAAAAAAGAGAAAAAAAAAATCTTTCCATCTTGCTGATTAAGCAGCTGCCTCATATACAGAGATTATAGTTCCTTCATGCAGATGACCTGAATTCATCCCTGTGAAACGTTTCCTCAAGGTCTTCTGTTGATTTTCTCCAACTTAATTTCACCAAAAATTTCATCATTTCAATTGTTCAACATTTTCTTCAGACCAAATTTTATCCTTGAAGATGACGGTTTTCCACTGTCCTTACATGTTTTAATCATACTTCAGAAAGTTTGTTTCCCAGTTTTGATAGTTTCAGAAATCTCTTAAATTCTTTGTTTACTTGATGCACATTGATTATTTAACCCTCTGAATGAGAAACATAATTTTCCTTGATAACAGTCTGAGGAATGCAAAAGTCACAGTAAGATCAGATAAGTTGGTTTTAACTGGACATATCCATCACTGCAGCATTTCCACAAGGTGGTTCCTACTTATTCGCCTTGTTTTAAATCCTGGTGGTATATTTTAGTTTATGTAATTAGTAATACATCATAAACATTAAAATCATTAAACATTTATATCAGCTGAGATAGGAGTCAGCATAAATAATATGGGAACAGCATTCTTTACAGCCATTTTCTCATATGGTTTCATTTATTCTTTTGTTTTATGTTTTTGACATAGTTCATGTGCTTATTGTTATAATCTGCTCTTGTAGCGCAGCACTTTAAACATTCTTAGGTGCCATAAAGTACTATAATAAACTGGAACTTGAAGTATGATCAAGAAATGGTTATTTACTCACTTTTACAAAGTACAGCATCTTATTTCTTAATTGCAATGAGATCCACAAGTTACTCACCTTTGGAATATCGTAGTTATCCAGGGTGGTGTCCTTGTTTGCCATGTGGAGCACATTCAGAGGCAGAATGTCACCCACTCTCTGTATCTCATGAATGACAGCATCAGTGTAGGGCATGTTCTCTCTGTCAGACATGGAGACCTGTCTGGATGAACCAATCACAGCATCTATCTCAGCCTGGACTTTCTCTGCACAGAGAAAACAAAACATGTTAGTCTGTGTGATGTATGGATTACAAAGGGACAGACAAGTGGGAGGTTGCTGACAGCATGTAAAGTCAAGGCAAGATGCTAACAAGAGACAAGGGATTCAGATATTACAGATATTATTACTCATACACACACCTTGTATGTCAGGGTGTTTGATCATGTAGAGCAGTCCCCAGTGTAAAGTAGTTGTGGTAGTTTCAGTTCCAGCGAAGAACAAATCCAGGGTGCAAAAACACAGACTGCTGAGGTCGAAACCAGAGTCTTTGTCCTCTGTCTATCAGCACACAAGAGACAGATGTAAGAATTTAATGTGTTTAGATTAGAAAAAAGAAAGGGAAAAAAAACAAGCACAGGCAACATTCACCTTCTCCATCTCAATGAGGAAAGAGTCAATGTAGTCTCTTGGAGATGAGGGGTCAAGCTCTTCCCTGTGTTCTTTGATTTTGAGTTCAACAAAGTCAATAATCTTGTGTATCACACGAAATATTTCCTGATGCGGTCCAGGTATCCTCTTCATCAGCCAAGGAATTGTGTTGTAAACCTACAAAGCATAGAAACAGATACCATATATTGCTAGTTTTCACTTGGTTTCGACTGCACACCTAGTGGGATGGGTAAGTGGGTGGTCATAATGTGATAGCTGATCAGTATATATGGGCCTTTTCAAGCATTTCTACCTTTAATACGTTGAATAATTCTAATCAACAGCTGTGTACTTGCAATCTTTAGAGATAGCTCACCTGTGATGTCAAACCTGCCTGTAAGCGCACAATGTCATTAAAGCCCTGAAGAATAGACAGGTACACCTTGTCATTGTACTCAAATCGATTCCCAAATACCAAGCAGCAGATGATGTTGGACACAGCCATGTTAATCAGTGTCTGACCATTAAAAGGCTTGCCTACAAAGTAAGAAAAACAGAATAGAAATTAAGTAAAACCTCATGTCAAATATTAGGAGAGTCATGAGCAACAAAAACAGAAATCTATGAAGTATTTTCCAGTAAACTCGTTATCACCTTGCTGATCTGCAATGGCCTCTGTTAGATAATGACACTCTTGCTGGACGGATCCCTCCAGGGTTTTCTTACCCAGACCAAAGTTTCGAAGCGTATGAAGAGCAAATCTTCTCTGTTGTTTCCATGGATAACCATTTGACATCACAAGACCTTGAAGGAAGTTTAAAAAAAGAAGAAGAAAAATAATTGGTTTTGGATGCAATTTAATAACTTTTCAAACAAAATGCAACAAATGTTACCTTTATTCCCGAGTAAATCTTCAAACATTGGTACAGTAGGTCGATCTGTGAAGTCATCTCCTCGTTGGACCAGGGCCTCTTTCACATGTTTGTAGCCATTAAGGATTACAGCCCTTCCACCAAAGAGATGCAGGCTAAAAACATTCCCATATTCCTCTGCAAACTAACACAGATGATGCATTTGTGTTTATTTGCTATTTTGCATTTGTTGCAATTAATCAAATCAGTGAGGGCTACTAGGAAAGGTGAAGTGCAGTCCTCCTCTCAGACAAGCCAGATACAAATAGGAGTTTGGTTGACAATTGTTGAAATGAAAAGAGGACAATCACAACCTTTAATGGGAAAGACGAAGGAGCAAAAAACCTGAAAAATGAAGATGTGTGGATGTATAACACTGTTGCATCCACACATATGTTACACCATAAAATCCCATATTACTTCAACACAAATTTGGCCAATTACAACACTCCATTTCTGCCAGTACAAAGCAAAAATAAAAAATCCACAAAACACAAGAGTAGCATATATATATATATATATATATATATATATATATATATATATATATATATATATATGGTATTTATATATATGGTATTTATATATCCTCCAAGTAAAGTTAAATTCACAATAATAATTCAAATAACATGAAACTAAGAATAAACTTTTTTCATTGAATTACAATTTAGTGAAATACAATTTTGCTTTTGAATTGTGGTCGGAAATAATAATTTAAAAAAACAAACAAACAAAACTGTCCCAGATACATCAGACCATCTTTCTCAGTGGACCAAATTACCTGTCAACAGGTGCAGAAGTCTTTTTAAACATTACAGAAAACACTGAACTGCAAATTGTCTCAGAATGGTGCTCAACAAAATTTTGCCTTTGGAACCCCTATTATAGCTACTTGTTTTATTTTTTGTGTGTTTGTTTT
This sequence comes from Atherinomorus stipes, assembly GCA_023101725.1. NCBI lineage: Eukaryota > Metazoa > Chordata > Actinopteri > Atheriniformes > Atherinidae > Atherinomorus > Atherinomorus stipes. Next base: position 39,858 of record JALJCO010011362.1, on the reverse strand, counting down.
AAATGTTACTTGAAACACATTTCAAAATCAATGTAATGATTTTGATGTCATTTTTATTTATTATTATGTCAATTTCAACTTAATTCACTGACAGCTGATTCTTTTCCTAGGTATGGACAATTTTATAATAATTTTAATAATAAGTTTGAAGACGACTGTGTGAGTGTGTGTGTGTGTGTGTGTGTGTGTGATGTATGTGTATGGAATCGCCAGCTATATGTGCTTGTCAGATCCGAAACTAACTTCAGGCCATAGTTCAGTTGAATCCTGTCTGAACTTGTTCTCAGGCCACTTTTTACCATCAGGATTTCACTCTAATTAAAAACGCAAGAAATTATGTGCACGTTTAACTTTGCACGTTTATGAGTCATACTGTACCTCTGTGAGCTGCAGGTGAAGTCTGGTAGGTTGAAGACGGTGAAGATCTCCAATAAAAGGAAGAGCACGCGGACCAGGAGGAAAGTTTTTCGGTTTTCTATTCTTCAAAATATCGCTGAGCAGCAGAAAAACAAAAACAAATATCAAAATACTCCTGCTGTCTAACCAGTCCAGGCCAAGAACGCCGTATATTGCCTCCATTTCTTTGCTTGACCAGCGACACACGATGACTGAACAGCGGTCAGGTGGGCTGCCGAATAAATGACGGCGCGTGCACGAAGTCCTTCATACAGCAAAAGCACTTATGCGCGTCCATGTTACTTCAATGATCAACGATTGGCTGATAAATTGTCTCTGCTTGTGGCAGAACTGGTAAGAGTGTAAAAACACTCCGTTATATCTAAAAGCATGGAAGTAACTGTTACGATAGCTGTTATTAAAGCGTAGGTATATATTAAGCTCAATGGTAACAATTCATTTATGTATCCCAAACAAGTAGGGACGCTGCGGAACATGTAAATAAAACAGAATGCAGTAATTTGCAAATCTCATAGACACACATTTTATTCATACAACATCAACAACATACCAGCAATCACTGTAAAGTGTTCAGTCAGACATATTCAGCTTTGCAACAGAACAGGCGAGCAATGCAAGTCATTCCTCCTCAAACCATGATATATATATATATATATATATATATATATATATATATATATATATATAATGTATGTATAGTCGTCCTCAAACCTTAAAATTATTCATACCCTCCGATTAAAGAAAAGGCAAAATTCACATTAGTATTTCAAATAACAAGAAATTACAGAAACTGATAATAAAAATTTGCAAAATTATAATTTTGTGAAATAAAATACTACTTTTGGATTGTGGTTGGAAATAATATAAAAACACAAACAAACAAAACTGTCCCGGACACAAGCACCTTTCCCATGAACAGATAGATATCAGTGATGATGTCTGCCAATTATGCATTGGTAATTGGTTCCTTGGTTTTGTGGCTATAACAGCTACCATGTTTCTCCCATATGTCTATGTTATTACTTGCCAGACTTGTCCAACTTGTTACACTCACATATCTCCACCCGCACAGTAAATCCGTGGGGTAACCTTTACCAACACTGCCTTTTGTATCATATAGGGCTTGGCTTTGTTTTATTAATAACATTTAATCTCTGAGTAAAGGATTAGAACCACTGAATATGCAGGCAAGATGAGGCAGCGCTTTATGTGCCATATCACATTACTCAGCTGCATTGAGTGTTTCATAATACATGCACTGCTGAGGGTTTGAGCAAAGACCAAGTAGGTGTGGTCTGCAACATGTTATGCAACCAAACTTTCCCCTCTGTACAGGCTGGACATTGTTTTTTTTTTCTTTTTTTCTTTTCAGTTGCTTGTCCTGAATGTGCTGATAAAGGCACAAACCTAGCCTGAACATACAGCAGAAACACTGCTGTGTCAAACAGGAGAAACTCTTGATAAACAGCAACATTCTTCCAGCTGCAGTCTGGTTTTTCTCTCTTTAATCATGTGGCTTTTAAATTTTTTGCTGAGTTTTGACCTGAAGGCAATTTTCTTGTTTATTTTTCTGTTTATTCTGGTAGCAGATTTCCTCAAAAACAGGAAACCTCCAAATTTTCCTCCAGGACCACCAGGTATCCCTGTGATTGGAAATATCCTGAGTGTGGATAGTAAACACCCCCACAAATATTTCACCAAGGTACTGTTTTATATTCAGGATTCAGATTGAAGGGCTTGTGAATCATCAAATATTTTTGGAAAGCTGTTTTCAGATCAATTTTGGCTAAATTTGGGGTCATTTTGTGTTCTTTTTTGTGGTTTTGCACTTTAACTTTTCATACTTCATAAAAGTGTGATTTCTGCACAGAAATATGGACTTTTTAAAAACTAGTTCCTGATAAATTATATCTATTTTATTGGAGTTAAACTGAATATCTGTCGTAAATTTTGCACACTTGCGAAAGATGGTCTTGCATGTGGATGAAAACCTCTCCTCCTAAAACAAACTAATGAAAATGAAGCAATGATTAATGGTTGTACAATAATTTTACACCATTTACCACATTTAAGGCTGTGTACATTTTGGTGTTTAGACATGTGTTGCAGATGCTGGCATCTAGTGGTCAAATTGTAAATATAACTGAAAATTTGACTTGAAGGCTCCAGGCAAACCTGAAATGGTATCTCATTTCCATTTGATCACAGTTGTGTGTTTAATGTTGGTTTTCTTATTTATTTTTGCATTAGTCACAATTTAACAAGCTCAAATAATGCACTGGTATATTCTGTTTTATCAATATTTGTCTAATGTCCACAGCTGGCTGACATCTATGGAAATGTCTTCAGTGTTCGTCTTGGTGGTGAAACAGAGGTGTTTGTGTCGGGCTATAAGATGGTGAAGGAGGCCTTAGTGACACAAGCTGAGAATTTTGCAGACCGACCTTACAGTGCGATAGCTGACAGCTTCTATCAAGGACTATCAAGTATGACATGTGTCCTTTAAGAGCCACATAGAGACACTGGTTTCCATAATTTGACAAAGTCCTCACATCTGTGTTTGTATCTAGATGGCCTATTCACGAGCAACGGTGAAACCTGGAAGAAACAGAGACGCTTTGCTTTGTCTACTTTACGCACATTCGGCCTCGGCAAAAACACCATGGAACAGTGTATCTGTGAGGAGATCCGATACCTGCAGGAGGAGATAGAGAAGGAGAAAGGTGCTTCACTGAATATAACACAACCAGTTCATATTCCTGCTGAAGCAACAGCCTTTTTTTAACCTTCTTCTTCCTCAGGTGGACCTTTCAGCCCTGCAGGCCTCTTCAATAATGCTGTATCGAACATCATTTGCCAGCTGGTGATGGCAAAGAGATTTGACTACAGTGATCACCAGTTTCAGGTCATGCTGAAGTATCTGTCAGAAGCAATGCAACTGGAGGGGAGCATATGGGGCATCGTAAGTCAAAAAGACTTTTCCCTCATAGAATGTGTTAGAAGATTATTTCAGACATAGAAAAATGTTTTTGATTTTTTTTTTTTTAATGACTTGTTTTCTTCTGAGCAGCTCTACGAGTCGTTCCCTGGAATAATGCAACTCTTGCCAGGTCCTCACAACAAAATCTTCAGCAACTACACGACCATACAAGACTTCCTCGGCCAGGAAGTGGACCGACACAAGAAAGACCTGGACCACAGTAATCCCCGGGACTACATTGACACTTTCCTTATTGAAATGGAGAAGGTATGTAGACAACTGCATTGCACCTCTTGGACTCTATGAAAAGAGAGCATTTCTATCAAGCTACCAGCCACTAACTGATGTGTTTTCTTTACATTTTGTAGCACAAAGAGTCCAACCTGGGCTTCACTGAGACCAACCTGGCTCTCTGCTCTCTGGATCTCTTCATAGCTGGAACAGAAACAACATCCACCACTCTGATGTGGGCTTTGATTTACCTCATCAAAAACCCTGATGTCCAAGGTGGGTGACTTGCTACATATTACGAGGAGCTCATAAGCTTGATGGAAGATGTCAGTTTTTATCACTCATGTCAACTTTACCAGCACACACTGGGACACTTTTGATCAGACAAGCTCAGCATTTTCTAGATGAACAAAACTGTTTTGTTTAAATCATACTTCATCTTGCCTATCCCTTTAGATAAAAACATAATGACTAATGTGAAAATAACAGGTTGCCACAATGATGAAAATTAAGTAGTAGTGTGACAAACAGCCTAACATGTTCATTGTCTTGTTGTGGACAAATGGTCTCTATTACTGAGAGAGGCTTAATTAATCATTGGACACATAAGCTGCTATTTGTAAGCCAATAAAACTTCGGTCGACACTACGAAGCATATAAACTCACGGCATTGTAGCAAATAATGACGACATTGATTGCTTGTCAATGCTAAAATGGAATTTATTCTCAGTTATTGTGCTGTCAAGTAAAGTCAAAAGTAAATAAGAAATGATCACACAAAACAGGGTTATGAGTAAAAACGTAGCTAGTTCTTCATTATCAATGTCGTGCCAGAACAAGATCAAGAGAATTATTGCAATTAAGTCCAACTGCTACTGTTTGCCAACTGTTGGGCGTTGTTCCTATGTGACTCAATCAGATTACTGATCACACCCTTTTTGGTGGTTAAAATTAGTTGAACATTTATTTTCTATTTCACAGTCTGTTTCTTTTTCTTTCCATTTAATCAATATTCTTTAGCAAAACTTGTCACTGAGCACAGTAGAAAAACTGTTTAGCCCCTTCTAATTGACAACCACTTGAGTGGCAAGACAGGTGACCTCAAATAAGCCTAAGCCATCATTCATCACATGCAGAATACAACAAATTGAAACACAACACCCTGTTGGTTAGAGGAAAACTTAACAAAAAAAAAAAGGCACCTACGAATATAATTATGAGAATGAACGGGTCTGTGGACACTTACAAGTGTTCCTCTTCTCTCAATCAGACTTTGTTTTTCTATTTGTTTAATTTAATCAAATATTTTATAATATGGATGTGGATCTGAATATGCACAGACAGACTGCCTCATCATCAGTTGCAGTTTGAAATGTTTTCATTAGGGATGTCCGATATCATCAGCTAGCGATATTGGCATTAAACTGTGATATTGGAAAAAATCTATCGTTTTTTTCTGACCGAAATGTTTACCAACAAAATCTCACGAGATTTGGTAATGGAATGATGAGATCTCGTGAAATTTCATTCCATCAGCACCGCTCTAGCATGTAGTAGTCACTGTTATTCTGGAAGAACTTCATATCCCAGCATTCCTTTCAGAGTCATGTGACTATGGTGCAGCTGCTGCTGATTCAAACTGACTTACTTTTGAAGCTACTTATGTCTGCTTTTAAGTTGTTGGTTAAGTTACCAAGTTGTCAGAAACATTATAATTAGCCACATGTTGGCTAATACCTGCTAGTAGCCAGATGTCCAAAATGAACTCATCTGGCTGAGTTAAGGCTATTTTGGGATCTTTGCTCTCGGAGCAGAATATACTTGTATCTCTCAAAATATGAGAGATACAACCTCACAGTTGTCTGCATATATCAGTGTCGGCTGATATCCAATATCGGAAATTAAGAGTTGGACAATATCGGATTTTGGTAAAAAAGCCAATATCGAACATCCCTAGTTTTTTTTTTTTTTTTCTTTTATAGAGAAAGTCCACGCAGAGATTGACAGAGTGATTGGACAAACCCGCCAGCCCTCCATGGCCGACAGAACAAACATGCCTTACACTGATGCTGTCATTCATGAGGTTCAGAGGATGGGAAATATTGTCCCTCTCAACGGACTAAGGATGGCTGTCAAAGATACAACTCTGGGAGGTTATTTCATACCCAAGGTGCATGTACTATACAGCCATTGTAAGAACAAACACTGTGAACTTGTGTTTTTGAGGCACATCTTGGAGTTATCTTGGGGATTTATGTTTTTAGGGTACTTCCTTGATGCCCATGCTGACCTCTGTGCTGTTTGACAAGAATGAATGGGAGACTCCAGACACCTTCAACCCTGGACACTTCCTGGATGCTGAGGGAAAATTTGTCAAGAGGGAAGCATTTCTGCCCTTCTCTGCAGGTAAACTCTGAATTTTACCATTTAAAGTTCCCACATAATAGCTTGCCGAGTACTTTCCCTTGAGTATTTATATGAAAACTAAAGATAGAACACCCCAACCCAGTCTGCTGTTCCAGATCAGCCACTCTGGGCCAAACAGGAGCTGTCATTTCTCATCAGCTCATCACCTTGTATTTTTTTTCTTAAGAATAAGGAAACATACAAAAAACCTATTTTTTTCACATTCAGGGCACAAATTAGTCTGAGTTATGAATCGAAAAAGACGTGTATTACAACAGAAATTTTATATCATTGACCTTTAAAATATATGTTGTCACCCTAAGCTTTTAAACCAGTGTGTCTTTGGTCTTCAGGGAAACGTGTGTGTCTTGGAGAAGGCCTCGCCAAGATGGAGCTGTTCCTGTTCTTGGTGGGATTACTGCAGAAGTTCTCCTTCTCTGTTCCTGAAGGAGTAGAGCTGAGTACAGAAGGAATGACTGGAATTACGCGAGTGCCTCATCCCTACAAGGTTTATGCTAAAGTTCGCTGAGTGATGCAGCTTAAACATGTCAGTTTCCACTGAATTAGTGTGTAAAAGAAGGGTGATGAAAATGTTTTAGGTGACAGTGTTATCAGTTTGTCTGTTAATCTGTTCATACTGTTAAGATAAATAATATTGAGAAATAGTTATTTTTAACATAGCACTAGTGTATGCATATTATTGTTAATGACAAGATATTTTAAAAGATTCTATGAACACATGTGTACAATTATTGGTTAAATTTTATAACTGATGTGTAAAAAAATTGTGGAGAAACTGTAATCTTTACCGATTCATTTAATTATTTTTGTATAAATGATTTGTCATTAACCTGGTTGGAGTCATTTTTAAAATATCCAACATAACACTAAATAGCAGGGACGGAGCTAGATTTAACATCTGATTTAAAGAAGAAGTTTGTTTTTTTTCAATCTGGACCTATTTTCTAGCGTGAAATACATTCACTTACTCATCCAGACAGTTTTGGTACAACTTGAATTCCTTTTAGAGATATTCAAATTCACTTCAGATCAGCATATGTCTGATATAATGGCAGTGATGCTGGCAAGGCGCGCAGCCTCTAAATAGGGCATTGTCTGCCACAAACTCCTTCATTTCACCAATGTTTTGTTACAAAACATTGGTGTGTCCCCCCCCCCAAAAAAAAGAAATCATGTTGTATGTTACTTAAATGGTTGCATGTATTCCTTCAAAACAGACTACAATCAGTATATACTTAGGATCCTATTATTTTTTCCTATTATTTTTTCTCACATTTAATAACAAAATAAACATCTAAAAAAAACTTTGAAGAAAAATTATTCTTCCTGACATTCTTTACAATAACCTTCAGGTTTTTTTTTTGTGGATTTTATATTAAATGTGCATAGCAGGAAAATGCTGTTTTCCTACTGTAAGTACTTTAAGGTCTGGGGTACATCAAAAACCAACCTCTTGATGACCATTGTAGAGCTGGTGACCTGTCAACCAAAAGGATAAAGACCCTGGATTAAAATTAGTAATATATGGATGCTGTCACATATTTTCTGTTGTTTTACATGTATAATCACTACTGTTGTTTGTCTTCATTTTCTTTAATTACTGTCCATTTCTTTAAGTTTGGGGCAAAATGTCAATGTTTTGTTGGCAACTGCTTTTCTATCTGCTGTCTTAGATTTAACTGGTTATTACAGCCTGTTACACCAATCTTGAAAGCCACTTTATGTTCTTACAACTGCAGTGATATAAGTGGATTTTAAAGTTGTTAGAACTCAGTGTGTGTGTAAAATACAAATAAATATCAAAGAGATCCACAGATGGGCTGCAATACTGTTGGTAAGTTCTGTCACCTCAAAGCAAAACAGTTCCTGAGGCAAGAAGGGCATGGACTGTACTGCAGCTTCCTCCTAATGTCCAAAAACATGCATGTTAGATCAACGGGTGACTGTCATCTGACAATGAAGAGTGTGTGAATGCCTGTTTCCATCTGTATTGGCTCCGTACTTTGAAAAAAAACGAAATACAATTAAAAGCATTTTTCCAGTGAAAGAGCTTGAGTTTACAATATCACTGTTCTGTATGTGTAATATTAGATTCAGTCAACCACTAAAATCCATTTAGATAACAACAACAAAGATTTACTTTTTGGGGCAACCGTTGTTATGCAAATAAAACATAATTAATTACATTAGCCTCTAATTAATTAGATATTTTTCTAAATAGAGTCTCAGTCTACCCCCTGCTAAAAAGCATTACTTTTTCCATTTTATATTCAGAGTTCTTGTGCGCAATGTATGACTGCAGGAACTAAATCACCACCAGATGGCATAACAGTAATTCCTGGTTGAAAATCAAGCAAATAACATGCATGAAAGTTTACATACCCTCCTATTAATGAAAAGGCTGAAATCATAATAGTAATTTAAATTACAAGAAACTGGGAAAAAATATATATAATAAAAATTTGCTAAATTGTAATTCAGTAAAATTAAATAGTGATTTTTTTTAAAATTGTGGTTTAAAGAATAATTTCTTAAAAAAACAAACAAGCAAAACTGTCCCAGACAAATTAGTGTACTTTGCTGATGAACATTAGACCAAAATACCCGTCAGCAGGTGCAGAAGTCTTGTTGAGCTTTACAGAAAACACCTGATTGCAGTGATAACCTTAAAGTTTTGCTTAATAAAATTTTAGTTCATAAGCCCCATCATGCTTGTTTGCTACTTTTATTTTTTGTGCATTTGTTTTTTTTAAAATTTCTGCTGAAACAGAATAAAAAAAAAACATCATGATATTCATAAGTTTTTTAAATGTATTATTACTTTAGTCAGTTTCATCTTATTTCACTGGCAACTGATTTTTCTCCATCTGTAATGGAAAGATATGTAAACTTTTAAGCACAACAGTATGTCATTATCCTGTCATAATGTGTGTGTGTTCCTGTACTTACTAAACTGTGAGAACCGTTTTGCACTTTTAACCAACAAAGTAAGAACATTTTTGGAAACTCACAAAAAAAAAAAAGTTTAAGAAAAATACATTTTTTAAGGGTCAAGATTTGGTTTTAGAGTTTAGGTTGCAATTAGGTTTAGGTTAGGGCACGCGTTAGGTTAGGCAATCAGTTGTGGTGGTTAGGGTAAGGAGCTAAAATGCATTATGTCAATAAATGTCCTTACAAAGATAGAAGAGCACGCATGTGTATATGGGTGTGAATGCCGGTGTGTGTGTGTGTGTGTGTGTGTGTGTGTGTGGGGGGGGGGGGGGGTGGGGGGGGGGGGGGGGGGGGGGGGGTTGCTCCAATGTGCCAACGTGATTGTTTGTTTAAATCAGCCATTCCCAAACTTCAGAATACCACGCCCCACTTTAAAATGTGAAAAATCTCTGCGGCCCACCCAAGCCTTAAATCACAACTGTAAGCAACGCATGAAACTAAAATAAATTCCCAAACTTTTAATCAAAACTGTGATGTACATTTATTTTAAACAGAATGAATTCTCAAAGTTTTCATTACAAGTGCATTCCAGACTGAACTATCCTCATATTTTTCATTCTGTTTTCTTTTTTACACCCATGAGCCACCGCTCCATTTTTCTCGCCACTACACAAGATGAAGTGTTCCTTCAACTATGATCATGATGACCAGAGAGCAATGATTGTGTAAAAGTCCAACATTAATTAATGTGAGGGGTCAATAACACTCAATAGGTTTGTGTCAGTACTTCTATATTTTTTAAAAACGTGCAGTAAATATTTTACAATTAAAATCACATTTGCAAAGATGAATCTATATTTTATGACCTCTCAAGGCCCATCCGCAGTACCATCACAGCCCACACTTTGGGAATCACTGGTTTAAATTATATGCCAGACTTGTCCAGCATGTTAAACTCACATATCTCCACCTGCACAATAACTCAGTGGGGTAACCTTTACCAACACTGCCTTTTGTATCATAGGGCTTGGCTCTGCTTGTTTTATAACATTTAGACTGTGGTTAAGAAGTGGCAGCACTTTATGTGCCATTGCTGAGCTGCATTGAGTCTTTCATAATACATGCACTACTAAATGTTATGCAAGCAAACTTTCACCTCTGTACAGGCTGCTTGTTGGAGTGTTTTTTTTTTTCCTAGTTGCTTATCCAGGATGCGCTGATAAAGGCATAAACCAAGCCTGAACACAGCAGAAACACTGCTGTGTCAAACAGGAGAAACTCTTCATAGGCAGCAACATTCTTCCAGCTGCAGTCTGGTTTTTCTCTCTTTAATCATGTGGCTTTTAAATTTTTTGCTGAGTTTTGACCTGAAGGCGATTTTCTTGTTTATTTTTCTGTTTATTCTGGTAGCAGATTTCCTCAAAAACAGGAAACCTCCAAATTTTCCTCCAGGACCGCCAGGTATCCCTGTGATTGGAAATATCCTGAGTGTGGATAGTAAACACCCCCACAAATATTTCACCAAGGTACTGTTTTATATTCAGGATTCAGATTGAAGGGCTTGTGAATCATCAAATATTTTTGGAAAGCTGTTTTCAAATTAATTTTGGCTAAATGTGGGGTTATTTTCATATAGATTACTTTTCATATTTTTCACTTTACTTTTTCATACTTCTTAAATGTGTGATTCCTGCACAGAAATATCAACTTCTTGAAACCAGTTCCTGGTCAATTATATCTAATCTGTTTTAATTTAATGGGCTCTATGCACAGCTCCACTACTTCCTGAACTTAAAGGGATATTGTGTAAGTTCTCCTGTGTTTTATTCACAAAAACTGATTGTTTGGTTCAAAAGTGTTTTTTCATTAATCAGTAATCACTCCCATCAACAAACTGAAGCGCTCCTCTAAGTTCTAAATTTGCCGTTTGTATCATTCATTTACACATCGAGCGGGGCGGCTCGGTGGAGGCTGCCATGTCGTATCGCCATGTTTTTGTGTTCGGGAGAAGTGTGACAGTAGGAAAACACAGAAACTCACCAGACACACCGGAGTTTTCAGCTCAGTTCGAGGTAATGCCTTTGAAAAGTCACCGCGCTGCAGGGGGGAGAAGCTAGCGTCTTACTGACGCTGGGTTCACGTGCAGTCGGGCAGACGGCCGTTGGTAACAAACCAGATGTCATTTTAATCAATAAAGCCGAGCAGAAGACGGTAAAACATGGGTCAGGGAAAACAATACGACATCGCCATGACAACCGAACAGATGTGGACTGATGTCACTGTAACTGACGGACCACATCTTCACATAGAGGCCGGTGATAACTTTATATGCAGCGGATGTCGTCGGTCTGCCCGGTTTCACGCGAACGCAGCATGAAAAGTACGAGGGAGCTGCTCCCGATTACACAGTGTCCCTTTAAGGTAGCACCTTTGTTTCCTGTCTTTCATTACTGGATAAACTAATTAACCCAGGTGTGTCTGATCTCGGTAACTGGCCAGGCACACCTGGGTTAATCAGTTCGTCCAGTAATGAAAGACAGGAAACAAAGAAGCTACCTTAATTTCAGGAAGTAGTGGAGTCATGCTTAGAGCCCATTGAATCACTCATAAATTCTTCATGTGGCAGACCTTCTAAAAGGAACAAAAAAGTAATAAATAAATCAACAACTATTAATCGAATAGTAATTTTGCACGTTGGGGTGTGTGCATTAGGTCTTTAGACATGTTGTAGATGCTGGCAACAGTCAAATAAGAAATGTGATTGGAAAATTTCCCTTGCAGGCTCCAAGCAACACATGAAATAGCATCCTATTTTGTACTTTGCACTGGTGCATTTTGTCTTGTTAAAATTTGTTCAATGTCTTCCACAGCTGGCTGACATCTATGGAAATGTCTTCAGTGTTCGTCTTGGTGGTGAAACAGAGGTGTATGTGACAGGATATAAAATGGTGAAGGAGGCAATAATGACACAAGCTGAGAACTTTGTGGATCGACCTCACAGCACAATCGCTGATAAGTTATACAGTGGACTATCAAGTATGAAATCTGTCTCTTAGGGACCACATAGAGACATTGGCCCTCATTTATCAAACGATCGTAGAAATGATCGCACATCTGATCGTAAAAATGGTCGTACGATTGGACCCACGTGTGATTTATTAAAACGTTCGTATCGGTCCAATCTCGTCGTACGAACAAAAGAGTCTTGATCTGAAATCCATCGTCATTTAAATGTCACGCCCACGGTTGCGCCCTTAAACATGCATAATGATGAGGCTTCACCCGGCGAGGATGAACCATGGAGAGGAGAGATTCTGCCAAAAAAGAAACTTTTGGGGGGATCAAGACAGAATTCCTCATTTGTGAGGTGGGAAAGATTAAAGAGGTGCTGTTTGGCAGCTTAAAAACCGGAATCACAGACGTGCACAAAAACGATGCGCGGAAGAGGATCAGTCAGCGCCTCACCGGTGTGAACGACTCCGGCTGAGATATTAATAAAAGTCTCATTCTAGGCCTGGCTTATACGTTATTTGTTTTATTAGTTATGAAATTTAGCAATAGCCGACATCCGATGGCAACGTCACAATTCTTTAGTCAATGGGTCAAGAAAAAGTGGTCCAATATTAAACTTACCACCACCAAAAGAGGTTTCACCGGCACTGCCCCCCCCCATGCGCTCTAACAGGTGACAGGTGGATCTTTTTCTCTGACTGCTTATCAAAACTCTCCAGCAGTCCGAGCGATGTGCAGCACTGCACAGGACAGTGTAGCTATTGTAGATTTTCTCAGAGTCTAAAGCAGCGTTTCATGCCGCCGGGTCCGAGTCGGGCCGTCCGACACCCACCTGCCTTCCTGCAGCCTGAAGCAGCGCTCCACCTGGGCACCTGCGCGTCTGTGCGTACTGATGCCTTTCTCCGCTCCTATGTGGCAGTTTTACCAGCGGGATGAGGAGATGCACGTAGAGTGCAAAGCACTTGTCTCCTAGAACTATATGTTAATGATTTTAATAATTTGTTGAGGTAAATGAAGGAATTAAATTCAGTCACTGCTATTTTTGCAATTTTGGGAATACTTTCTACATCCCCTTTTTCCTTTTTCTTTTTCTTTGCAAATGGGTTCATTCTTTGTGCTGATATGTGAATACTTATGATTAAATGACAGTTTGCGGTTTGGTTAATAAATATTTTCATGTTCTGCTGCACTGCGCTACAAACCCTCACTGGCTTAAACTTGCGTACACGAACTCAGAGCTGTCGTGAGATTTGATCGTATCCTACGCTCACGTTCAAATTGATAAATGCCGAGTCTTGCGTGGAAATGGTCGTACGCACAGATTTTCGTCGTACGATCGTTTGATAAATGAGGGCCATTGGTTTCCATAATTTGATAAAGTGCTCACATCTGTGTTTGTATCTAGATGGGTTATTTATGAGCAACGGTGAAACCTGGAAGAAACAGAGACGCTTTGCTTTGTCTACTTTACGCACATTCGGCCTCGGCAAAAACACCATGGAACAGTGTATCTGTGAGGAGATCCGATACCTGCAGGAGGAGATAGAGAAGGAGAAAGGTGCTTCACTGAATATAACACAACCCGTTCATATTCCTGCTGAAGCAACAGCCTTTTTTTTTAACCTTCTTCTTCCTCAGGTGGACCTTTCAGCCCTGCAGGCCTCTTCAATAATGCTGTATCAAACATCATTTGCCAGCTGGTGATGGCAAAGAGATTTGACTACAGTGATCACCAGTTTCAGGTCATGCTGAAGTATCTGTCAGAAGCAATGCAACTGGAGGGGAGCATATGGGGCATCGTAAGTCAAAAAGACTTTTCCCTCATAGAATGTGTTAGAAGATTATTTCAGACATAGAAAAATGTTTTCTTTTTTTTAAATGACTTGTTTTCTTCTGAGCAGCTCTACGAGTCGTTCCCTGGAATAATGCAACTCTTGCCAGGTCCTCACAACAAAATCTTCAGCAACTACACGACGATACAAGACTTCCTCAGCCAGGAAGTGGACCGGCACAAGAAAGACCTGGACCACAGTAATCCCCGGGACTACATTGACACTTTCCTCATTGAAATGGAGAAGGTATGTAGACAACTGCATTGCACCTCTTGGACTCTATGAAAAGAGAGCATTTCTATCAAGCTACCAGCCACTAACTGATGTGTTTTCTTTACATTTTGTAGCACAAAGAGTCCAACCTGGGCTTCACTGAGACCAACCTGGCTCTCTGCTCTCTGGATCTCTTCATAGCTGGAACAGAAACAACATCCACCACTCTGATGTGGGCTTTGATTTACCTCATCAAAAACCCTGATGTCCAAGGTGGGTGACTTGCTACATATTACGAGGAGCTGATAAGCTTGATGGAAGATGTCAGTTTTTATCACTCATGTCAACTTTACCAGCACACACTGGGACACTTTTGATCAGACAAGCTCAGCATTTTCTAATTAAAATAAAACTGTTGGGAGTCACTGTGTCAATAAGTGGTAACAATTTAATTAATCATACTTCATTTTGCCTATCCATTAAGCTAAAAACATCAATAACAAATCTGAAAATAGCAAGTAGATACAGTGGTGAAAATGATGTACTGGTGTGGCAAAAAGCCCAACATGTTCATTGTCTTGTGGACAAATGGCCTCAATAAGAGTGAGGCTTAAATAATGATTGGACGTATTAATCTGCTATTTGTAAGCAAACAAACCTTCTGTCCACACTTCGAAGCAGGTTTAACATATCCAGGTACCTTTATGTGATCTGGATTAACCAACAAAGAAACGACTAGGTGGTATTGTCAACTTCGTAATTCAACTCAAGTTTTGCAGCTCTAGATATAAATAATATGAAAATAGTTGCAGTTGACGTCGGATGACATCACAACCATGTACTTCTAGCAATCTGATGAGCAGAAAAGAAACCTGAGAGAAAGAAAAAAGGACGACTGACTATACAAATGTATAAATTGGAAAGCTGTTCAAGATAACAACCAAGTCAATAAAACATTTGCAGAAACTGATTATTTACTCTGTGCTGCTCTATAGTTTTATTGACACATTTGAGAAAGTTTTCAGTCATAATCTGTCAGATGCAACAATCGCTTAAAAAAAAGAAAAACAAAGCTCTTTACATCAATAAAGAACAATCATGTAAGTGATTCAAACCAGACAGATTCACATTAAAGGAGTGATGACATAGCAGTAAAAACTAGTTTATGTTGTTGGCATTACTGCATATGTAAATACTCCAAAGAAAAAAACAGCATTTTTTACAGCGGAGTATTGTTTTGAAACGCCAGACCTCACTTCCTCAGTCATACAGTTGGGTCCGGTGATGATATGGAGCTTTACCCGGAGACCACGTTGACTTCATTTTGATTGGCTACACCTTATTTGGCTATGACCTTATTTGGAGAATCTAGGTCAAGCTGCGGTCGGACTTTGCTAAAGGCTAACTGCTAGCAACATGGGCACTTCAGACAGTGAGCTACGTTTATCAGACAAGACAGCATTTAGAAAATAAATAAACTTACAGGTAATGACAAGGTTGTGGTCGCCTCCCTCAGTGTTGCTCCAGAAGTTTTCTTTTAAATCCATTTGTTTGAAAATCCAGACCTGACTGCACAGAAGTTACTACTAGCTCCATACACGCAGCTGAATCAGACAGGGAGGGGAGGGGGGAGCGGACAGTGCATAGACAGTTAGGAGAGAGAGATGGGGGGGGGGGGGGGGGGGGGGGGGGGCTGTTTACTTGATAGTGTGCTCTTATTGGAGCAATTAAATTACGTAGAATGATGGAACTACGTAGAATGATAGCCTGCTGTCTGATTCAACTGTTTCTGAGCAGAGAGACAAAGCTGACAGACCATAAACAGGAACTTTGATATTCACTCTGGACATTCACATGGCCTCATCAGTGCACAACAGATCATATTATACCCCTAAAACCCCAGAAAAGTGAAATTTGATGTCATGGCACCTTTAACAATTATGATTTTTTTAAAATTCTTTTTCTCTTTCTGGCTGTAAAATGCTAAACAAAAGAAGTTATTACAATATAAAGACATAAGATGTGTGGATCTGAATATGCACATACAGACTGCCTCATCATCAGTTGCAGCTTAAAATATTTTCATTTTCTTTTATAGAGAAAGTCCACGCAGAGATTGACAGAGTGATTGGACAAACTCGCCAGCCCTCCATGGCCGACAGAACAAACATGCCTTACACTGATGCTGTCATTCATGAGATTCAGAGGATCGGAAACATCGTCCCTCTCAACGGACTAAGGATGGCTGCCAAAGATACAACTCTGGGAGGTTATTTCATACCCAAGGTGCTTGTACTATACAGCCATTGTAAGAGCAAACACTGTGAACTTGTGTTTTTGAGGCACATCTTGGAGTTATCTTGGGGATTTTGTGTTTTTTAGGGTACCTCCTTGATGCCCATGCTGACTTCTGTGCTGTTTGACAAGAATGAATGGGAGACTCCAGACACCTTCAACCCTGGACACTTCCTGGATGCTGAGGGGAAGTTTGTCAAGAGAGAAGCATTTCTGCCCTTCTCTGCAGGTAAACTCTGAATTTTATCATTTAAAGTTCCCATGAAACAGCTTGCAGAGTACTGTCCTGTGAGCTCCCTCCAACCAGTAAATGACAGTCCCGTCTTGACTCTTGTTCTGTCCCTTCCTCTCTTCCTTTTCCTCTCTTCCTCTGGTAATGTTTGCTTGCATTCCTTTGCTAAATCCTCCATGATGCACGTTCACAACACCCGCTGTGTTCATATCTGGTTCATATCCGTTTGCTAGTAAGTGACGTGGTGTGCAATCAATAGTCAGCTGCAACATCACAACCGCGTCCGAGATGCAAAACTTACATCGGAAAATGTGCATAATGAATGTTGGTGTGCCATTAAAACGAGTAAGAAATGCATATTTTCAAGATCTAAAAGCTACGTTGTATATCGTGTGTGTCTTGGAGAAGGCCTCGCCAAGATGGAGCTGTTCCTGTTCTTGGTGGGATTACTGCAGAAGTTCTCCTTCTCTGTTCCTGAGGGAGTAGAGCTGAGTACAGAAGGAATAACTGGAACTACGAGAGTACCTCATCCCTACAAGGTTTATGCTAAAGTTCGCTGAGTTATTCAGCTTTAACATGTCAGTTTCCACCGAATTAGTGTGAAACAGAAGGCTGGTGAAAATGTTTTAGGTGACAGAGTTATATTTACTGTAAGATTGTTGCTGTCAATCAGGAGAATCAGTTCATTCTGTCTGGGTGTACATAAAGTTCTGAGCAATACTTATTTTTAACATAATACTGCTGTATGTGTAGCATTGTTAATCACGAAATATTCGAAAAGATTCTGTGAACTCACATCGTGTTATTGATTAGATTGTAACTTATGCTGTGCAAAGAAATTGACCACAAACTGTAGCCTTTAACAATACATTTGAATATTTTTGTATTTAAATTATTTGTTATTATTCTAGTTGAAGTAATTTCTGTCACCTCTAAGCAAGACGGCTCCTGAGGTAAGAAGAGCATGGACTATACTGCAGCTTCTCCCACGGTCCAGAAGCATGCATGTTAAAATAAAGACACTATACACAATTTTATTTTAATGTCCTTTTTTTTTTTTTTTAAAAAAAAATGTTTTTCACACTGTATGATGTGGTAAAACAGTAAGTTGATTAAAAAAATAACTCAATGATTGCACATAATAATCGAGGCCTTTTTAGTTTAGGCTTCTTACTTTGACAGGTATTTCTTAGCCAATTACTTAACGAGGAAGTTGCCATAGTAACTCTGCTAGCGCATTCACGGCAGATCTTGTAAACAGAACAGCATGGCTGCTACCAAAGGGAAGCTTAGGAAAGCACTACGCGCTGTCACCACATACACAGCAATGCAGCCTGAAAGTTATAAACAAATAATTCATCAAAGAAATTAAATGGATAAACTCAGCATCTTAAGAGGAGCTGTATATTCATAAAGCTCCCCTTGGCAAAGCAAATCTGTTCAACACTACAAAGTAACCAGATCATCATTCTGCTTGCTGTGATGCTGACAACTTAAAAACAAACAAACAAACAAAACAGCCTGAAAGGATCAAACTGAGTGAGAGAGACTTGAAGCCCAAGAGTGACCAAAGAAGAAACAAAGCTGGTGTAAATCTCCATACATCAAAGTAGAGGGTTGTGGGATTGCGTCGAACTCAGTGTGGACTGGAAGCCGGCTGTAGTCCTCCTAGACAGGAATCTTTTCAATCACTTTCTTCTTAGAAACATTTTATATCTCCCCGGCTACTGGTGCTACCTCTGGTGGTTTGTCTGCGTCCACCTCTGCGTCCCTATACTGTACATAATACATAATATTTGCGCCGCAATGTGTCCAAGTTCATGCTAATGTTAGCATTTAGCGTGCAGTCAAACTTTATAAGGACAAACACAAACTGCTTTACTTAAAATCAATTTCAATAGGGCTTGGGAACGGACGTCACAGCGCAATGCATTGTGGGAGGTAAACAACACGCCGCTGCCATTTTTTGAGGCCAGCGGGAGAGACCGACTTAGAACAAGAACATGGCAGAATGCTTAACTTCTTCCCGAGGCAAGGAGACGCTATCTGGAGAAGATTGCATTAATCTGAGATAAGGATCCATATGAAATGCTGCTACAGAGTGGACCCGTGACCCCGATCTTCTGCTTCCTCTAACATTCCCCAATATTTTCACATACTTAGTCTGTGGCGTGAGTGCCTACACTTTGTCTCAGTTTCGGAATTACGTCCCTGGAAGCTCATGCACAGTTAACGAACGGCTGGGTCCAAGATATGGAAGCCTGCAAACTGATGGGCTCAGACAACATCGTCATTGGTAAGCATCTAAGTGGCTCAGCTAAGTGCTCTTCCAGGGTTCCATTCATTCATGTGTTTGAATGAGGCTTCCTTGTAGCCTGTTGGCATGCTAACTGCACTATAAACAGAGGCTATGTTACAAAATAAAAAGGTACAGGGGTTAGACAATGAAACTGAAACACCTGTCATTTTAGTGTGGGAGGTTTCATGGCTAAATTAGACCAGCCTGGTGGCAAATATTCATTAATTGAACATTGCACCAGTAAGAGCAGAGTGTGAAGGTTCAATTAGCAGGGTAAAAAGCACAGTTTTGCTCAAAACATTGCAATGCATACAACATTATATCAGAGTTCAAAAGAAGACAAATTGTTGGTGCATGTCTTGCTGGCGCATCTGTGACCAAGACAAGTCTTTGTGATGTATCAAGAGCCACAGTATCCAGGGTAATGTCAGCGTACCACCAAGAAGGACGAACCACATCCAACAGGATTAACTGTGGACGCAAGAGGAAGCTGTCTGAATGGGATGTTTGAGTGCTAACCCGGATTGTATCCAAAAAATGTAAAACCACAGCTGCCCAAATCACGGCATTCGCGTGGCCCAGGACTTGGGCTAGATGAGAAAGGAAAAAAGGTTCGCTGGCTACAGCAAGATTTGTCATTGAGACTGAGGGTATTTCTAGACTTGTTGATATGGCATCCTCACTTTCTCTAGAAAAAGAAAGTACAAAAAAAATCGATCAACTACTCCTTAATTTTCTTTGGAGAAATAAGGTACATTATGTTATAAAATCAGTTGTTATTAATTCCTTAAAAAATGGTGGACTAGATTTTTTAGACTTCTCCACGTTTGTGAAGGTCAAGTGGCTGCAAAACTTTCTGAAAGATGAATCTTCAATGTGGAATTTTATTCCTAAATTAATGTTTGATCAAGTTGGAGGACTACCATTTCTTTTGTTATGTAATTGAAAAATGAACAAACTACCTGTTAAACTATCCAATTTTCACATGCAAGTTCTACTGGCTTGGAAGTTGATCTATAAGCACAATTTTTCACCTCAGCGATGTTGCATTTGGAACAACTCTGATATTTTACATAAGAATAAAAGCATGTTTCTGCAGTCTTGGTTTGAGAAAAATGTTATCCTGGTGAAACAACTTTTGACTCCAGAAGGTAATGCAATAACTTACAATGTTTTTTGTTCCATTTATAATATATCTATGCCACATGCAGAATTTGAAATGGTCATAAAGGCTATTCCAAATGGAGTTAGAGTATTGTGTAATGGCTTCTCTAGCCATATTCCGTGCTCTCTTCCAAGGCCAAATGAAACACATTGTGGGAAAGTTTCTTTTTCTTCATCACGTAAAAATAACAAGGTGATCAGATATTTATTTCAAGATGAAGTCTCTGTGAAACCTCATGTTTGTGTTCACTGGAGCAAGTTTATTCATGACATAAATTGGACTAAAGTCTGGACTTTGCCCAGCAGGTATTTCCTCACCAACAAAGTAAAAGAAATTTCTTATAAAATTATTCACAGATTTTACCCTGTAAAACACTTTTTTAACAAAATTCAAGAAAGACTTGGACATTAATTGCTCATTTTGTGACTCTCATCCAGAAACTGTAGCTCACTTATTTTGGTCTTGTTCAGTGACTCAGAAGTTTTGGAAGGATGTCACTCAGATAACTACATCTTTGTGCAGTGCTTAAATGTATTACGAACATGTTGCATTTGGAATCTTTACAAATGGGTTGATGAGTTCTGATAAGATATTCATTGTGAATCTATTAATTGTTTTAGCAAAATATTATATTCACAAATGTAAATTTGCAAACAAAATTCCTTTATTTTATGTTTTCCATAAAGACATGAATATGTATAAAAAACATTGAAAAATTTACTAACCAAAAGGCTGTAAAAACTGTTGAATTTTGGTCACGGTTTGCATTGAACATGTCATGATTGTCTGTTTTAAAAAAATGGACAGAGAGAAGATGAGGGAAGCCGTCCATTGACTGGATGCTCTCCCCACCTGCACCAGATGTAGTCTTGGAGTTGCTGGCATGCAAATGCACGTGTTCATGCAACGTGCCAGGCTGCACATGCTTATCAAATGGACTGGCATGCACAGACACGTGCACATGGCAGACTTGCAGCTACCAAGAACTGCAGGATGATCCAGAACCTGACGTAGAACTTGGAGAGTCAGATGATGATGGAGACGAGCAGTTTCAGTAACATAATGATTTTGTCCACAATATTGTGTAATTATGTTGAATATTTGGTTAAATCTCTACATCTGGAGAGAGCACATCTCCCCCGTTCTGGCCTCTCTTCACTGGTTGCTGTAACTTTTAGGGTTCAGTTTAAGATTCTCTTATATGTTTTTAAATCTTTAAATGCCCTAGCCCCCTCCTATCTCTCAGAGCTTCTCCATCCTCATGTTCCCACTCGCACTCTTCGGTCAGCTGAGTTGCTGCTGTTGGATGTACCGAGGTCTCGGCAGAAGTTGTGGGGGGATAGAGCATTTTCTGTGGCAGGCCCAAAGTTGTGGAACTCGCTGCCAAAAAATCCATCCACTCTAGTGGCTGCTGGGCTGCAAAAACTTTAACCAATAGGAGCCATCCGGCCAGATGGCTTACATTGGTCAACGTAGCTGTTCGTCTCGCTTCTCTCTGCTCTCATTCAATCCCCTGCTCAAGCCAACACTTCCCCCACAGCTGACTGCCTCTGTTCCGTGTTGCGCCTTGGCCCCGCCCTCTTCCGCGTTTAAACATTTTACTCATATATTTATTTTATTTTACGTTCGAAACTTTCTATAAGTAAGTAGCCGAGAAGCAGCTTAACAACAAGAGGAGAATGGAACAGAAAGACAGCGGCAACAGGATGCGCCTCTGCAGCCTCACCGGCTGGAGTTGGGACAAAAAAAAGGCAGACAGAGGGAAGGCGGGGGCCGGATGGTACGTCTGCCGCTGGAGGACACCACAGGTGGATAAAGTCTGAAAGAAACGAAGATGAAACTGGACCAAAGCAGGACGGAAGGATGCGGACGAAAACAGGAGGGAAAATCTGCAGGAGCAGACGGACGGAGTGAAAGCGGAGTATACAAAAAAGTGTACAAAAAACATGTCGGACCGCCGGTTCGGAGGGGCGGGGCCACACGCTGTGACGACAACTCCTCAAGCTCTATCGTAAGCTAGCGTTGTTGTCATGGTGATGTCCTGAATGCGTTCAGTAACACCTGAAGTCGCTGGAACGTGGCAGTCTTTTACTGATGCAGAAACTCCAGCTGAAACACACCATAAACTTCCCGGTGGTTGACAAAGACAAATATTATATATGTGAGCAGATGTTGTTCACTTATGTGGGATAATTATTTCACTGTGGAGCTGTTGTGATAAAGCTGGGCGTAGCTGAGGAGGATGGCTATACTACTCAGTGGGAGGGAACAACGAGCAGAAAGGGGCGGGCTGTGTGTGTGTGTGTGTGTGTGGGGGGGGGGGGGGGGTAGGTCAGAGTCCTGCAACTGGGTACCCGCGGGTCACCCAGTTGCATAATACATAATAATAATACATAATTAAAAATAAACGGGTACGGGGTCGGGCGGATATTTATTTAGTGCGGGCGGGTAGACGGGATTTTTTTTTTATGCGTGCGTATGTGTTGTTGTGGACATCAGAAATGCTATATTAATCAGGCACCGGGGTCACCCTTGAGCAATGAAGGTTTACAACCTGAGGATGAAGTGGCTGCATACATCAAATCAAAATCAAATCAAATCAAATTTATTTATATAGCCCTTTACAGTACCCATTGGACACACAAAGTGCTTTACAGCAGGGTAACAGGAAAAGAGACAACAATGCAAAACATAAAAATGCAAACTTAAATACTAGGAAAAGTGAAGAACAAAAAAGAGCTAACAGTGAAAACAACCAACAGAGAATCAGAACAGGCTACTCGGGGGAGTGCAGGGTGTACCTAAGAGAGAGTAAAAACCTTTAATAAATAAACTAGTTAGAATTAAAAGCTAGACTAAAAAAATATGTCTTTAACTTAGATTTAAAAGAGCCCAGTTCAGTCGTGAGACGAATGTCGGGGGGCAGCGAGTTCCACAATCTGGGGCCAGCAGCTGAGAACGAGCGGTCGCCCCACTGCTTTAGCTTCGTTCTCGGCACTTCTAAAAGAAGTTGGCCAGCGGAACGAAGGGCCCTGCTGGGGTCCCGGCGGACCAGCAGGTCAGCCAGATCTTGTAGTCTTGTCAACTACAAGACTCCCAAAAAGGATCCTTTTGATCTGCTGTGTTGGTGGAGGGAGCATGCAACGGTATTTCTGAACCTGGCGCTGATAGCAAGAAGTGTTCTTGCCACCCCAGCGTCCAGCACAGCAAGCAAGAGAGATTTTTCCGCGGCAGGGCTTGTAATCCAGGAACGGAGAACACAGCTGAAGCCAGGAACGGTGGATGACATTTTGTTTATGCACAGCAATCTCTGAATTAAATAACTTTCTTCCCAGTGGCGAAGTAAAAGACGGTGGTTTGGCTTCACGAACAGTTCAGTATTCAATATTAAGCGGTTAAATGGTTGCACTTGTTGAGCAAGGCCCTGCTTTAAATAAACCATCTGTTTTCTCTATGTTGTTGTTGTTTTTGTACATTTAACTTATGACTAAACATTAATATAACTAAGAAAGAAAAAGAAGATTAAGGGAGAGATTGGTGCAGCGCAGCATATAGCCTATTACTTGATGTGTTAACAGGTCAGGTTGCGGGTTAAATGTCAACGTGTTGGGTCGGGTTCGGATTCGGATTTGAAAGGAAACTATCCGCGGGTGACGGGTCGGGTTCGGTAGTCATCCTAACGGGTACGGGTTGGTAAAACTGGACCCATGCAGGACTCTGGGGTAGGTTGCTTTTTTTCAAAATTTCTCAACTGATTCTGAAATCGTAGACCATAGCTTTAAAACTCACCTGTTTGCCCTGGTGTTCCACCCTTCATGAGCCATTTTTTCTGATTTTGTCTGTTGTTTTAAGTCTTATTTCTTCTGATATTTATACTGTTTTTACTGTTCATTGTGTTGATTTGTTTTTATGTCTAATATTTGTTTTAATGTTCTCACTGCGAGATTCAATTTCTGTTTTTGCTTCTGTTCAGCGCTTTGTTATCGGTAGCTGCTGTGTTTAAAGCGCTATACAAATAAAGTTGACTTGACTTATATAATTGTGGCAGGGTACGCAAAGGAGGGCCCGGGCGGGCTTTGAACCCCAGACTCCGAGGTGAAAGTCATGCACACTGACCATTCAGCCAAAGGGACATCCCTGTGGCCAAGTAGCCAGCGCACATGATCAGTCGGAGGCATAGTGACAGGACCGTCAACTGCCACATAATCATCATAAAACTTAACAGTAGGCTAGTACTGGACGATATGGCAAAAAAATATTTTTTCAGAATGACTTTTTTTTTACAATAATTTATAAATACTGATAGTTTCAAAGCATCTGTACTAAAATGCTCTGTACTGTAAATAAACTAAAGAATAGCTGGGGGTGGGCGATATCACCCAAAAATATATAACGATATCTAAAATAATGAATATTGCAATAAAGACATCACAGGCAATACTGGCAGCGACACAAGAAGTCACAGCCACAGTGAACTCCTTGACATAAAACGTACACCAAAATAAAGTTTCTACAGATTCTATGTACATTTCACTTGATTTTTTAGTTCAGTTTTTCTTTTGATAAACACTATTTTTTAATAATTTGAAGCTGATACCCGCTGATCTGGTCTGATCTGCCATGTTCACTCGCTCAGTGGAGCTCCACTGTGATGCACGGGTCACATGATGCCACCTGTACATTTTTCAGCAATATCAAGAAATAAAGCAATATTATTGTGATACAATATAAGTGTTATGGCTTGGCCCACCCCCACTTAGCAGGTTCCTAATCTTGGTGTGGTGTTCTTCATGTCCTAGTTTCATCATGTTCATGATAAAAGCAGGTTTGGAACATCAGCCAAATGTTTGTTCAGTTGGAGATTATTAGAGCCTAATAATTCTTTATTCTGCACAAACACCCCTGACAATGAAAGAACATAGACATATTATACATTTCCTGAATCCTTATGACCCAGTGAGTATTCCAGTTATATCTTTTATCCCTGTTTTTCCCAGAAGACACCGGGCTAAAAGATAGGATATCATTTAGGTGAAAATTGTGTAAACGTGTGTTATTCATTGTTTAAAGAGCTACAGGCTTCTGTGTTGGTCAGACAGATTCACATCTTACCTTAAATGAAACCTTAAAACGGCCCCTTTAAAATGATACCAAAGACAATACTGTCCACCGTTGACAGATGTCCTGTAGATGACTCTGAACCAGGTGATGCACCTGCGCCTAAGGTGTCATTTTCTTTTTATGATTTAGCTACCACTCAGAAAGTGTTATCATACCAAAAAATCATCTACAGACATAGATCTTTGAAGATATCATAAGTAAGTTTTGTCACCTTGAGTGGTACCTATATCTGGTCGGGCCCATGGACTAATATTTATTTACAGAAAGGTCCTTGTTGTTTGACTTTGTAAAGGAACAAGTTGTAAAAATGAATGAATGAATGATGATTTGATTTGTGTCAACTCCGTCAGACACACTTAAACCTAACTTATTTTCATTTTTCACATCACAGCAAAGTTCTTAACTATGTTGTAATCCAGTTTTGTTACTCTGATATGTAATAAAACACCATGAATGAAAAAATTCAGACTGTTTTGAAAATTCAGATTTTAAAACATTTTATTTTCAAACTTTATTTTTAATTTTTAGATCAGAAAAACATCAAATTAATGTAACCTGAAAAAAATGAACAAAAAAAAAACATTTGTTTTGACAAACAAGCTCGCAAAGTTGGATTTGTCAACTGGATTTGTCTGTCAGACACAACCTGAAAGAGTTGGCAAAAAGGCAATATTTTCCCTTCAAAACCAACTATTTAAAAAAAGAAATCAAACACAAATAGAGTGACTCAATGTGAATACATTACATGAAGTGAAATTTGATTGAATAAAGGAAATGCAAAACTATACACACACTTTATGTATATTTTCAACCTAGTAGTCATATACATAAAGTGTATGTATGGTTTTACGTTTCCTTTGTTCAATAATATTTCACTTTATGTAATATATTATTCACATTAACTCAACACAAGAAAAAAAACATTTAGCTGAATGCAGTGGTTTAAATGAAAAGGTAATAATATTGGATGGAAAATTTACATGTAATTAATTTCATAAAGCCAACCGTTTGGGTTTGATCATTTGATCTCAGTGACACTGCAGCTAGCTGGCTTTTCTTGAGTTGCGATCTGTCTTAAAAATCTGTTAAAAAGCAATTGTTAATTAAACCCTGCAGCACTCCTGTGTAGACGACCTGCATCACGCTTCTGTTTTGCTGCACTCCTCTTTACTTAGTTTTTCCTGCTAGCATTTCTGTTCTGGTGAAGCGCATTTGCACCTGCGGGCCACCGTAGGTCAGCAGCTCTGGAGAGCTCTGTCCAGACTCGCCCTTTATAGACCAACCACTCGTGTGCTTTTCACACACGCTTGTACAACGCTGCTGCAGTTGCTGCTTTCAGTTGGCTGAGAGGGTCCTTTACTCACCGAAGATTACTTTATTCAGTCTTACACTACTTTATTTGTTCCTATATTTCTTTCTTTATTTGTTTCTTAAATTTCTTTATTAGTTCCCAAGATTTCATTATTTGTTCCTAAGATTTCATTATTTGTTTCTTGAATTTCTTTATTTGTTTGTAAGGTTACTTTATTTGTTCTTCAGATTACTTTGTTTCTAAGATTACTTCATTTGTAACTTGAAACGCTGAATGTGTCTTCAGTATGTACGTCTTTAGGGCATTGTGGGGCTAGGTGTGCAATTAAATCATACGTCTAAGCGCATACAGTAACATGGTTAGCACCCCCAAAGCACCTACAATATATTCAGGCTGGTACCACCATTGGTTTCTCTGCGTCTCGTCTTCTCTCTCCTTGTCCCGTTTTTTCTTCTCCTCATCTAAAAGATTTTTGTCACGTAGAAGGTTCTCTTCTTTTAATTTAATCTCATTTTCTCGCTCTTGCATTTTTTCCTGCTTCAACCGAATCTCATTTTCTTGCTTCTCTTGCTTGGCCTTAAAAGTATCTTCTTTATCTGAAAGTTTAGTTTCTCTTAACCGAATGTCATTTTCTTGCTTCTCTTGCTTGGCCTTAAAAGTATCTTCTTTTTCTGAAAGTTCAATTTCTCTTAACCGAATCGCATTTTCTTGCTTCTCCTGCTTGGCCTTAATAGCATCGTCTTTTTCTGAAAGTTCAATTTCTCTCAACCGAATCGCATTTTCTTGCTTCTCCTGCTTGGCCTTAAAAGAATCTTCTTTTTCTGAAAGTTCAATTTCTCTTAACCGAATCGCATTTTCTTGCTTCTCCTGCTTGGCCTTCATAGCATCGTCTTTTTCTGAAAGTTTAGTTTCTCTAAACCGAAGCTTATTTTCTTGCTTCTTCTGAATTAAACACATCTTGCTCATAATTGCTCTTATTTCATCTTCATATGTAGATGTCTCTTCGTTGAGATTTCTTTCGGCCTGAACTGGCATGTCCGCCTCCCCGGCGGAAACCTCTACGGGACTTGAGCTTTCCTGTAAGGTTAGGCTTTCCCATTCATCAGAAGAGCTATCTCTGTTTTCTGATTCCATTGTAATCTAAACTGAACCTTTGCGATAAATGTCTCCCAGATGCCGCTATTGCTTCTATATATGAAAAAAGATTAGAATATTCAACTTTGTTACATCATCAGTGATGTCACAACATCAAAGGACTCCAGAACTGCATGTTTCCATGGTGATAAAAGTCCTACTTTAAAGGTTGAGACAGCTAATTTACATAAATTAGCTCCGCCCACCTGCCGGCCACCTAAGCTGGGCTTGGGAACTGACGTCACAGCGCAATGCATTGTGGGAGGTAAACAACACGCCGCTGCCATGTTTTGAGGCCAGCGGGAGAGACCGACTGAGAACAAGAAAACAGCAGGATGCTTAAAGTTTAAAAAGGAAGAAAAGACCGGTACCAAGATAAACTTCTTCCCGAGGCAAGGAGACGCTATCTGGAGAAGATTGCGTTAATCTGAGATAAGGATCCATATGAAATGCTGGCTACAGAGTGGACCCGTGACCCTGATCTTCTGCTTCCTCTAACATTCCCCAATATTTTCACATACTTAGTCTGTGGCGTGAGTGCCTACACTTCGTCTCAGTTTCGGAATTACACGTCACTGGAAACTCATGAACAGTTTACGAACGGCTGGATCCATAATATGGAAGCCTGCAAACTGATGGGCTCAGACAACATCATCATTAGTGCTTTTCCAGGGTCCCATTCATTCGTGTGTTTGAATGAGGCTTCCTGCCTGTTAGCATGGTTATGTTACAAAATAAAAAGGTAGCTTTACAGGCAATTTCAATGAAAAGTGGGAGAAAGTATGAAGGTAATCGTCCAATTATGACACATATTTGCACTTACCGGAATGAAAATGCCTAGAACACACGAGGAAGGATGGGATGTTAGTAAAATGTATGTCTGTGCGTCTTGCAGCTGCTATCCATGCCATCCGCCTCCTCCGGGTTACTTCTGACACAAGACTCCCTGGATTTTGTTTTCATGTTGGAAATGGAAAAAAAAATAAAAATAAAAAAAGACGGCCGGTTTTCAGTTTTTTTCCAGATCGATCATGTGCAGGAAAATTGCAA
This sequence comes from Atherinomorus stipes, assembly GCA_023101725.1. Taxonomy (NCBI): domain Eukaryota; kingdom Metazoa; phylum Chordata; class Actinopteri; order Atheriniformes; family Atherinidae; genus Atherinomorus; species Atherinomorus stipes. The sequence goes on along the minus strand of JALJCO010011362.1, from coordinate 11,207 downwards.
CCCACATCACAGCAAAGGTTTGGGGGGCAATGCCATGCTGACATTCCTCCACTCCGACATGGACCCAACTGTCAAAATAGCAACAACTAAACGTCTCATCATTCTGGCATTTTTTTCGTCCGAATGACATCCCACGATTCAAATAATTCCTTTAAAAACCTCCTCCGGCATTCAGATTTCTACGTACTTTTACAGCATCATCTTTACTCCACAACCTCGCAAAGCAACTTAATAATCTGTTATCAAAATCTCCTGAAACGGGAAATATAATCTGCCTCCACGTATTAATGTAACTCCAGCTGGTCTGAAACATGTTACATTCATGTCTGAATCTCAGGATCACTGACTGTCAGCAGAAAAATCACCGTCAGTCACCGCAGCCGGCTGGAGCAGAGTCTCCACAGAGCCGCGCGTCTTTGCGCGTGCTGGCATCATAATGCAACATTAATAACTACAGTTACAGATATCAATGATGGCGCAGCAGGTGGCACCTGAAGTCACTGACTAACTCTAGCGAAAACGTGTGAATCATGTCCAGTCTCCATGCTGTACAGCAGGGGAGGGCGCATCATTGTGCGCATTTATGGATGCCGGCTTTACACTTTTTTTTTCTTTTTTTTTTTTTTTTTAATTTTCAGACGCAGCGGCTCGTCCACATTCAGTGAAATGGTTCGGAATGAAGCCGCATCCTCCAGATAAACACTGAGCTCCATCAGAACTGTTTCAAAATCTGATTTCAGAAGCCCATCCCAGCTATTATCAGGCGAGAGGCGGGGTACACCCTGGACAGGTCGCCATAATTAAGACATAATTAAAAGCAAAATATTTATTACTGATTTGGTCTAATGTGTATTTAGATTTCTTATATCATCATTTGGAAGTCTAAGTACACATATACGCAGTTAAATGTTGAACATTTACTTTTTTCAATTTCTATACAGTTTCACATGTACTCCTGAGAAAGTTCCTGCATCAAGCAATGTTAACTTTAAGCCTAATTTTAAAAAGTAATTCTTTATATATATAACAAACACTTCTTAGTATTAAGAGAGACTACTACTGTAATATCTCAGCTGCACTAAAGAAATATATCGTGAGCATATTTGTTTAAATCCAGCACAACTCCATCTGACGGTGGTGACTTTAGAGCTGACGGTGGTGACACCAAAGTGACAGTGGTGACAGTGGCCTCATTACAACATACAATTTTAAAAAGTGTACCACTCAAGTTTATAGCTTCTTGCGTAACAACTTTATTTACTGTTTTGTCCAAAAATTGACAATCCTGACCTCTGAGATAATCGTTTTGTAAAGCAGTATGATACAATATTAGCATGCCCATGTCCAGTCCTTGAGAGCTACTATCCTGCAATCTAAAGATGCATCCCTCCACATCCACAGATCCTATCCACAGATAGCTGCCACCTGGCCATAACTTCCTAAAATATAAAAAGTCAAACTTGAGTGCAATGACTTTGAAACCGGGCTTAATTACAGGGAATATTAGATTTAATTAAATGTTGTCATGCCATTTTCATTTGGCTTTTTTGAGATGCACAACCAACAGGAGATATATACTGTATATGCCATTAAAGTAGGAGCAGTAGTAGGTGATCTATGTGCATCCTAAATTAACATGGCTTAATAGTGAATTGAGAAAAAAGGGAAGGCACACTGCATATTGTGTTCCATACTGATATGGAAGAAATATAGAGGGAACTGAAATAGAAAATAAATGAAAATGATGAAATATGCTAATGACAGTTCATTTTGGTGTTTACTGCTATGAATATTTATTTTCTACCCTTCATTTAGGACCATTTACAGGTTTTTGTCCCCACCGTCGGACCAGACGTCACCACCGTCAGACAGTAAATCTGACGGTGGTGTCGTCTGACTGGTGACAAAAACTTACTTTTTTACATGATATGCTTGACTTGTTCATGTTAGCCACCTTGTTTCTCTTCTATTTCTAGCTACATCAGACCTCTTCTTAAAAAGTCTACATTTATGTCATCATCTAATCTGATATTTTTTATGTAAAGCAGACGGTGGTTACGTGTTATGGTTGTGACAGAAGCAATTTCCAAAAATATAAACACATTTAAGAAAAAATAAGAAATTTCCAGGAGCTTCAGTGATCTTGAAGCATGATGTAGAGAAAGTTTGAAAAGGGGGTCCTCAGAGAGGTGGTTGACGTTGTAGTTGCCAGATTTTATTGCTTTTTATAAATATCTGATGGTGGTGACGAATATGTGGGACACATTTTCAGCAACCAAAAAATAAAAGTAAATGTTGTTCAAAACTCTCTGTAAATAGTTTTTAATACACATTGCAATGTACTCTATCGTGAGGTGAAGATTTTATTCAATTTAATTATTTCTTTTAGTTTTTTGTTGAAGTTGAATTGAATAAATATTGTCTGAGGACAGCTAGTTTTGTTGGCAATAGGTCGATATATAATCCTCAAATTAATAAAAAAAATAAAAACAAACCTATTAAAAAATCTTACATTTGTGCAAAGGAACCCTGGATCATAACTTTGATCCTTTTTGTTCATAAAAATCTTATTAATTTCTAACAGAATTAGCACTTTCCTTTGTGGGACACATTTTATCCAAATTCTCAAGAATCAGTGGTACATCAACTTGTAATTACCTTGTTGTTCCCCCAGTACACATGCAACCTGCTATTCTCATTTGAGTGAACCTGTATCAATTAGGTTGTCATGACGCTCTGCATCTGACGTCATGAAGTCTCTCCGTCTTCACTTGAATTTTTCACCGCGGGTCTTCTTGTTTTTAATTTAAGCTTTTATGTCTTTTTCTGTTGTTTCCTTAAATGCGAGAGGTATTTGAAGCCATGTGAAACGCAAAGCCATTTTTCTTTACTGTAAACAACAAAATACTGACTTTTGCTTTCTTCAAGAATCCCATTCCACTTCTCAAGATACCAACTTTTGGAGGTCGCAGTGGGGATCAGATCTTTGGATGTCCTATGGGTCAGAGCACTCAGCCGGTGTATGTATTCTTAAAAATCGTTTTTTTTTTTTTTTTTCACACTTTGTTTATTATTTTCCACTTTAATGAACATACATTGGTGAACATAATAATATAGCACACACACATGAAAATGAAAAAACAAAAAACAAAGCAACAACAACCACCCTTTTGCCTCCCCCCCACCCTGAATAGGATCTATGGTAAAGTATTGTTAAGGATACCATAGTTAAGTGTATACATTTCAACAACATACAATTTACCCAGATACACATCTAAGTCAATAATTCGGTCATCATCTTCATCTCTACTTCTAAGTCCCAGTATAAATACTCTAGCCTTGGAACTAGTAATGAACCAATCTGAGATCATAAGAAGTGGTGGCATCTATCCTTGTCCAGATCTGAGTGTTTGTACATTAAGATTACTTAAGAAGGGTAGGAGAGAAGACCACATCCTGTAAAAGTCCTTGACTTTTCCTTTTGCCATGTAAGTCAATTTTTCCAATGCCAAATTAGATGCCAGTTCTGTAATCCATTGACCAGAGGTGGGGGCCTGGGTCTCCTTCCACTTTAAGGCTATTACACGCTTAGCTTGCAACAGACAAAAAGTAATTAATTTACGTTCCTTTACAGTTACTGGGAAATCTTCAGGATATATGTGCAACAAACATATTTTGGCCTCAGCTGGGACCACCCTTTCTATCAATTTAGAGATTAAATCAAGAACCTCATTCCAAAATATCTTTAGTTTTCGACAACTCCACATACAGTATTAACAGTTTAACAGTGTGCCAACTTCTTCTGTACATTTGATGCAACAATCAGGAATATTAGGATTAAAGTGGTGTAGTTTAACAGGTGTAATGTAGGTCCTAAGCAACCATTTGTACTGCAGAAGTTTGCATCTTGTATTTATAGTTTGAGTTTGGGCTAACAGACATGTTTCCTCCCACTCCTCTACACTTATGTTTAACTGAAGATCATTTTCCCACGCTGACAGATAAGCGAAAGAGTTTTCTTTAGAACCTTCTATCAGAACACCATAAAGGGTTGATATTTGACCTTTGCCCTGCGAACGATTTACCATAATATGTTCAATGGTAGATAATGAAGGTTCTGAAGTAGTCTTAATTTGAGAGTATATAAAACTTCTTAGTTGCAGGTACTTAAAATGATGTTTCCCAGGTAGGTTAAATTTATCTTTTAGTTGTGTAAATGACATCAGTGTACCTTCATTGTAGAGATCTTTTATTTTGCTTAATCCTTTCTTCATCCAGTGTTTCAATCCCATATCATGTCTCCCAGGAGTAAATTTTTCATTTCCCCATATAGGTGTGAAACATGAAAGTTTGGGAGTGTCATTCAAAAAAGTGTGGGCTTCATACCATATGGTCAGGGTATTTTTTGAGGAATGGATTCTGCGTATATTTTCCAAGCGTTTTAGCTTGTGATGAATAAAGGTAGAGATTTAGTGGAAGTTCTATTGCATTACTTTCAATCTTCACCCAGGCTGGGATGTCTGTAGTATGAAAGTAGTATATGGTTGTACGAAGTTGGGCTGCCCAGTAATATAGCTTCATGTTGGGCAGTTTAAGCCCGCCACGTTCATAAGGCAGGTAAAGGAGAGAAAGACGTAATCTAGGGCGCTTGTTATTCCAAATAAAACGGGTGAAAATTTTCTGAAGAGTAGAAAAAAAGGAAGCTGCTAGGGGGAGTGGAATTGTCTGAAAAAGATATAAAAACTTGGGTAGGATCGTCATCTTAATAATATTTATACGTCCTATCATAGAAATGGGCATCAAACTCCATTTCTCAAGAGACTCTTCTATGGCTTTAACTAGTGGGTTATAATTGTTTGGAATAATGTCTTCAATGACTGGTGATATTCTAAGACCCAGGTAAGTGAATCCTTCTGGAGTATTTGTAAACTGAGTGTAGATCTGAGGACCCTCTCTTTCCTCCCTATTAAGTAATAGCAAAGCACTTTTTTTTATTGTTGTTTTTGTAACCAGAGAATTGTCCAAATATCTTCAACAGATGAGTGAGAGCCATAAGCGAAGTTTCAAGCTTTGTTAAGAACAAAACAATATCATCTGCAAAAAGAGACAAACAGTGTTCTGTCTTTCCGATAGTCATGCCCGTTATGTCAGGTGATTGGCGGATCGCCATGGCCAAAGGTTCCATAGCAAATAAAAATAATAAAGGGCTCATAGGACAGCCTTGGCGTGTAGATCTAGTAAGATTGAAGGACTTTGAAATTTGGTTATTGGTTGCAATTTCTGCTATCGGGTCAGTATATAATAGTTGAATCCATTTAAGATATCTTTCCCCAAAACCAAATCTTTTTAATACATCGAATAGGTAGTTCCATTCAATCCTGTCAAATGCCTTTTCTGCGTCTAATGACAGGATCGCATGGTCTTCTGCATTGTTTTTGGCATATAAAATATTTAGGAGCCTACGTGTATTGTGAAAAGCTTGTCTGCCAATTACAAACCCATTTTGGTCGTTGGTGATGAGGTTTGGCATAAATGATTCCATCCTCTTGGCCATAGCCTTACATAGTATCTTAGTATCACATGACATTAAAGATATGGGTCGATACGATGTTCTGTCTAAGGGACATTTACCTGGTTTTAAAAGGAGAGAAATTACAGCAATTCTTAAGGATGGGGGCAAAATTCCTTTATCATATGATTCATTAAACACCTCTAAAAGGTGAGGTAACAATTTCCCTGCAAATGCTTTATATAATTCTATTGGGAGGCCATCAGGCCCAGGTGCCTTTCCACTACTTAAGCCTTTCATTGCCTCTGATAATTCCTCGATACATAAAGGTTTGTCAAGGTCAGTTTTAGCTTCTTCAGTTAATGTTGGAAAGTAGAGTTTATCCAAAAACTCCTTTTGTTTTCCTGTACAACTTGGTAAGCTATATTCTGATTTCTACAAATCTTCATAAAACTCTTTAAAAGCAGTATTTATCTCAGTTGGGTCAACTAGAATTTTTCCATCTTGTGACTTAATAGAGTTAATAGCTCTATCAGTTTGTATCTTTTTCAACCTCCATGCTAACAGCTTTCCAGCCTTCTCTCCCTGGTCATAGTATGATTGTTTTAACCATAACAAGCTGGAGGCAATTTTATTGGTAGTAAGCTCACTATACTGGGATTTTAGTAAGGTGAGCTCTAGTCGTTTTTCCGAAGTGCCATTGTGATGAAGTTCTTGCTCCAATTTCTTAACTTTCAGTTCAAGCGCATTAAGTTGTAAGTAATATTCTTCGGACTTGTGTGTTGTGTAACTTATTATCTCACCCCTTAAATAAGCTTTGAATGCCTCCCATTTTACAGATGCACTGGTTTGATTTGTATTAAAAGAGAAGTATTCATCTATTTTCCCATCAATAAAATTTACAAATTCTGGACACTGGAGCCATTTAGACTGAAAACGAAATCTAGGCCGTGAGGATATTACATTGGGTAACTGCATTGTTAAGGAACTTAAAAATCGTTTTAATGGAAATATCGTCATATCAGAATTAGGGATGTAACGATATTGTCGATATCGCGATATCGCCGGAGGTAAACTGCCGCGATATCGTCGTGGTCTTGTCACGGTATGAAACAGCATGTCTCTTGAGACAAAAATAATAGTTTTCAGTCCGCTCTATGCGTAGTGTAACGTACTAAACTACATAGACCATGATCCTTTGCTGCCAGTGCGCTCTTTTGAGCCAATGGGAGCACACGTAGCCCCCACGCACAGGAAAAACAAGGTGAAAGGCGGTCAGGTGAATACAGCATGGATATACACAAGGATGGAAACAGCTGTTATTCTCCACGAGAAGCGAGAACTTTGTTCCTGTTCTGGAGGCCGCAGGGACCACAAGAAAGTTTGTTTTGGTCCGATTATCCCTCCGTGAGAAGTTTCAGCCGTGACGCCGCGGAGACCGCCGTGTTGACTTGGTGAGTTTATATTTAATGGCGAACTTGGTCCGGGGGGGCTGTGCATGCGGTGATGTCCGTGTATTAAACGCCTCGCGTGCTGTACACATTTTCGTATTTTTTCACCACCTCGATCAGCCGTTCATTAAAACTCTCCGTTTAACCTGCAGCGGCGGATGCAGAAGAGCATCTGATCAGCTGATTGTAGACATCACAGTGCTAGGTATTAGAACTTTTCCTGCTGCAACACACCTGACTTCAATCAATGGGTAATTAGCAGACTTGTGCAGCCAAGCTCTGGACATCAGGTGGTGTGTTGAAGCAGGGAAGCCCTGAAGACCAGCAGGATGCCGGTGTTGTGCCCAAAAGAGACTGCTTGCCCAAAATCGACTGCCCTCGTCGGGACGGCGCGTAAGCGCGCATGCACGCTTGTCGGGGACTCGCGGAGCGTAAGCTCCAGCTCGTCAGCTGGACGGAATCCATGAATGGCTTGGCAGCTACGAAGCTGCCGCCCAGACCAGTGCTTAGTGACGGGGGAGAAGCTCTACAAGCTCCTGCTCCTCGTTGGGGACAAAAGCTGGAGAGTGCAGAAGTCGGTGTCCAAAAATAAGCAGCTACTCTCCAAAAACACCCGAAAGAGGTGCTAGATTTGTCGCTTGTCGTTCTGACAAAAAGAAAATCTCTAAGGGGTCGGCTAATAAAGTTGTTGTTTTCCGTTTTGGAATGACTTAAGTGCTCTCTCTTTCCCTCTTGTATCCTGATATCTTTACACATCAATCAATGAATTGGTCAATAAAGACACACACACACACACACATATGTATATATATATATTTGGGATGCATGATATTGGAATTTTAGCCGACATCTGATATGCCGATATTTTAAAACTCGTGGCCCATAGCCGATATCAGTACCAATATTAAAGCTTAAAAATAAGTCTCAGTAACTATATATATATATATATATATATATATATATATGTGTATATATATATGTATAAATCTCAGTTGATCTTTGACAGTCACTTTTCAGCGGACTGCCTGCCAAAAAGTGACTGCCCTTAATGCAGGTCATTTTTGGCAAGCGGTCACTTTTGGGCGAGCAGTCGTTTTTTGGCACTACTGCTGAAAAACGACTGCCTGCCAAAAAGTGACTGCCCTTTATTGCAGGTCATATTTTGGCAAGCAGTCACTTTTTGGCAAGCAGTCGTTTTTTGGCAGTCCGCTGAAAAGTGACTGTCAAAGATCAACTGAGATTTATATATATATATATATTAGGGCTGGACGATTCTGGAAAAAATTATAATCACGATTATTTTGACTGATATTGAAATCACGATTAATCTACACGATTATTCATTGATTTAAAAAAAAAAGTGTTTATTGAACCACATTACTCAATTTGAAATATAACTTTTTAAAAAATTAAACCGAAAATAAATTAGAAACAAGTAAAGGAGTAAAATAAGTATATTATTCAAAATAATAATAGCAATAAAAATGAAAACTAAGCCTACATGCATTCCTGTTCTATACCCCCTGCAGTTTGTTTCCTCTAACTCCACCAGTCTGTTCACTTTAGGATTAATTGTTTTTCTTCGATTACAGTGTTTTTATAATTGTGCAAAGGAAAAATTGAAATCACGATTAAAATTCGATTAATTGTCCAGCCCTAATATATATATATATATATATATATATATATATATATATAGTTACTGAGACTTATTTTTAAGCTTTAATATTGGTACTGATATCGGCTATGGGCCACGAGTTTTAAAATATCGGCATATCAGATATCGGCTAAAATTCCAATATCATGCATCCCAAATATATATATATACATATGTTTGTGTGTGTGTCTTTATTGACCAATTCATTGATTGATGTGTAAAGATATCAGGATACAAGAGGGAAAGAGAGAGCACTTAAGTCATTCCAAAACGGAAAACAACAACTTTATTAGCCGACCCACTTAGAGACTTTCTCTTTGTCAGAACGACAAGCGACAAATCTAGCATCTCTTTCGGGTGTTTTTGGAGAGTAGCTGCTTATTTTTGGACACCGACTTCCGCACTCTCCAGCTTTTGTCCCCAACGAGAAGCGGGAGCTTGTAGAGCGTCTCCCCCGTAAGCACTGGTCTGGGCGGCAGCTTCGTAGCTGCCAAGCCATTCATGGATTGACTTTGTGTGAACTACAATATGCTTGTGTTACACTGGTGCTGCAGGGGTAAAGAAGAGGTCAGCTATGAATCAGAACGAAACTATAAACAGCTTCTATCAGACAGTATAAGATCCTCTTTTAAAGGTTAAGCAGAGGATACTAGTTCCTCTGACTTTGGGTCAGGGTCCCAAAATTGACTTAGCGTAGGGGGCCAGACGGTGTTGTCTGTCTGGATGTCTTACTCATAGATCAGGTGCAAGCTGAGCTGGACCTGATAGATGAGACAACGTCTGTTTAATTGTAAGGCGTGAACCAATCACTCCCCTTTCAGTACCAGTATATCCATTGCAAATGAGGAAGCGAGGTCAGACTCGCTGAGCAGATCCGTCTACTGAGTGACTCTCACTATTTTTCATATGCTGCAGCATTGAATAAAACTTTGTTAAAACTTCTCATCTTCGTGCCTTTATTAAAGAAAAATTCCTCAACATTAGCTTCTGCATAAAGAGTTTGTACACATCTATAATAAAAAGTCACCAAAACCAAATCTTTTAAGTGTAGTAAGCATGAACTCATGTTCTATGGTATCAAATGCTTTGTGAAAATCTAAAAATAAAATTAAGCTATTGTCCTGTATGAGCTTAGAATCATCCAGAATGTCCAAAATTAGTCTAAGATTATTAGAAATGTGACGGTTTTTCATGAAACCAGATTGGCATTTGTCAATGATAGAGTCTATAACAGATTTTATTCTATTGGCTAAGATTATTGCTAAAACTTTGTAATCATTATTTAATAAAGAGATTGGACGCCAGTTGTCTAGGAGAAGAGGGTCTTTTCGTGGTTTAGGGACTAAAGTAATTACACCTTGACATAAAGTAGGAGGTAATAGTCCTTTATGGATACTCTCAGTGAAAACTTCTAGCAAAAATGGAGCTAAACTAACAGAAAATTTCCTGTAGAATTCTGATGAGAGCCCGTCTGAACCTGGCGATTTATTTAATTTTAACTGGCCTAATGCACTGATGACTTCATTTAAAGTTATTGGTCTATCACAGAAATCGGCGTCACCTTCTGCTAGTGTTTTGTTACCAGGAAGAGAGGTCAAAAAAGTTGGTGGCCGACTGCTGACCAAACCTCGATGTGTAAAGGTTGCCGTAAAAGTCTGTGCAAAATTTAGCTATTTTTTTAGGGTCGTCTACAACTAAACCATTGATTCTTAAAGACACAACGGAACTTTCAGCAGTTTTCAAAGTGACGCGCCCCCTATCGCCAGCTAAACTAGCATCCATCTTGTTCGTACCTGTACTGTAAGCTCACTCCAGCCAGTAAAAGACGGTCTTATCTTGACTCTTGTTCTGTCCCTTCCTCTGTTTCTTTTCCTCTCTTCCTCCGATGATGTTTCCTTGCGTTTCTTTACCGAATTCGACATGATGCGCATTCAAAACACCCGCGATGTTGATACCTGGTTTACATCCGGTTGCTAGTGAGTGACGCGGTGCTGCAACCAATAGTTGGCTGCAACGTCACGGTCGCGTCCCCGGATGGGAATCTTACATAGTGCTGTTTCTGAGCCCCGGGGCGGCTCTGGGCACTGACGGCTCGAAAATGCGCATAATGAATGTTGGTGTGACATCAAAACAAGTCAGAAACACAGATTTTTAAGGTCTAAAGTTACGTTGTGTGTCTTTAACTGCCTTACAGAGTTATTTTTTGACTGTTGTTTCTCCAGTCTAAAAAAACACGCAGAGTTCTGCTCACCTTCCTCAAGCCATTGTCTACGCGATCTAACATATGCCCCCTCAGGTCTCCTCCTGTAAATCCCATCTAGTCTAAGCTGCATCTCATGAAGTTCAGCTTTTTCGTCTATATTCAGAGAATCAACCGTTTTTGAAGACAGAAAAATTATTTTTTTAACTACTTCGTTCTCCTCTGAAGTTCTTTTTTTAGCCAAGTCACTACTGTATTTTCTTAGAAATTTGGAGATGTCATACTTTAACAATTCCCAGTTAACGCTAAAAGCACTTTCCTTTTTAGCTTTGTTCCAAAAAATACGCAATAAGGCTTTCCAGCTTCAAGCAAACCTCTTTGTGTTTAAGA
>JALJCO010011361.1:0-70687 GCA_023101725.1 Atherinomorus stipes | reverse complement strand
CTTTATTATTGGGCATATGTTGCAGAGCGTCATGCAGAGCGTTCTCACAACTTCTGTTTCCTCCACAAAACGACATTATGTCTGTGCGTACTTACAACAAAGAGTATAGAACATATAATATACTTTTTGCTTATAAGGAGATGGGATATGCTTTCATCAGGCCAAATATCAATTAAAGCTTTTACTTCCTTGTCTCTCCACATCTGACCATGAGCCATTTTTAAAAGTACTGCAGTCCCACACGTATGTTTGTTGTAGTTGTGTCTACCCATGATGCCCAATGTTTTACTCACAATGCCATGCTAAACCAAATGCAGGAAGCTGCAGTTTGTAGTCCATTTCCTGTATTTGGTTCACTTGAAGTGGACCAAAACCTGTGTTTTTAGGCGGACTGGGTTGGCTTGTTTATTCCGGAGCAGAGTCCATTTGAACATTCACAACTCCCCCAAATGAAGCAGACTTTGCGAGCAAACAAGAATCACAAAAGCTTTGTGAATGTGCCCTTGACATTATTTCAGCCGCCTATTCTAAATACAGAAGATGTGCTCTATCAGTGAAATATAGCAGGATATAGGTGCTCTTTCAAATGTGTGCTAAAGAAGATTAAGATGTATGAACATGCATGAAATTTATTCATTCTTAAGTACAGTGTGTCATGTTATTGCTCTTTGAACGGCCGTGAGCTGAGAAACAGCAAACATTTGATTGTTGCAGGAAAATGCTGCACGAGACCTTCGATTATTCAGAAAATGGTTTTTCAGAGGGGAACGGTGAACTTTTGATTGATGCCAGCCCTCATCCTGGAGTCTCAGTGATCTGCAGCGCCTCTTCAGTTGGTGGTTTGGGGGTGTTGATACTGACTGAGCGAGACTGTTGCTTTGCTTACTGAAGCTAAGCGCTGGCTCCTGGATTCCCCCTCCTTCTGTCACCAAGCAGAGTCTCAGTGCTGTGTATCAGCGCTTTTCTAGGTCAGGGTGATCACAGCACTGCAGCAGCGCACTAACACACAGCGGCTCAACACACCATACATGCAAGAAAGAAGCCTTTAAATGTGTTTATGCAGACATACAAAATGCAATTTGTTACCATGCCCTCTTCTTTTAAGCCTCTGATGTTTTTTTAGCAGATAAAAACAGCTCGGTTCTAATGTTGCAGAGGCTAAGATAAAAACTATTTACACAAGGTCAATGAGTGTGGACTCAAGTACACGTTCCTTTGTTCCTGAAAGGTGCACAACAAGGTGGGATGTATGTTTTTTTTTTTTTTTTTTTTTTTCATGTTTTTGGATCTGTGTGACATCAGTGATGGTAGCTCTTGGTTGATATGATTGGTTAAATTCCGCCTCTGATGCATCCAGTTTCCTCCAAAAATGTATTTTTCAAAGTGCCTGCCCTTTGCCACTGGTTTTATCCCTTAAACCTTAGATGACTCTGTATCTAACATTGTGGATGACACTTCACAAATCAATGGTTTGTGAAATGTCAATAAATCCATCATTGTGTTGGTCTTTTTGGGGCTTAAAGGAACCAAATTTGGAGGAGACTGAGGAGTCTGAGAATGATACAGTATCAAATCCTGAACTGGACAAAAATGGATCATTTTTTTTCTATAAAGACCCACAACAAAATATGCGTTTCTCACTTGTTTTGATGGCACACCAACATTCATTATGTTCATTTTTGAGCCGTCGCTGCCCAGCGACGTCCCAAGGCTCAGAAATTGAAGTATCTAACTTTTCTATCCGGGATGCGGCCGTGACGGTGCAGCCGACTATTGGTTACGCGCCACGTCACATACGAGCAAACAGATATGAACCAGATATGAACACAGCGGGTGTTTTGAATGCGCACCATGGCGGATTTGGAAAAGGAAACATTACCGGAGGAAGAGAGGAAAGAAAGAGAGGAAGGGACAGAACAAATGTCAAGATAAGACTACCTTTTACTGGCTGGAGTGAGCTCACAGTACAGGTATGATGCAAGATGGATCCTAGTTTAGCCGTCGATAGGGGGCGCATCACTGAGAAAACTGCTAAAAGTTCCGTTGTGGGCATTAATATTAATTTTATGACAATATTATGATATTGTCATAAAACATTAGCACACTGATGAAAAGAAGTGAATGAAGCAAAATAATAATAATAATAATTTGTGGTGACAAACTTTATTAATTCTAATGATGTTGCCAATAATCATCAAATGCTAATGATTTTTATTATTTATTCATTGTACAACTATATTTTACAAGTATTTTTCATGTAGTGTTGCGTTTATTAATCTGTGCTCATGAAATTTTGAAAGCGTGAGCAGTAAGGATAAGAATTTCATTTGCAGAATATGAGTTTATGCGAGGTCAGACTGGTCTGAGAAATGAAACACCTCCATCCAGGGACAAACTGCTTTGGGAAAGTGAAGCAGCTACACAATGTAATGTTCTGTGTAGTGTAAATGGGTCAAAGGTCCCAGCAAGGGAGAGACACACACATGTCTAAGCAAAACCTGGTTTGGAATGCTTATTGGTCAACAGATGTGGCAGCTGGATTTTAAATCCAAAGGATTAACTGTTGTTGGAGAAGCCACTAAATTATTGTTGCTAAGAAGGTCTGACAGCAACTGAGGATGAACTACAAATCTGCTAGTGAGCCATTAATGGACCCACTAAGTCAGATCAGACTGTATCTTATCAAAACATGGTGGTGTAAGACTTCTAGACCCTTTCCAACCCCTCTAAACTCTAAATTTTTAACCTGAGACCCTAATTTCAGGCCTCCTTCTTCCTTAGTGCGCATTGACAAAGCTTTTTTGATTTGAATCAGAGTCTGTTTGCTCGGAATGTCAGCTTCGTTTGGGGGAGTTGTGAATGCGCGAACGGACTCTGATCTGGAACACACAAGCAGACTTGGTCCGCCTACAAACGCGGGTCTTGGTTTGCTTCAAGTAGACCAAATACAGGAAGTGGACTACAAACTGCTGCTTCCTGCATTTCGTTTAGCATGGCATTGTCAGTAAAACGTTGGGCATTGTGGGTAAAACACTTAATTACAGAGCGATACTTTCGATGGTCTGCTGTTTCTTTCGGCCTTATCTGTTGTTCATACTGGGAACATTGTTGCAACGTATATATGCAGCATGCTTGCACAAGATACAATAAAAAACACAAAAAATGTGACGGTTTCATGCTCCATGTTTGCATACATGTGGAGGAAAACGAAGTTGTGAGAACCTTCTTGTTCGTTGTATGTCTTGTCCTTGCCTATGGTGAATCCGAATGCAGCGCCACCTCTGGAGAGATTGGGAACATTATTCAAAAGGTTTGGCTCATTTGGCATACGGTGCAACGTGAACGCAATCTCGGTCCGAAAGACCGCTCCCGCCCCCACCGAGCCGAGTCCCCAATCAGACCGGGTGTAGCGGACTATGGTTTGTGAAATCGCCCTTAGTCCCAATCTGAACGATGCCAGGACCACCCCTCTTCACCGTCTTTCACATTACTGGTCCTTTTATTATAACTCTTGCCGTTCATGACATTTTCAGATAAGAAAGAGATGGGAATTAAATGTTTCTTCCTCTAAATTTGCATTGTCGCCTGCAAAGAACTTGGCAACACTTGAGTTTTGGGACCCTCTATTAGTGTCCGAAATAATGGATTCTTAATGCCTATTCATTCACATTCATGCGCACGTTCTGTTTCTAATCTGCCATAACGTATTCACTTGTAAAATTAGTTGTGAGAACTTTTTTGTTTTTAGAGTGTAATCCACAGAAGCAGACAGATTATAAAACTTGCTGAAAAAACATACAGTAAATATCTGGGAAAGCCAACAAACTCTCCCTACTGGCCTCACAGAGAAGCAATACATAAAACATCATAGAACTGCACGGGTGTAGGAGTGTTGTTTACAGCATTCTTCAGCCAGGTGATTTTTTACCCATCTGTTTTCAACCTGAAATTGAAGTAAATTCAACAACAAGTGTGTGACCTGAGATTAATTTACACTTTATATTTAAAGTGATATGACACTAACTGGGGTGCTGAGTGTCACAGACCCACTAAAGGTAATTAAATAAACCGACAAAAAATGTATTTACTGTTAACACATCAACAGCTTTATTACTCTTGTTTAGACAAGCTGTAACAGCAATGTGCCACAATTAAGACAAAAAAAACTATACTGCAATTAAAATCACTTAAAAGCTATGATTATGAAAATAAACAAAAATGAACAAAAACAGACTATCAGTTATCATAAAAATGTTGTAAACTTCTATAAAAAAAAATAATGCAGATGAACAGATGTATTTAACATTTCCCCACTGACTATTTGTCGGTGAGTATAGGTAGTGCAAGATTCAGCCATCTTTTCTTTCAGAGCAGTGGTTCCCTACCTGTTTTCCCTGAGGACCCTCTTATACAGCTAAACAGCTGTGGACCCCCCTCTCTCACCCTGTTGAAACCATGCTTGGTTTTACGTTTCAAGAGCTGCTTTTCTCCATAAATGATGTATTCTGCGTGACTCCTTTCCTTTGATAAAACCAACAGTAAGGTAATTAGCAAAAAAAAAAAAACCTTACTACTACTTTTTTTTTCAAAATAAAGAGAGATAATCTGCATTATAGCATTTCTCAGACATGTTTAATCAATAAAATGTTGCAAAGTTTGTGGCTTCCGGCTGCTAAAGCACTTGTTCTATGTGTAACTGAAACATGTAAATGACAAAAAACCTGGATGAATTCCCCTCAACTCGTCTGTGTGGTCTTGATTTACAGTACATCTCTGAACTGAGAGCCTCTGGGAGCCCGTGTGCTCTTAGGGATAGGGGTTCAGGGACCTCAGGTTGTGAACTATTTTCCAAATTAATAAATTTCCTTTAAAGGCAGCAGCACTCTGACTACCTGATCAGTCCTTTCTGAGTCTGAGAGGAAAGATGGTCACTCAGCTGTAAACTGATGGCGCTGCTAATCCATGGTGGAGACTGAAGATGCTGAGGATGTTGGTGTGACATCAACAAATATAAATGGTACTGTTATATGTCAAAAAACACATCATCTTACGATGAAAACAAGATCACATATCGGCAATATAAACGTCTTGTCCCCATGTGAGTAATTAGATAATTTGATTTATTTATGGTATGCAGTCTGGGATTTTCGGTTGGGAAAAAAAAAATCAATTCCAATATTTATATATTTTTTATCTAAAAATATATCTTTCTATTCATAGAAATATTAATCAAAGGCAGTGACCTCCCACCATAAAAACTAAACAATTAACGTTAAACCCAACATTATATAAATGGAGGTCCTCATGGTTGTAAATTTCACATTTTCCTTTTCAAATGTTGAGCATACCATCGATTGAATTAATCACTGATAAAAGAAAAAGGGCAAATCTTTTCTCAGCAAATTTTGTTGACATCAAAACACGCAAACACTGGAGCAATAGAGCTGGTACAAATGTGTTGCACAGAGGATCCCAGAGTGATGCTGAGATGCTGGAGATGTAGGAAGGGGAGCTGCAATAAACATACAGGCATCCTCAAAAACATTCATACCCTCCAATTAAAGAAAACACTAAATTCACAATCGTAATTCAAATAACAAAAAAACAAAAAAGTGATGATTAATAAAAGAAATGATTTTTTATTAAAATACATGTAGATTTTACTTTTGAATTGTATTTGGAAAGAATTATTTAAAAACAAGACACACAAAACTGTCCCAGACAAATTAGAGCACCTTGCTCTGAAACAGTGGACCAACATTCCTGTCAACAGGTGCAGACGTCTGATTGGACGTTACAAAAAACACCCGATTGCAGTGACTGTCTCAAAGTGTTGCTCAACAACATTTTAGCTCAGGAACCCCGTCATGATTGTTTATTTATTTTATTTTTTGTTTGTTCTTAATATTTTTGTTGAACCACAATTCAAAATAAATGTCGTGATTTTCATTATATTTTTATTTATTATTAATTTGTTTAAGTTCAAATTATTTCACTGACAGCTGATTTTTTTCTTATTTAATGGGAGTGTATGAATAATTTTGAGGACGACTGTACAGTAGGTGTTATATTTTTGTTATATTTGTAATTGACTTGTAAATTATTTCAAGTCATTTCCTCACAAGTATACTGTATATTTGGAGCAATGTAGGTACTATACTCTGTAAAATGCATCACTTTACACAGAACTTATCAGATCTACTGCGCAGTTTCCATGAGCCAAATTTTCCACCAAAGGGACAGATACCTCACAAAATCAAAAACTATCTCTCATTTTCTTGCATGCTCCAGTAGCAGTATGCTAGCACTTTTGCTATTGCGAGGCCACAATGACCCCCCACTGTCCTTGGCTGCCACAGCAGCTCCTCCATATATCGCAAATTTGGGCTTCAAACATCACCGGTGTGGCTGCTGTCATAAAACTGTTAATCTAATGCAGAAAGAAAATATAGTATTCATTTAGAGTGTGTAATAATTTTAAGTTATTAATAATCAATTAATAGTTAAGTTATTAATTCTTAAAGGGATATTGTGTAAGTTCTCCTGTGTTTTATTCACAAAAACTGATTATTTGGTTCAAAAGTGTTTTTTCATTAATCAGTAATCACTCCCATCAACAAACTGAAGTGCTCCTCTAAGTTCTAAATTTGCCGTTCGTATCATTCATTTACACATCGAGCGGGGCGGCTCGGTGAAGGCTGCCATGTCGTATCGCCATGTTTTTGCGTTCGGGAGAAGCGTGACAGTAGGAAAACACAGAAACTCACCGGACACACCGGAGTTTTCAGCTCAGTTCGAGGTAATGCCTTTGAAAAGTCACCGCGCTGCAGTGGGGAGAAACCAGCGTCTCGCTGATGCTGGGTTCACGTGCAGTCGGGCAGACGGCCGTTGGTAACAAACCAGATGTCATTTTAATCAATGAAGCCGAGCAAAAGACGGTAAAACATGGGTCAGGGAAAACAATACGACATCGCCATGACAACAAATCAGATGTGGACTGATGTCACTGTAACTGACGGACCACATCTTCACATAGAGGCCAGTGATAACTTTACATGCATCGGCTGTCGTCGGTCTGCCCGGTTTCACGCGAACTCAGCATGAAAAGTTCGAGGGAGCTGCTCCCGATTACACAGTGTCCCTTTAATAATTAAGAATTAAGTAGTGTGAAATCAGATTGTTCCTAACTTTTCATTGTGTATCTTTTCTATGCCTTCGGCATGATGGTCTTTTTTGCTCACTGGACTTTTAAAGATGATGGACAGACTAAGTCCCTTCCAACAGGTAATAATGGATGTCTTTGTAAAAGTTGTCCATGTGTCCAAAGACAAAAATCGTGCTGAGAAAACTACTTAAGTCTGGGATACACTGTGCGATTTTTAAGAATTGTTGCTCTCAGCTCCATTTCAAATTGTGGGAATCAGTCGCAGAGTTCAAAAGTTCACAGCTTGCGATGTCTGTCCTCAAACTGTACGAACCCACGCTCGGATGCGATCTGACTACTCACACTGTGCGTCCTTAAAGACACGTTGGGGTCTTGAACAATCCCGACATGCAGCGCAATAAATACAGCTAGTAGTGGAAGAAGAAGAAAACATAGAAGATGACAATAACAACAACAACAGGAGCAACAATATGCTATCACCAAAACAAACGCGCTGCCTTGGCGATTTGCGTTCTTCTTTGTGCAGAATTCGCCAAAAATAAAAGGCAACGGCGTCATGTGTGGACAAGGAATTGGTTGAGCAGATGTGGGCTGTACAGTCTGTTGGTTTTACAACGAGATCTCCATCCAAATGACAAGCCGGGTCGCCATACTGCCTCTGGTTTACTTCTGTTTTGTTTGATGCAAAATGTGAAAATCTCAGAGGAAAGACTTCTCAGTCTGGTCGTGGCGACGCTTCAACATGCGATTCACTCATGAGCTACGACCAAAATATTAAACAGGTTTGATTTTCTTGTGACTCACGATTTCTGATCGGGAGCTCGTTGTGAGGTGCCAGTCGCCTCTCGTGACCCCCTAGTATACCACACGACGCACAAGACACGATTTGGCCAAGAGTCAGCCCGATCACTAAACTTGTCACACTACTGGAAAATCGTCTCAAAAATGGCACAGCTTTACGTAATTTGTATAATGACAATCTTCTATGTCATTGTGCCGGCATCCAGCCAGTCATATATTGTCACATCAACAGCAGGCGGAGGCCCCCAATCTGAAGACCCAGGTGCATCTGGTCCCTGCACCAGCACGTCACAGGATTCTGACTGTGGGTCACAGTCTTGAAGCTGGAGCTCATTTTTACCAGTAAAGCCTACCTGTGCTTTTTTGTATATATGTATATATAAATATGTATGTGTATATACTGTAAATATATATATATACTTTTCTATTTCAGTACAGCAATAAGCAGCATAAGCCTATGCAACTTGTAATTTATTTATGTATTCTTGTCTAAATGTGTTTTTTTTTTCTCCAAAGGGATATTAATATTTAAAGACAAACATTTCTTAAAGTAAGAGTTCTTTCAATCCTAAACATATGCTACTAGATGTAGTTGTGCAAGTTTATCCAATTTATTTGAATTAGTAAATCACTGCATGCCATTTACTTTAAATCACTATGTTTATGTTATCAGTTAAACCATCAGCTGGCATTCCAGGTTTATTGGTGTTTACATTACATGATTATCGGTAGATCATCATTTCATTAGTTGGCTAATGAGCCCATTAATTAGCCAAGTCTGCTGGAATGCAGAGCTACACATTTCAGATCAGAAAGTTTTAAAGCATTTCATTCAAGCGGAGAAAATGGGAGACAATCAGTCTCAGTAAAGTGTGTTAATTTAAATTAATTCAATACTTTGTTTAATATAACAATGTTCTAACTTTTCTGCTACAAAACTGCTGTGCTCTTCCCTTATTTGTGAAAATCTCTGCATACAGGGAGTTAATATTTTTAACTACTCCCATATTCATAGCTTTACAAATCAGTCATACAGCACTTACAGTAAATGAATAATACATATAAAACATATAACTAAAGGAACCCTGTGCACCTTATTTAATTAAATGCTGACCCTTTTGTATATATATATCTGAATAGGCTTGGTCCCCATCAGGAACCTACCTGCCATGCCATTTCAATGGAAAAATGCAGTACTGCACATTTCTCTTCAAAGGAAGACATTGTGGCTTGAAGTATTTCTAAAAAATGCATGTAATTTATTGAAGCATTGGTTTCCAGCATGACACTTTAAACTTGATAGATGTTGGATGCGATGAAGTGAAGTGCTGAATTCTACATTATGTGGATGTTCTTATATTTTATTTAAGCTTTGCTTTCACATCAACCAATTCTCTGCATGAGATGCATTTAGGGGAAACTGGGAAACTGTTGTTGCCCCAAAAGTGAGGCTTTTAGGGAACATCTATAAATTCCAGCTACTGTCGACCCAAAGTGTGCACTCAACTGGATTCTACAATCCACTTTAGACCAGAATCATCAACCTTACTTAATGCTTTTACAAATTTAGTGCGGATTGACCAACAGTCCAAAGAAGGGTCCTAATTCCCCAGCATCACATCAAATTAATAAATCAAGCAAAAAATTAAATAAATAAACACAAACTCAAACTGACACAAAAGGCAACAGCTAACTGTGCCATAGCTGTTTTGAAAGGAAACTATGAAGACGTAGAATTTTTTTTTTCCAAAGTTTCACTGTGAGCTGTTTAAATTGAACACTAGCAGCTCAGACTTAAATGAAGACAATAATATAGATGATGGCACAGATGTGTGTGTCCTTTTTTATATAGACAGCTCGGTTGCCAGGCAGCCATAGCTGCTTGATGTTGATGAGGTGTAGGCGGACGCCTCCTAACAGATATAAAACAAATAAGTCTTTAATGATGTTAACAACAATATCTTTTTTTTTTTTCATTATTTTAATAAGGATATGTCTGATGATGACTGTAACATTAGAATAATTGCAAATTTACTTTACTGGCACTTTGCTTTCTGTGTAACCTTCCAACTTTCTGTTTGTCTCAGTGGACGTGAAAAATACCACAGCAAAACCAAAATCTAATCTTTTTGTTGCTTGTTGTGATAGTGTTGTCATAAAAGGATAGCCCAGAGACCAAAAGATGTGCAGGCATTAAAGCTGAGCTATGGTTAAGGCTTCATTAGGCCACTTAATTGCAATAGTGTCCTTGTCCCCGGATATTAGAGTACAAAGGAATTGATTTGTTGACAAAGGTAAGCTGATTCTAAAGGATATGTGTTGATATGCCCCTTCCAGCTTGTTAATATAAGGTTTTTTCTTATTGACCTAGATGTCCCGGAGCAAAAGAAATGTCAAGCAATTCCACTGGCAACAAATTAAAAAGATGTACTGTTTGTTTTAATGTATTTTTCTCTTTTTATATAACAAATGAAATGCACACTCTTTAGTGGTTATTTTTCTGTTGTGTACAAGTGTCTTTTGTTACTTTCAGAACTTCCAACTGCTTCATTTGGTTGAAAAAGCTCTCTCAGTACTACCCTGGCCTCCTTCACCCTTACACTGAGCCTCAGGTACTCTAACACCGACATGCTTTCCATCCCCACACCAAGAGCTTTCTGCGTTCTTACTCTATCCCACTAGAATGTTCTTCCTACAAATGTAAGCAGCATTTCAACCAACAGTAGCCAGTAAGCATCCCTCCTGAGCTCCTGTATGTCAGCGTGGGCTCATGTAAGTCTTGGAGAATGTTGACTGTTTTTTTTACCAAGCTGTAGCCTTTTGTCTCATGAGTAGCCTGTGAAGCAGGATGTTACTATGTGACTTGTAGGAGTTGTTTTCTTTTACTATTTGGTTTGGTCTCCTGCCAGTAAGTTCCATCAAGTATTGCTTGTAGCCTGTAGCCTTGTGTTTCAGATATGGTCTCTGTGGTGAATACCTAGTCAGTACTCCTATCCTCAGTCTGTGGCCAACTTTAACCATCATTTTACCTTAACTCCTTTAGAATTGCTGTTTTAAGCACCATGGGTTTTATTCAAGTAAATTCTATAAAACTGTTCAAAAGTAAGTACTATCGATAAGAGTTTTTAATGTCTCTCTTATGCAATTAATAAATATTGTAATCTTGAAGAAAAGTGCGTGTCTTGGTATAAAATTAACACATCACTGGTCATCTCATTTAGGTTGTTGATTAGCTCAAATTAAGGGCACGTGCACAGTGGCATTGGCTGGTCCGCTTTAAACAAACCCTGGTCCGCTTCCAAGGATATCATGTTTTGTTTGGAGAAGTATGAATGGTTAGTTGGACCCTGGTGTGGACCAAAGAAGTGAACTCTGGGCTCCTTGAAAAACCAGGGGTCTTGCACTTGCAAATGAACCGTGATGCAGTTCACTTACAGCAGGAGTGCTCAAGTCTGATCTTTGAGAGCTACCATCCTGCAATTTTTAGAACATACCCTTCCCCTGTAGCGTCACGTCAATGATGTCGACTACTCGGCTCTAAAAAATCGTCGACATCAAATCCGGTTGTCGATGCATTGCCTCGCCAACTTGCCACATGCATGCTCGACAAATGTTATGCCTCATGTCCCAGAGATACCCCCCAACGGGCACATCTCTTTTTCCTCTGCATGGTTTTCCTGTCATATATAGTTTTATGACCAGTGGTTGGTTTGATTCTGCCTCATATGAACCGCCGGAGTCCAGCACATAGCAGTGTTGTGTGATACAGCCTCACAGGGGAGTAAAAGAGTAAAATGTAACGCAGCAGCAGCCTGTAAAACCAGGCAGTAACAGTGAAGGCGGCTGTACCGCTGAACTGAGCTGCTCTTAGAAAGTTTAATTCATTTCTCAATATGACAATGAACTCAACATAATATGTAACACCATTCATATTTACAGACATAACATGACAATGTCTGCTTTTTTAACTTTGCTGGCGCAGCGGCGTGAACCTGTGCGGGTTTGACAGGGATGCTGCTGTTGTAACGTGATGCAACAGGTTCCGAGTGACAGAAAACAACAGAAGAATGTTAGTTCAACTTTATTTGCCATTACTTATCAGGTAAAATCAGAGCACACATCACATTATCTGTTGTAGTTAATTTAAAATCGACCGTGTTGGTTTTATATACTGTCCAACAGATAAAGAACCGAACGTCCCCATGCTTTAGAGAAATGGAGAAATAATCAAATCGTTTCCTTTGTGATTTCTAGACATTCATAAATGATCAATTCCTCATTCATTTGGTGTTAGTTTGGTGCACCAATGTATGCCCATTTTTTATGTCATTGTAAGGATGTAATTGATTAGAGGAGGTATCACAATAAAATAAGAATTAATAAAAGAAATAAAAAGAAAAAATATAACATTGTTACAACTCCTGACCCCGCCCCCCCCCAAAAAAAACAAAAACCTGATTAGGACATCTCTAGTATTTATGCGCACTAAAAATACTTAAGTGTAGATAAATACCTCTAGATAAATATGAATACATTAGTAGAACCAAGTTACACTGTTGGTTCAATGAGAACCAGAAAATGATGCGCACCCCTGGTAATTTCCAAGTTATAAAAATCAGACACTGCTTTTATTCTATGTTAAGCAGAAGATGCTTGGCTTTGGAAAACTGTTGTATGATAAAGTAATTTAATATAGTTTTGAGGGTATTTATTTGAGATTTTATTCTTTATTAATCGGCCAGTCAGTCAGTCAGTCATTTTCTGTACCGCTTATCCAGTTCAGGGTCACGGGGGTTGCTGGAGCCCATCCCAGCTATTATCAGGCGAGAGGCGGGGTACACCCTGGACAGGTCGCCAGTCTGTTGCAGGGCCAACACAGAGAGACAGACAACCATTCACACTCACATTCACTCCTAGGAGCAATTTAGAGTGACCAGTTAACCTAACATGCATGTCTTTGGACGGTGGGAGGAAGCCAGAGTACCCGGAGAGAACCCACGCATACACGGGGAGAACATGCAGACTACACAGGAAGGCCACAGTTGCAATTGTTCAAACCCCCTCCCCAGCCGGGAATCGAACCAGCGACCTTCTCACTGTGAGGCTGCGGTGCTAGCCACCACGCCACCATGCAACAAAAAATAAATCATTTGATCAATTGGCTTATTACTCATTAGAACAGTCAATGGTAGACAGAAGGTGACATAGACTGTCTAAGAGTAACATGCTGGATAACTCACTGCCTCATACTGCTCAAACTGGACAGATGGTTTGAACACAAAAGTGATGTCACTTTTAATGAACTGATTGGCAGTAGCTGGTGAGAGGACTCCCCTGCAGCCCTGTTTTATGTACATGTGAGAGAGAACAAAGGAGAACAGGTGGTGCAGACAGGAGACGGATGAAGAGGTGCAGCCCGGATGCTAGACCCCGGGGCACTGAGGCTCGTTGTGGAGTGAAGAACCGGTGCGAGGGGAGGAATGGTGCTTCGGAGAAGCACTGGCAACGAGGATGGCGGGAATGAGCAGTGCAGCCGGGTGGACAGTGGCATGGTGGAGTAGCCGCCAGTGTAGAGGGATGGAACCCACAGGGTGATGGTCAGTGATTCCGATGTAAAGGATGAGATGGTGCAAGCCATCAGGTCACCATTGCGGCGGAAGAGCCTCCATCGAGGATCCGCCTAGGGCAGAATGGCTTTGGGTGGCAGAAAAAACAGGACTGTGCGAGACAGGGATTGGGAGCCGGGGTGGAGGTGCTGGGCAGGCACCTATGGGCAGCTGTAGCTTGGGGTTGACCCTGTAGAGACTACAGCAGATGACGATGTGACGGGGGTGCCCCAATTACTTGATGGATGACTCTCCTCCACCTCTTCCCTGCCCTGGGAATATTGCCTCATCTCCTCTTATTGGTTTAAATAAAGATTTAATGTATTTTTATAATCACATCACTGGTGATGGTTTGTTTCTTCCACCCCCTCATTAGCAGATAGTCCTATGGGCTTGGTATCCCAAAGAACTCACACCCCTCTGTCTTGGTCGGTTCCGAGTTGTGACATTTACTTGCAGTGAATGACCCATTTTTGATCCTGGCCAATCAATGAGCCAGACTTTCTTCTTTCTGAAGGTCAGTGGTCGTTTCAGGAAATATCAGTGGTTTGGTCCATTTGAGTGAAGAGTAGTGTGAAAGAAAACCAAGCCAAAGGAAGATGTGAATTTCTATTTTTTAAATCCCCCTCCAACCAAGCTGCCCGACTATCAGGGTGTGAATGCACTTTCACTCTCAAGGTTCTGTCTTTAGCATGTTCTGTTGTATCCTTTTGCCAAACTTGAGTTGGCTACAGATGCATCAAAGTTTGCAATCTATTTCAGTTGTTACTTCATGTAGCTGTTTTTGTTTTTAATTGTCAAATCTTTAGCTAACAAATCATTTTGTCTGTAGGTTATTGTTATGATCTGAGTTAGATTTTGGATTCTGAGAAATGTGTTTTAATATTATATAAGTTCGACTGAAATCATTAAAGTTCAGTTTATTGTGTCAGTACAGAATTAAATTTTTTTTTTTGCTAATGTCATGCAATAGTATTGACTAATATTGTAAAATTCAGGAACTATTTTGAGAAGAACCTCTAAAAATGAAGGAGACAGAGAGGTTTGTTTACAGAAAGAACAGGCTGTTATTATCCTAAATAGGTAAAGTGGCCCCACTGATTAGCAGAAATTGGTTTGTCAGCCAAGTACAGTCCCAGGCACAGATTAAGTATCAGTTCTTGAGATGATAATTGAAGGTTCTCTGTAAACAAATTACAATATTTGGTTCACATTTCTATCTATGCTATTAAACCTCTATTCAGAACTGTCTTTCATCCAGCAGCCATTGGGAGATTCTCAAAAGATGCCTTTTGACAAAGTAGCTGGATGAATAGGACAAAGTATAGAGCCCAAGTGATTTCATCTCTCATTTATTTGTTGCCATGTCAGTCCTGGCACAGTGTAGAACATTTTGAACCAACTAAATTGGTATGCATATCAAATGGAGAAGATTGCAGAATTACTGGGAAATGAGCAGCCCTCAAATGAGACAACACAGTTTGCAACTGTGAGATAAAGAGGAGAGACAGAATTTGGGAGAACCTTGCAAGTGAATAAACAAAGCAAAAAGCACAATAATGAGCATTCCCCTGACTGATCTGATTGCATAACTCATCAGCTTTTACCACTGTCTTCTTACCACTGTCCCTGGAGTAACAACTGTGAAAAGTTTGCAAGCAGAAGTTTGGTTGTTTCTTCTGTACTGGGGGTTTGAGGGAGAAAAATGCATTTTGAATATTATTTGTAGCATCTGAATGTGTCCTGTTAGGGTGAAGGAAAGGGTTTATAGCACAAGGGTGATAAAGCTTTATTAGATCACAGCTGAATAAGTGAAAGGCCAGGTTCAGAGGAGATAGAGAGGTGAACTGAAATAAACGTTCAACCTCAAGAATTTTGAGCACAGCACTGCAAGTGAACTGTTTTTTTTCTGATGTCTTTTAATAGACCATACATATCAAAATATGTCTTTTAGACTGAAACAACTCAGGTGATGTGTGCAGAACCCATGTATTATTGTTTTCATTTTCTATACCCTGCTTCGGGGCTGGAATCTATCATTTAGCAGGCGAGAAGCGGGGTACATCCTGGACAGGTTGATAGTCCATTGCACTGACTCCCCTGAAGTTTTTCCATAACATTTTTACGAAGGCAATCTAACTACATATAATTTGATGATTCAGTATGCTGTATGAGTCACTATCAACATAGCACAAGAACAGCCGCATGTCAGTGGATAACAATGCTGTGATGTATGAATTTGACTCATGATCATTTGACCGGAGGAAACAGTTAATTTTATCCAAATAACTTTACAAAATCACGCTTAGGGCTGGGCAATATGAACCAAAATTCCTATCTCGATATTTTCCCCTCAAATCACAATTTACAATATATACTGTATATACAACTGTGTGAAAAAGTTTTTGCCCCCTTCCTAATTTCTACTTTTTTGAATGTTAGCCACACTTAAAGGGACTTGAGGCAAGATTAAGAAATGAAACTCGCGAATGCTGCGACTGGCGCTTCAGGTAACTGCAGCCATGAGCCAAGCCATGACGGGAGCGTGCACAAACTGAAGCTATAATGTTGTTCACTAACCTTTTTCTTTGTAGTTACACTTTTTAGTGTCTTTCAGTTGATCTGGATTGTTTGTTGACGGCAGTAAAATCCAAACCTTCATGGCCCTGCGTGAAAAAGGGGTTCCCCCCCTAAACCTAATAACTGGTTGGGCCACCCTTAGCAGCAACAACTGCAATCAAGCGGTTGTGATAACTGGCAATGAGTCTTCTACAACAAAGAATTTTGCCCAGTCATCTTTGCAGAATCGTTGTAATTCAGCCACATTGGAGGGTTTTCCAGCATGAACCGCCTTTTTAAGGTCATGCCACAGCATATCAATGGGATTCAGGAGGGGGCCTTGACTAGGCCACTCCAAAGTCTTCATTTTGTTTTTCTTAAGCCATTCAGAGGTGGACTTGTTGGTGTGTTTTGGATTATTGTCCTGCTGCAGAACTCAAGTGCGCTTCAGCTTGAGGTCATGAACAGATGGCCGGACATTCTCCTTCAGGATTTTTTGGTAGACAGCAGAATTCATGGTTCCATTTACCACAGCAAGTCTTCAAGGTCCTAAAGCAGCAAAACAGCCCCAGACCATCACACTAAAACCACCATATTTTACTTTAGGTATGATGTTCCTTTTCTGAAATGCCGTGATACTTTTACGCCAGATGTAATGGGACTTACACTTTCCAAAAAGTTCAACTTTTGCCTCGTCAGTCCACAGAGTATTTTCTCAAAAATCTTGGGGATCATCAAGATGCTTTCTGGCTAAACTGAAACGAGCCTTTATATTCTTTTTGCTCAGCAGTGGTTTTCATCTTGGAACTCTGCCATGCAGGCCATTTTTGCCCAGTCTCTTTAATTGAGGCAAATGAGGCCTGCAGTTCTTGGATGTTGTTCTGGGGTCTTTTGTGACCTATTAGATGAGTCGTCACTGTGCTCTTGGGGTAATTTTGGTCGGTCATCCACTCCTGGGAAGGTTCACCACTGTTCCATGTTTTCACCATTTGTAGATAACGGCTCTCACTGTGGTTCTCTGGAGTCCCAAAGCTTTAGAAATGGCTTTGGAACCTTTTCAAGACTGATAGATCTCAATGACTTTGTTTCTCATTTTTTACTGATTTTTTTTTTTTTTTTTTTTTGGATCGCAGTATGTTGTCTAGCTTTTGAGGATCTTTTTGGTCTACTAAACTTCGTCGGGCAGATTTCTTGATTGAGAACAGGTGTGACAGTAATCCGGCCCTGGTGTGGCTAGAGAAATTGAACTCAGCTTTCCAAAGATGTGATAAACCACAGTTAATTTATGTTTTAACAGGGGGGTCAATCACTTTTTCACACAAGACCATGGAGGTTTGGACCCCCCCCCCCCCCCCCCCCCCCCCCCACTAATAAAAATCTTCATTCAAAAACTGCATTTTCTGTTTACTTGTGTTATCTTTGACTCACATTAATTAATTATTGTTTGATGATCTGAAACATTTAAGTGTGACAAACATGCATAAAAGTAAGAAATTAGGGAGGGGGCAAAAACTTTTTCAAACAGCTGTAATAATATCATATTTTTGTCTAGTAACCAAAGAAACTATTTTAATTTACAGCGTTTGGGTGCTGAATGCCCTTTTTTATTAGGAATAACTATCAGATGTGCATTAAAGCATTTGAAATTTTAGTAGCTGTACATTAAATTAAATACTCATTAAAAAAAAAAAAAAATCTTTATTACACCCACCAAGGAGGTAATGTTTTCGGTAGCGTTGGTTTGTCCGTCCGTCCGTCTGTCTGTCAGCAATTTTACGGAAAAAGTACTAGACAAATTGACCTAAAATTTTCACCAGCCGTGTACCTCAACCCAAAGACAAACCCGTCAATTTTTGGTGATGATCCAGATCACCTTCTGGATCCAGGAATATTTTGAAGGATTCTTTATCATTGTGAGATAGGACAAGTTGGAAAGGCTGTTAATGAGGCGTGAGTGCCTCGTTGTGGCAGAAGTGTGCAGCTGCAAGACTGAGCACATGATGTCAGGATGCAGAAATGAAACTTATGTGTAGCAGTGAGCACGAGGAGAGAGGACTGTTGGACAGATTTCTAACCAGTTGAATATGATGAACTGTGTGCATCTGTGAAGAACTCTAAGTAATTAGTTGTATTTCTGCCTGAACAGGATGTTTATTTAGCTTTTGATGCTATTTAGCTGATTTGCTTATTCAGAAGTGTTCCTCCATTCACCATGTTCCTTTTTATGCTGTTAAGCTAGCTGACCTGTTACATGCCAGTTACTGTAACTGTTAGCCTTGAACACATGCTTGTTTAGTCCCAACTGTAAGGGATTCATTAGTAATAATTAATAGCTTGAATGTGTTTATTTGCCGAACGAAGGTTCCTCATAGCTTTGTGTTTATAGACCACGCTCACTACCATCCAGGTATTCACCTTGACTAGCCCTGGAATTCCTCAGCTGTAACCCTGTCGTTTGTTGCATTACTGTGCTGTTGAGATTGAGAGTGACCAGTAAAGACAGCTGACTGTCCAAGCGAGTCCTGTTTATTCTGATCGACACCCCATGGTGAACATCAAACCTCCTTACCAATGCCTAAACAGTCCTACATCAACATCCCCCTAATAGGCCAAATTTTGGAATTTTTCCATAATGTAACTCCATACAAATGGCCTGAGTGTTTGGTTGAAAAAAAAAAGAAGAAAATTAAAGGAAAGGATCTCAATGACTTCTATAATGTTTAGAAAGTTGATCCGGATCCAGAGAAAATTCCGGATACTATGATTGATATCACACAAAAATAAGGAAGTCGAACTGCTTGGCGGAGGCCTACACTCTCCGAGTGCTTTTATAGTTTCAATATACAGTCTATGCTCAGGACATGTGTGTTTGAGAAAGTCTCAGGTGGTGGGGGCAGGCGGGAGGGCAGATGGAGGGGTGAAGTTGTATGAGAGGCAGATGAGAAAGGAGCAACCCTATTCATGCTTTTTACAAATTGTGATAAACACCTGCGCTAAATATCTGTACAGTATATGCCAGTACTTTTCAACCACTCACACCTGTTGCAACTGTTTTTTTTAAAATACAAGCTTATTTCACTGAGATCATTCAAGTTATTTTTAAGTTACCCACCCATCATTGGAATGATGAAAGAAACTCTAACCTTGAGCTTACAGGTGCAGCATGCTGTGTTGAAAAGCAGCGACAGAAGCATGAACATGTAAAGCAGGAGGCATAGCCTACCGTGTGACGGTGTAGTGGCAGAGAGCGTGAAGCAGGACTGAAACAGGAATTTTGCAGCTTGCATATTTGCTTAGTTTGATGTGTATGTTTGATATGTGGCATGTAGAGTGTGAGGCAGCCCACATGGGAAGCAGCAGAGCAGCTTGTGTTGCCTGCCTAAACAAGCTCACAAGTGCTTCATTAGGATGAATTTTTAAGACACAACAAAAGGTTGGTATGACAAAACTAAGTTTTGAAAGACTGAGTGCGGGTCATGCTGTGGTTTCTCCTCTGTCAGACAGCAGGGACAATGCTAAGCAGGTTATTTCAGGTGAAATAAAAGATGTTTTTCTTCTGTTGATAAAGACTGGAGAAGAACAGAAAAACAACCACAACAAAACAACAACAGAGAAACACTGAAACTGTGCTCGCAGTCTTAGTGTTAGCTGCTAATGCGGGAGCTAATAAGCCTGCAAAATAGACCATAGAAATGTTTTCCTTTGTTTATACTTCGACTTATTGCTGCTGCTCACCATCGTGTTTTTCTTTTGTTTCCCTCAAGTTCTGACTACATTGCATCAAACTGATGTGAGTTTAATGAAAGATGTTGAAAATGCAGAAGTTGCACAATTTTTTTTGTCCATGCATAGATATAAAAAATTAATAAACCATGTGTCTTTATGTGCAAAGACATTGGAATACTGGGGAGAAATACAGTATGTGTATTAATCCAATTTTTCAAAATTATCTGATAAAGCCTATCAAATTATTCTGTTTAATCAAATTATCTGACAATACAAAAGTGTTCAATCTCACAACTGTTACTCTATAGATTTTTGTTCATTAACTTGATTTTACTGTCCAAGCTATCAGAAGGCAAATGTTTTGCACATCATGTCTCTCGTAAATTTTCGTCAGATCAAAATGAAACTGTGAGGAATATTAAAAAAAAATGACCAATGTTTTTTTAAAAGATTGATGAAGCCATTATTGTGATGTATGTCATGTTTGAGAAGGGCCACACCAGATGTTGTGACACTGCAGTTTAATCCATAATGCTAGAGACCTTTCTAAGGCTCAACAATGCCTATTTCCTATCTGCTTATTACACTGCCACACATGTACAAAATGATTTACCGAACTAGTCATCTGTTCATTTTTATTCCTCCACTTGCCACAGAGGAGGTTGATCAGTGTATTTGTGTGCGGGCAGATGTGGGTCTTCTTGTTCCACTGTGAAAAGCCAGGGAGACCTAACAATAATGTGGCAAAGTTGCTCAACACGGCGTGAAATGACTTTATTGCGTTTTTACATTAAAAGCATGATAGAATACATTTCTAATAAAAGGACCACAGTGCCCTGGGGAGCAGGCTTGGGGTCTGCCAGTCAAGCATGGTGACGTGCAAGTGTGTACTTCTGTGTGAAAGGAAAGTATAAATGGGAAAAAGAGCAGTGACAGGGTAATCAAAAAGGCACAGGAGCTAAATGAAACATGCTAAATTAACATATGACATTCCAACACACATGGACGCCCTCAGAGATTTGCAGACATTTATAATAATACTACTAATAAGTATTATGCTGTTGACATAGAAGTTTAAGGGTGACGGGGTGATTCAGGTCTTTGTGGTGCTGATACATGGCAGCTTTATTTTTCTTCTTGGTTCATGAAAACATTTCTCCTTTCATCTACAAGGCTTCTTTAGTACTAGCTGCGGTGATTTTCAGGAATTTTACCTCTCGTGTGGTCATTCACACTTCAGTAGACTTTTAGGTCACCTCAGTGCGACTGACTGATATTGGCTATCTTTGTAATGGTTAAAGAAACATATCATAGAAGATGCAAGTGCGAAGGATTCCGCGTCCTTGCAAGTTCAAGAGGTTGAACAAAAGTCCAGTTACTTTCCATGAATGTACTAGAGATGATTTTACTGTTGCATATCTGTATCCATGGCTCAACAACATTCTCTAAGTGCTCTGTATCACAATGTGTACTTTCTTCAAGAATGCCAAATCACTCTTTTCAATGTTTGAACAAAATCCAGCAACAGAAATAGCAAATACAAAAGACACCTACAATTTAAAGACACACATCGGAACTTTTAGCAGTTTTCTCAGTGATGCACCCCCTATCGACAGCTAGCATCCATCTTGCATCGTACCTGTACTGTGATTCACTCCATCCAGTAAAAGACAGTCTTATCTTGACTCTTCTTCCGTCCCTTCCTCCTTCTTTTCCTCTCTTCCTCTGGTAATGTTTCCTTGCGTTTCTTTGCCGAATGCGACATGATGTGCGTTCAAAGCACCAGCTGCGTTCATGTCTGGCTCATGTCCTGCTTGGGAGTGGGTAGCCTAGTGGTAATGTTGAGGGCTTTGGCATGGCAGACTTGGGTTTGACTCCCTACACGGCACTCAGGTGAACCACTGAGTTCCTAACTGCTTCTTCCAGGGCCATACATGTGCAAGGTCCTTACCCCCACCAACTGCAGGTGCTGTAATTGGCTGCCTATGCTCTCAGGTTTAACCTGAGTGGGTTAAATGCATAGAACAAATTTCCTAATTGGCACTCAGATTGGAATTAATAGAGTAAATATCATTATTATTATATCTGTTTGCTAGTATATGATGTGGTGCACACACAATAGTCGGTTGCAATGTCACAGCTGTCACAAATGCAAAAGTTCCATAATAAGGTTCCAAGCTTGGGGACGCCGCTGGGCAGTGACGGCTCAAAAATGCACATAAAGAACGTTGGTGTGTCATCTAAACGAGTCAGAAACACATATTTTTAAGGTCTAAAAGTTACGTTGTGGGTCTTTAAGTTGTTCCATAGTATGAGCAATGCCCTCTTGTGGCAGTGGGGAGCTATAACAGGTAGTTAAGTTTTTTTCTTTTTTTTTTTTTTTGTGGGAGATGTTCAGAAGTACTATGCAGAGGTACATTCCAGACCTTCGTCTGTCAGGTTTCAGTAATCCTAAGAAACTACACAAACAAAGCCTTGCCTTGCACTTGCACTAACAATGTTAGAGAGGATATTAAGAAACTCACAAATCACAGATGTTGTTAATGAGTAGATATGATCTATTTCAGCTTTGGATATGGACAGCTATGAAATTCGGTGTCCGAATTCAGTGTGCGGACGTGACGTCAAATGACGCTACATCCACAGTTTTGATACAGGAAGAAGACGGTCGTGGTAAATTCAAACACTGTAAGCGATAGTTATAGATTTTTCTGCCGTCAGCAAACGATCTAGATCAACTGAAAGACACTAAAAAGTGAACTACGAAGAAAAAGGTTAGTAAACAACGTTATAGCTCAAGTTTGTGCACGCTCCCGTGACGGCTTGGCTCGTGCTGCCAGTCGCAGCATTTGCGAGTTTCGTTTCTTAATCTTGCCTCTAGTCCCTTTAAAGGGTAAAGTTTTATTTTTGATGGGCTCCTGTACACCAGTTAGGTCATTTAGGGTATTATAAAATGAAACAAGTTTTGGAATAATTGTGGTTATTCAAACTTGATTATTTATCCCATGGATAGGCCGAGTCAATTTCCAAGGGCTGCAGTCCTGCATGTGTTGGATGTTTCCTGCTGCAGCACCAGAATCAGATTAATGTGTTAACATGTTTGGGCAAAACTTAAAGGCAGGGTGGATGATGTTTTCCAGGAGCATTTTTTACTATATTGCTTAAAGTCTTCTTCACCCCCCGATTGCAGACAATTAATTAAATGTTCTGACACAAAAATTTAAAAAATAATCACCTGTGGAACGCACAGGACTGATAAAACCCCTTCCAATGAACATTTCATTGGATGGGGTTTCAAACAGCCGTACTGATTGATTGAATGATTATTTTGTCCATCAAACTTGACTGCCGTTAGCGACGCCTGCTCCTTCTTGCGCGCTCGCAACTCGCCGTGAGCGTCTCACAGTGCGAACGAAACAGACAAACCAAGACCAACATGGCCGCTCACTACTCTTATCTATGCCGCTGTTTGCTCTTAAAAAGAATAAGAACATGTGGATCAAGTCATGGAGGTGTTGGTGTTTGCAGTGAGGATGTTTTACGCAGCAGAAGTTGGAGGTGAGATAATTATCACTTTTAGGAAACGTGGTTCCTTTGCTGTTTACTGGGAAGCTAACAAGCTAGCCACTCGGCTGTTCTCAGTTATGTTCGCCGACAATTATCAACGCACGTGTTCCTGTGGTTTGGAGGCGTAGTTTCGGGGGGGTGAATATTTTTTCAAATTTGGCTTGTTCGAACCGTTTTTCCAGGATCCCCTACCCTGCCTTTAATAATATGTTGGTTCCATTTCTTTAGAATCAGGTGTGTTAGAGCAGAGAAACATCGAAAGCCTGCAGGACCAGAGTTGCACATTTCTGATTTAGCTGAAGAGTCACTCTGTTAAAACTCTAATATTTGCTTCAGATTGATCAGAAAAACAACTTTTTATTTAGTTCTAACCAATTAAGCCCCAAAACTGCTGCTTTGTATTCAATTTTCACACCAAAATTGATCTCTACTAAAGCTGCAAAAATCCTGATTAGGAATACTGTAGCTGTTACAAGGCCGACACTAAATCTTTTTTTGTCAAAAATGTTCACAAAACTGAGAGAGAGCTCAGTGCACTACAACTAAAGAAAGCACATGCAAGGAGACGAACACGAACAAATCAAGAACACGAGCACTGATGTGAAAACACACACTCTGCAAGTACCCACAAAACTCGCAAAGAAGAAGAAGAAGAAAGTTTTAGTTCTAGGTGACTTCTTTGGACTTTACCTTATTCTCTTAAACTTAATGAACTGAGCCAACAACATCTAAAGTTACAGTAACTGAGTAACTAGGCAATATAACAAATCATCTGCTTCTCTACCTTCTCTTCTCTATCTTTGAAATAGTGTGTACCCAATCTAATCTGTCCGTTTTTGTATCCCTGGAATTGCTTCACCAGTCATCCGTTAATTTTGGGTGCAGTTGTGGGGAGATTTTGCAGCCAAAGTAAAAAAAAGTTAGCATTTGGACTGGATAATCTAAATAAATAATAATTTCAAAAAGGAATAAAGCCATGGTCAATTAATTTATCTTAGGATTTACCTGGAAACATTAAAATATTAACGGAATTTTAATGTTCATAAAGACGAATGAAAAAACAAAAAAAACATAGATAAATGTTCTGCATAGCCTAATTTTCAATTAACAATAAGCCTTACTAAGCCTTTACCAGGGCTATAACGGTACACAAAATTTACGCTTCGGTATGTACCTCAGTACACAGGTGACGGTTCGGTTTTTTCTCGGTACAGTAAAGGAAAAAAAGAAAAGATATACTTTATTAATCCCAATTAGTGAGCCAATTAGGAAATTCGTTCTCTGCATTTAACCCATCTCAGATTGGACCTGGGAGCAGTGGGCTGCTATTTGAGGTGCCCAGGGAGCAGTTGGTGGGGGTTAAGGAAACTTGCTCAGGGGTCCACAGTGGTTTACCCGAGTGTCGTGTCGGGGACTCGAAGCCGGGTCTGCCACGCCCCAGCCCGCGACGTTGACCACTGCGCTAACCACTCCCAATTTCCCAAAATGCACAAATATTAACTTGTCTTGTGTTTTATCAACAAGTTCACTAAAATTAAACATCACAGCCGAGTTCATACAGTACTAGTACTAGTCACCTACAAAGTCAGGTTAATTTATTGTGATCTGGTTTTTCTATCCAGCACCAGCTCACAAACTGGTTTAACTTCTCATTTCCTCTAGAACAGGTTTATATTTAGCTCTTTGAGCTAAACTAAACTGATGTTAGTTAGCAGATTTGCATGACAGCGTGTCACAGCTGTTCTGAGTTTGTCTGTGATGCCACCACCCACAGACGCGCACGTTCATGGGATGAGCGTGCATGGCGCCTCAGACAGCGCGTGCATCTGAGAACACGTCAACCAGCTGAAACTCAGACACAAATATCAGTTTTAAACTCTACCGAGAAGGTGAAGATGGCAATACTCGCTCTCCTCTTCACCTGCTGGTGCTGAGAACGAGCACATCGCAGGAACGCTCACAGCTGATACCGCCGTTAAAATCACATTTAATTAATGTCGGTACATCATCTTAGATCTGAACCTTAAGAATATTGAGCACAACTTCATGGAATGAAACGTTTTTTGTCAGGACTTATGAAATCCTTTATGTTTTTCTGTCCTCTGTGTTTTCTCTCTTTTGTTTTTAATTCAGTTTGGAAACGCGACATGACTTAACAGAGTGTACCTGCTTATGATTATTTAGTTATTATTAACTCCGGAATGCTGTAAGGTTACTAGTTACAGAGTTTATGAATACTACAACATTCAGCAGAGCTGATCTGAGCGGCTATCACCCGGGTCCTCATGGCTATCACCCCCCTGCGCCCTCAATGTTGTGAAGCTGATGGGGAAACACTGCAACCGCCGTTCTGCAATGTCAGTACACTGATTTCGTTTTGTCCACTTTTATTCAGCTCCCTCTTCATCTAAACCGAAGGGCTCCCAGACAGAAGACTGACCAGCGGAGCTTCCTGTAGCTCAACAATCTCACATCCATGTTGTCACGGGTAGCTAGAAACAAGATGGTGAGCACGCTGCGCGGGTCCGTTATGTCGGGTTGCACGCAAGAACTTAATGAAACAATAAACAGCTAAATAAACAAATCCTGCGCCCAACAGTTTGGTACAGAGTTGTGCCGAACCGAGAGTAGTGTACCGAACGGTTCGGCACAAATACATGCATCGTTACAGCCCTAGCCTTTACTGATATCATATCCTTTTAAATAGCTTTTTTTTTTTGTATTTCTTTGATTTCAGTTATTCAACTGGTTCATTAAATTCAACACAACACAAAAATGAGCCTATAATCAGGAGTGCTGCTGTTTTTTCACAATTCAGCGTGAGAATTCAGAAAATTAAAGGGACATTTTGTAACAGCTGTATATCGCAAGCAACTCGCTCGTACTTTTCATGCTGTATTCACGTGAAACCGTGCAGACGGACGACAGCCGCTGCATGTAAAGGCATAAACAAGCCTCTATGTGAAGAAGTGGTCTGTCAGTTACAGTGACTTCAGTCCACATCTCTGATATGTTGTCACGGCGATGTCGTATTGTTTTCCCTTACCCCATGTTTCACTGTCTTTTTCTCGGCTTCTGTGATTAAAATGACATCTGGTTTGTTACTGACGGCCGTCTCCCCGGTGAGTTTCCGTGGTTTCCAACAGTCACGCTTCTATTGAACCTACCCATTCAATGTATATATTAATGATACGAATGGCAAATTCAGAGCTCACAGCACTTCAGTTTGTTGATGGGAGTGTACCGATTCATGGAAAAACACTTTTGAACCAAATAATCAATTTTTGTGAACAGATAACAGGAGAACTTACAAAATGTCCCTTTAAACTAAGATCATTTTGATAAAACCTATCTTCGTGTATCATAATAATGGTCCTCAGAGTCCTCTGGAAAACATGCTTTTTATTGCCCTTATAGGTGACGTTTATTTGTAGTTTTATGTAATTCAGTGGTTATGACTTTAGCAACATTCGCAGTTTCAGAAGCGGGAGCTTAACAGCTAACACAGTTAGTGCTCATGATTAACTGTGCTTAACTGCCACATCTCAGCAGGGCTTTACAACTTATCACTTTAACCCCCCCCTCTTCTAATAGATAATTGTCGTGATGTCGTATAATTCAGCAACGTCTGTTATCAACTATGTTTCTGTTCCAAATGTGCAACGAGCGCAACTTGCGTCCTTCTGTTCTCGGAAGTCTGTGGTTCCAACAAGTCCATACTAGCAAGTACACAAGTACATACTTACTGTAGCGTACTTGCCATTGGGTAATAGCCTTCCTCTCTTCCTCACTCAGTATCCCTTCCTCTCTCTGAACGACCTGACAGCTTTGCTGCCGTCAACTGACGAAATAACACATTTATTATTTTTCACTTAGTTACTATTTTTATCACCATTATTAGTGACTCAGTAGCACTGACAAGTGTTTGAAAGGATTTACATGTCATGAGGGAAATCATTCATCTAAATCCCATTTCCAGGACAGTTCAGAAGTTTCTGAAATGCAACAAGACTTTAAAGTGGCAGGATGTTAGTTGAAGACACACAACGTTAACTTTTAGACCTTAAAAATATGCGTTTCTGACTCGTTGTGATGGCACACCAACAGTCATTATGTGCATTTTTGAGCTGTCACTGCCCGCCCGGAGGCTCAGAAACAGCAGTATGTAAGTTTTCCATCTGGGACGGGGTCGTGACGTTGGAGCCGACTTCTGGTTTTGCACCGCGTCATGTACTGGCAAACGGATATGAACCAGATGTTTTTGAATGCGCATCATGTCGGATTCGGAAAAGAAACACAAAGAAACATTACCAGAGGAAGAGAGGAAAAGAAAGAGAGGGAGCGACAGAACAAGAGTCAAGATAAGACTGTCTCTTACTGCCTGGAGGGAATCGCAGTACAAGAACGATTCAAGATGGATGCTCGTTTAGTTGTCAATAGGGTGCTGAGAAAACTGCTAAAAGTTCCGTTGTGTGTCTTTAATATACAGTAAACTTTATTGTATATAGAAAAAAGAAAGAAAGAAAGAAATCTAACATATAATTCCAACACACTCAAGAAAAACTGGGCTGTCTTTATTTATTGTATATATTTATTAAATTCTGCTCTATCTACCATCAATGTGTCATCCTCACTGTATGATCCTTTGAAAATATGATTTGGTTATCCACTTTATTGCCATCATTAATCCCAATCTGCCGATATGAGTAATCAAACCACAAAAACAAAACCTCAACATATGTCCCGTCTGTTCTCAACAGACAGTGCTTTCACATCTTCTTGTCTGACATGTGATAATGCTGTCAGCTCTCACCCAACACCCCAATGTCAGACAAGCACTTAACAACGTGGCAGCATGTGTAAATGGTGCATTCTCTGCTTGAGAACGGGGCTAATGTGAGCTGAACCCCATGGCTGGAGGGACTTTAACACATAAGGTGACTTATAGCAGCAACATCAGAGTGGGTAAACCGGCCTAATGTGTGACCGTATTACACAGAGTGAGACAGAAAGAGGGGATGACTAAAAGTGACAAAGTTGCAGAGGAAGAGAGAGAGACTAAGGTTGCATTTTTACAGTATTAATGACCAACATCTGTGGTATGGACACTGTACATGGGAGCAAGGTAGGAGGGCTATTTGTCCATATTAGTAAAAGGGCAGATTATATGATACCAAAGAGTTTTTCTTAGCAAGTCAACTGAGGGCAAAATGAAGTAAAGCAGTGACTTTAAATTTAGGAAATGGCCAAAAGTTGTTCAAAAGTGGTACAAATGAGTCAACAACTTACATCTCTCTCTCTCTCTCATATATATATATATATATATATATATATATATAAGCGTCTTCCAGCGAGGGCACACCAGGAAACACAGTCTCCATTTGGCCCTGCACACACAGGAAAGACGTCACCCCCGTGACTGTCGTCTTGGTCTTCAGCGGCTCCAGCCATGATGCCTTCACGCACTGTCAGGTGTCGCAATGCAGTGGGCAGACGGAAGCAGGTCGGGGTGATTATAAGCCGGGCCGTAGCCCCTGGCGGAAACGGCTCACGGGCTTCGGGGGCAGTGGGAGGGGGGCAGGCGAAGCCCAACACACTCCGCCGCAGTAGGCATGACTTAGAGAAATTGAGTCTGACAGAAGCGGTGCCTAATACCATCGAGCCGTCGGCGAGAGAGAGGCTTTCCCTTTTGTCTCGCTCAGGCTGCGAGCTTGCAGGAGAAGCTTAGCAGGTCTAGTAGGCGATGCTGTTTCAGGTGGAGTGGAGGTGGTAAGCGCTGGAGCGGCA
Organism: Atherinomorus stipes; assembly: GCA_023101725.1. Classification (NCBI taxonomy): domain Eukaryota; kingdom Metazoa; phylum Chordata; class Actinopteri; order Atheriniformes; family Atherinidae; genus Atherinomorus; species Atherinomorus stipes. The sequence continues at coordinate 41,476 of JALJCO010011361.1, read as the reverse complement.
ATCTCCTCCTCCGTGGCATCGTCCTCAGATTCCCACTCTTCCCTCTCACTGTCGTCAGGAGACACGGTGAGAAGAGCTCCACGGCCGGTGAAGTAGTCGGCTTGCTGCTGGCGGCGGATACTGGCCGGGCATTGATCCAGTCCAGCAATGGCATGCTTCCTCCGAAGATGATGTAGTTCTTGGAGCAGCGACTCCTTCCTAGGAGATGGTGTGTCAGTGGGCATTTGCCAACGTTGAAAGAAAAGGAATGTGTGCAGCTGGTGGTGCACCTACCTTTATAGGTAGACGCCCGACTGGCAGGCTACGTACATGGAAATTTCAGTGGGCAATCGCGTGTATGCTATTGGAGGGGCGTTGTACCCATAGAGTCCAGTAGAGGGCAAAGCCTGTGTGAGATATACCTATTTTTAAAACTCATCTGTTTAGATGTTATTTAATTTTAAAATTACACATAATTAGGGGTGTGTCCTTTTGATTGACAGGCAGCAGAATGGTTGCCGGACGGTGGCTACTAGTTAGCTCCTTGTTTGCCCCAAGTAAGGCCTCAGCCAGTAGCAAAGTAGCACAACGGTGGGTTTTAGCAAGCCTTACCTTTAGCCTGCCTATAGGGGGTAATCTTTGTTAGCTCCTGTTAGTCTCGGGTCAGTTTTGTTAGCATTTAGCCACATTCGCAGTTAATCATTTGCGCATAGACCTCTCTTTGCCCATTTTTGAAGCCTATTTTCCAGAAGTGACGACACACAACACATGAAGATGGCGACAGAGGGAATACCCCTGGTCACTTTCAGCAGTTCAGCCAATGGGCGACATGAGCAGAAGGTTTGTCCCTCTTTATTAATGGTCTATGGATTTACACTTTACTTTGTGCGTCTTTGAGCTCGGTAAATGAATGCTCATGCCACCACAACTCTAGATGTCACATAAAAGCCTTAAAGGGAAGTTCAGGATTTTTGATCAGGCCTCATTTACAAGGAGCCAGGTTACTACTTATCACTGAAGACAGTTTCAACATATTTCATCCCATTATCTAGTTCCAGGAGGTCGCTGATGCTAATGCTAGTGTAAGTCAGTAGGAATCTGCTAGCCTGTCATTAAAACCAATCTTATCCACTCCACAGAACATCTGAGGCAAATCAGCAAGCCTATCTGTGTAAATATTGTGTTAAACTAGTAAACTTGTGTCTTAAACAAGTAAAACTAGCCTTGTATGACAAATTTTGCATTACATATTGAGGAACTAGTTTCTTACAAGCTGCGGAATGTTATACTTTGCTTCTGGGTGGTAGTGTTAGGCCTGGGATATACTTGCTGTTGGCGACGCGTCTGCGTACGCATCATGGCGCCCACTCGTTCCCAGCGTACCTACGGCACGTAGGTCGCTCGCGTTGACGCGAGGTAATCGTGCCGCATGCGCGTGGTGCAATATTGACTTGAACGCTAGAGGTGCTCGTGCGTACAAAAAGCGTGAACACGAGGTCAGAGGTAAACACAATGGCGAACACAATGGCGTCGGCGAGTAGTTTTGAAGAGCGTCTGTCGGACCTGGTCCGAAACTACAGACACTTATATGATATTTCCTCCCCATTGCACAGCAGTAGCAAAAGTAAAATGATCGTTTCTTCTTCAAGAGCAATAACATTGTCCATTTTCCACATACACCTGGGTCGTTCACGTATGCCCCGGAAAAACAATCTGACCGGCAGACTGACCTTTTTACATTCTCATGAAGTGCTGTGTACTCCTCCTAGCGGTGGCCTCCGGTATTGAGCGTTTCGGCCGCGAAGTGCTGCAGCAAGTATATTTACAGACGACGCAGACCGCTTGCGTGAACGTTTGCGTCCACAGCAAGTATATCCCAGGCCTTAGGCTACTATCTTCATCGGTGTATTCCAGTTCATAGAGATATGGTGACAGTTAGTTTAATGAAAAAAGTTTGAAATCATCTTCAAAATCTGACATATCCTCATGCCTTTCAAATGTGGCCGTATTTTAGACTTTATATTTGTGTAATCAAATTCCTTAGTGCACATAGCAGCAGATGACATCACTCCGCTGCCAATTACAGGAAGTAAAACTTTGTTAAGTGTCTCAGAGGCAACAATCAAAATGCAACGCAATGTAGGTTAGTTTTATTTGTAACATAATCTGTCAACACAGCATTTAAAAAGACAGTCTGAAGTTATAAATGATTTACCTCGGATGTTCTGTGGAGTATTTAAGATTGTTTTTAATGACAGGCTAGCAGATTCCTATTGACTTCCACTGGCATTAGCATCAGCGACCTCCTGGAACTAGAATAACGGAATGAAATATGATGAAAGTGTCTTCAGTAATAAGTAGTATCCTGGCTCACTCGAAAATGAGGCCCTATGTCAAAATTCCTGAACTTCCCCTTTAAAATCACTGCGTAACAGTGACTGTAAGTATTACAAGTGACACCTATGTGCCCTGTCCTTCCTAAACTTTTTTTGTCGGCTCTGATGCAGATTAGTGAATTTAAATGAAATGTCTTATGAAACATTCAAAGAAATGTCTGTGGAGAAGATGACACTGAACAGCAGCCATTTCAGCATCTGACAAGGATTTTTGATGGAGTATTTTGGTCCTGCTATCCTTTCCAGCAATCAAGGTTTTTCAGTAAGAGTCCATCTCTGGGAAAATACATCTTGGAGGATAAACTAAAAGCTACAGCAGATTAAATGTAGCCCAAATGATAAGAACAAAAATGAATTTTAGATCATTTAAGAGAATTGATTGAAGTGAAATGCAATATCTTTTACCGTAATCTTTGCTCAGTCATGAAAGTCTTCTTTTATTACAAAATACAAAATAATTACAAGTTCAAATTTCTTTTTATTTGTTTCTTGAAGTTTAAATCACACATTTTATCATTATCTCCTTTACTCCTTTTCTTCTTCCTCAAAATTATCCATACCCGCCTAATAAATAAGGAAAAGATTCAGCTGTCAGTATAAAGTAAGTTATAAATTGAAGTGGAACAAAGCAGTTTATAAAAAAATTATGAAAATCATAACACTGATTTTAAACTTTGTTGAAATTGCTGCAGTCAAGTGTTTTCTGTAATTTTTAACTAACCTTACCTTTTATCTTACCCGTTGACATGTATTTGTTGTTGGTATTTTGCCCCACAGTTAATAAACAAGGTTCTCTAATTTGTTTGGGACAGTTTTGTTTTGTTTGTTTTAAGTATTTTGTGTTTTTTTATATTCTTTTAAAGTACAGTTTAAACAATTCAAAAGATATTTTTCACTAAATTATAATTTTGTACATTTTTCTTTATTATAACTTTTAAAGTTTCTTGTTATTTGAATTACTGTTGTGAATTTAGTATTTTCTTTAATTGGAGGGTGTGTATATATATATATATATATATATATATATATATATGAGAGAGAGAGAGAGATGTAAGTTGTTGACTAATTTGTACCACTTTTGAACAACTTTTGCTGCGCTCCTCATCCCGCTATCAGCTGGCTGGTCAGGGTCCAGAAAACCACTGCCACTGCTGCCGCAGGATGTGATACGCAGCTAGTAGCAACTAGCAGCAGCTAATAGCAACTAGCAGAAGCTAATAACATGGGTGTGCTGGGCATAGCACAGCTTCCCTCCCCCACGATGACCCCCTCCCCTGAAACTGTGGAGTTCCTCGGTCGCACTATCGGCCAGATGAACACTTGTCAACCAAACGTTCATTGTCAGGAACACTGACCAGTTGTTTCTTATGGGACAGCTGGCAGAGACCTATCCAGGAAACGCTTGGCTAGATGATTGTGTGAATGTATTTTCTCAGCCTACACTCAAGCGGGTCAAGAGCTGCCCACTGTGATCCGGGCGCACCCCACAAGAAGTGTGACGTCTACGGCTCTTTTCAGCGGTGCGAGTGTTGAGGACATATGAATGAAATGAAATGAAAAATACTTTATTCATCCCAGAAGGGAAATTCAGTATTGTAAAAGCTCTTTTTTTTTTTTTAAATAAATAAAAAAGTCAGTCAGTCTTGTTCTTTAGGGTGATGGCTGCTGGCAGGAATGAATTTCTGTATCTCTCCGTCCTACAGCGAACTTGACGCAGCCTCCCACTGAACACACTCTGTTGATTCTTCACCGTGTTGTGGAGAGGATGGGAAGTGTCCTCCATCATCTTCATCAGCTTGTGCAGCATTCTTTTCTGAACGATCAGCTCCAGCGGCTCCAGAGTTATCCCCAGCACAGAACCAGCTTTCTTGATCAGCTTGTTAAGTTTCTTCAAGTCTCTGATTCTGATCCTGCTGCCCCAGCAGATGCTGCAAAGCTAATTGCACTTTCCACAACAGACTTGTAGAAGATCTGCAACATCTTGGTGCAGACGTTGAATGATCTCAGCTTCCCTAAGAAGTAGAGTCTGCTCTGACCTTTCTTGTAGATGTAGTCAGTGTTGCATTTCCAATCGAGTCTGTTGTCCAGCTGAACTCCAAGGTATTTGTAGTTCTCTACCACCTCCACCTCCTCTTCCAGGATGTAGACAGGACTATGCTGCTTATTCTTGCTCCTCCTGAAGTCAACAATCATCTCTTTAGTCTTGCTGGTATTTAAGATGAGCTGATTGTTACCACACCATTTCACAAACTGACTGACCAGTTTCCTGTACTCGGCTTCTTGTCCATCACTGATACACCCCACAACTGCAGAGTCATCAGAGTATTTCTGCAGATGACAGGACTCAGAGTTGTACTGGAAGTCTGAGGGGTACAGTGTGAAGAGGAATGGTGAGAGTACAGTTCCTTGTGGTGCTCCAGTGCTGCTGACCACCATCTCAGACACACAACCTTTCAGTCTCACAAACTGTGGTCTGTTTGTTAGGTAGTCGTAAATCCAGGTGGTTGAGGAGGGATCCACCTGGAAGTTATGGAGCTTCTGACATAGCAAAGCAGGCTGAATAGTATTAAATGCACTTGAAAAATCAAAGAACATGACCCTCAAAGTGCTGCCTGACTGGTCCAGATGAGAGTGGGCTCTCTGAAGCAAGAAGATGATGGCGTCTTCAACCCCAAGCCCATTACGATATGCGAACTGTAATGGGTCCTGAAAGGTATTCACTTGCTTGTTGAGGTGAGCCAGTAAGAGTCTCTCCAGGACTTTCATGATGTGAGATGTCAGGGCAACTGGTCTGTAGTCATTTGGTTCAGCTGGTTGGGGTTTTTTAGGGACAGGAACAAGACAGGATGTTTTCCACAGCACAGGAACTCTGTTCTGTCTCAGGCTGGTGTTAAAAAGGTGCTGGAGAACCGGACATAGTTGTTCTGAGCAGGTCTTGAGAACTCTGGGACTGACACCATCTGGACCTGCAGCCTTGTTCCGGTTCAGTTTCTCCAGTTGTTTCTTGACCTGGTCACAGGAGACAGTCAGGCTGGAGGTGGAGGCGAAAGAGGTCTCAGGATGTCCTGATGTGGAGGGAGAGGAGGCTGTGTTCAGGTCCATGACTGAGGTGCAGGGTGACAGAGTGGAGGTGGGACAGGAAAGCCGTGGACTCATGGAGGGTGTGTGGTGTGTTGGGTTGTCGGCAGAGGGGGAAATGAACCTATTGAAGAACATGTTCAGTTCGTTAGCTCTGTCCAGACCTCCATTAGTCTGGTCCCCCTTTAACTTGAAGCCAGTGATCTTCTTCATTCCCGACCACACATCCCTCACGTTGTTCTGCTGGAGCTGGCTCTCCAACTTCTTCCTGTAGTCCTCCTTGCACTTCTTAGTCTGTATTTTCAGTTGTTTTTGTGTGGTCTTCAGTAACTCCCTGTCTCCATCCCTGAAAGCTTTCTTTTTGATGTTCAGCAGCTTTTTCAGGTCACTGGTGATCCAGGGTTTGTTATTGGGGGAAGCACCTCACTGTTCTTGTTGGAACGATGTTGTCCACACAGAAGTTTATGTAATCTGTCACACACTCAGTCATGGTGTTGATGTCATCTCCATGAGGTTCACAGAGGACATTCCAGTCTGTGGCCTCAAAGCACCCTCTCAGAGCATCTTCAGCCTCAGTAGACCAGGTTTTAATCGTCCTCCTTGTGACTGGTTGCTGCTGAACGATGGGCTTGTAGGTGGAGGTGAGAAGAACCAGATTATGATCTGATCTTCCTAAAGGAGGCAGGGCAGAGGAGCTGTATGCATTCTTTGTATTTGCATAAAATAAGTCCAACATCTTATTTTCTCTGGTGGAGCAGCTGACAAACTGCTGGAAAGTTGGCAACGTAGCAGAGAGGGAGACGTTGTTGAAGTCTCCAGAGATCGCTATTAAAGAGTTTGGATGCTGTGTTTGTAGTTTAGCCACGACAGAGCTGATGACATCACAGGCTGTCTCTGGTGCGGTACCTGGTATTATATAAACCGCTACCAGAATAACACAGGCAAACTCTCTGGGTAAATAATATGGACAAAAACTCACAGCTAACAGTTCAATGTCTATTGTGCAGATCTTCTCCTTGACAGTGATGTGTCCTGGATGGTACCAGCGCTGATTGACCAGCACTGCAATTCCGCCTCCCTTCCGCTTCCCGCTGAGCTGTTTATTTCGGTCTGCACGGACCGTCTTGAAGCCGTGTACAGACGCATTACAGTCCAGGATGTGTTCATGCAGCCATGTCTCGGTGAAACACATGATACTGCATTCTCTGTACTCTTTCTGAGACCTTGCTAGCACTTCAAGCTGGTCCATCTTATTCATATCTACGGCGGCATTGTGGTCTTCTTCCTGCCCGTTCATAAGGTTCTACCTCTTGGATGTTTCAGGCTCCTTCTCCAGGTCTGTGTTAACTGTGGGATCACAGGACCTGTGAAGGGTGTGTCAAGTATCTGTTATGCTTGGTCCCCACAGGGTGTCATGTACCTGCATTGGTCCGTGCTCTGCCGGACACGGTGAGGTGCACGGGTGGTCACAGTTGAGAACCCTGCGAGGTCAGGCCACAACTTCACCCAGCCTAGCCGGGTGCTGCTAACTGGGCTGAAGTTGGACATGTTATCACTCCATACGTGGCTAAGAATAATAAAGTGGTAGCTGGGTTTTGTTAACTAATTGGTAGCTGGCGTGGTCAGTGTGTGGAGCCTCTCCAGCGGCAGGGAGTACATATATCGGGCTTCGCCTACTGTACCCATAGAGTCCAGTAGAGGGCGAAGCCTGTGTGAGATATAACGAAGGTTACGATATTGTAACCCTAGTTATATTAACACAGGCGTAGCCCTCTACACAGGGCCCTGCCACTCTTTCGTGTTACTCTGAAACTTGGTGGAATGAGTGCAGCTGGCGATGTACCTGCCTTGATAGGTAGACATGCCCCATGGGCTGGCTACTTACATGGAAATTTCAGTGGGCCATCACATGTACGCGATTGGAGGAGGGTTGTACCCATAGAGTCCAGTAGAGGGCTCCGCCTCTGTTAATATAACTAGGGTTACAATATTGTTACCTTCGTGCTGTGACCTCTAGTTCAGTGCCTATTTTGAGTGATGGCCTTTTTTTTATGTAGTACTGTAAATACTGCAGATGTCTTCTTATTCCTATCCTATTCAAAATTTTCACACCGTAACTTAATTTAGCAGTTACATTACCTGAAAACTCTGCAACACTTAGTAATAATTTAAATTCAGGGTTGCCAAGACACTAGAAAGGCTTTCAGGATGGAATTAAACAGAGATTTAAAGAGATGGATAACTATTCATCCCATTAAGGCTGTCTCATTCTTGAAGATATGAGAAAAAAAACTATTCAGCAAATGTAAGTGTAGTGAGATGAGCTAGAGGACGTTGTGTTGCTGATGGAATGAATGATTGCCAGCTGTAAATTCTCGCATGCCCGTCTTCTTGCCCGTGCAGTATATGTGTTTTTACTTTGGCTAAGCTTAAAGTGAGATTACTCAGCAGGACCTCTCTGCCAGTTGTGCTTGAAGCAGCCGTTCGACAGTTATCAGGGCAGAGAGTGTGAAATTATCTCTCACTGTGGTGATTGTCCACTCCCTCTGTCCCATGCTCCACTGCAGCATCTAATTAACACCTTACTGATGTCCCAGCCATCAAACAGATAGAGTAACAGCAAGGTGAGGTTTAAGGATGGGGAAACCAGAGATGTTGCTGCTGCTCCGTGTTGCCTTCGGGTAACACACGCCAAACTGAAACACTCAAGGTCAACAGTGAGGAAAGTAAACCTTTTCATCAACACATACTCTAGTTTCTGTGTTTCAGTTGAAATATTTATGAGAAGGTGTACACCTTGATGGATATCTCCTGAAATCTGAGAGGAAAAAATGATTTACAGCTGACACAACATGGGTGCTAGAGGCATAATAATTAGAGATGGAAGCACATGATCATGTTATGCATCACCCAAAGAATGACAAGTTTCTCATGAGACAGTCTTTAGCTTTGTAATTTCACTTTAATAAGGAATATCTTCCAGCAGGGTTATGCTCTTTGACATTTTGAAAGATAAATAATATATTTTTGCTTAGAGTTATTGGTTAGTAACCAGAATGTAAATTGGAAAATATCTTGCAAAGTAAATACCAGCAACATGACCCTCTAATCCCTGCAGCATCGTACTGGACTGCTATAACAGATTTAGAACAACGAAAATAAGGGTCGAGCTCAAAGTCATAGCTTTGCAACAATCATTTTATTCTGATTTTTATTTGAATAAATTAACATTCTGTTGAAGATCCTTAAAGCGCTTTTTTTCGATGTTTTTCAACATGATTGAGAAGAAATATGAGCCAAAGACATGGTAGAAGAAAAATTCTTATTTCATTTGCATCATTGAATTTTTATTCAGGTCACTGCACTGATATGGTAGAATAAAAATTCTTAGTTAAAAGTAAAAATGCTGCAAGAAAAACGTCTGCATACATAATGTAAAAGCAATGTAAACATTAAATTTAACATTAAAAGTGTTAGATTTAATTTATTTAAAATCAATTCAAGTTTTGTGTAAAATAACGAAATCACACAGTCATCTCAAGATACCTTTATACAGAGACAGTTCAGTTCAATCCAATTATAACCTGATTTTTACAAATCCCATGATGCACTTCAATTAATCTTATAGTAATTTAGTTCATATTAGGTGACTCATAAAAAGTAACTGCCTAGCAAAGGAAACTAAGAGGTTGCATCAAATCTCTTCTGTTTAATGCCCCACCCTTGGGTGGTGGGCAACATTGGAAAGCACAAACTAAAGCTGTCCACTTAAACAAAACATAGATATTTTTGACGTAAATTTAATTGAGTGGAATTTCTGTGTAAAATTTAAAAGCTCAAGTACAGCACAAGCACTTTAGAAGGGAAGTCTAGGATAGTACTTGAGTAAATTAGTGATTTTCCACCACATAAAACAAGATTTCACATAAATTCAGCGAGTTACTGCAAAACCAAGACACTTGAGTCAAGGTGATTTCAATATCAGGACAATAAGTCATTCAATATTGCCACTGAAAATCTTTTTTTTTTTTTTTTTCCTTGGGGGGGTGGGGGGGGGGGGGGAGGGGTAGATCAAACAAACATACAAACAGAATAATTGATTTGGAAAATTGGATGTTGAGGCCTGTGTGGATGCTTTTGTTGTACCCATCCCAAGGCAAATGGAAAAAAAAAAGGAAGAAAAGCAGGTATTACAAAAAATAACTCCATGGAAAAAAAAGGAAGACAAGATCAGCAGAAGGACAGTCAGTGAATACACAGAATACTCTGGATGATAATGGAAGAAGACCAGTGGAAATGTGTTAAAGTGAAGATCTTTGCTGGGAGGGGCAGCAGAGGAGGCTGCTTTGTAGAGAGAGAAGAAAGCAGTGTAAAGATACAATTTTAGTTTTCTTTTCAAGCTTGAAAAGCAGGTTTTTATGTTAGATTTTTTTCGTTTTTTGTATGAACTGAACCTCCATATTGACAGGAGCACTGCAGTGTGTGGATTCTTTTAGCGAAAAGAGGAATGCCTTTAATTTGTGACTTTGGTTTCAAAATTATATTGAATGTCTAGTTTTTTAAATAGGGTTTTTTTCTGTTACATATGATTTCAGCATATTAAAGATGCATTACATAACTTTCCATTAAACTCTATGTTCCTGACTTGTTTGATGGCACTGTGTATATATCTATTTTGTTTATATCTGGAGCCGTTGCTGCAGAAACGGCTAAGAAACTACACTTCACAGCCTGTTCTCCAGGAAGCTGTGTGACGCTGCAACAGAGTTTTGCTTTATATGCCACATCACATGCTAGCAAGTGGATATCATAACACAAAACACCGACTGATTCAGCAAAACACAAGAAGACACCATCAGTAGAGAGGGAAAAAAAGACAGAACAAGAGATACGGCAAGAGTCAAGATAAGACAGTGACAGTACAGGTAGGATGCAAGACGGATAAGCTAGCCGTCAGGAGGCGGCGTGTCACTGAGAATATCTGCAAAAGTTCTGCAATGCATCTTTTAACTATTTCAGAAGCAGTAAAACATGCAAAAGTACATTTTTATTCTTTTATTCACTTAAACCATTTGTGTTCCAATGTAAGAACATGTTGAAAGAGCGAAGGCATGCGCAAAGCCATGGGAGTTTTGTGAGGGGTTCCTGTGGTTTGTCACCCAGGCCATGGTGCAGGCATTGGGTTTTTTATTTCCCTGAGCTCTGTGTCTTCTTGCATCCTCTTCAAAAAGTATTCCAAGAGGCTTGACAAGTAGCAGTGACGCGTTAACACTGAATTTTACCGCCCGAGAAACCATCAGCTTTACACATGACCAAGTGATAGAGACACCAAGAAACCTTGGGGAGCCAAAAGAATGATGAATTCAAACACAGTGGAAGAAAAACATATTAAATCATTATTTTTTTTTTTTTTTTTTGTGCTAAGTATTTTGAGAGGCTTGGCCTTCAACAACATGCTCTTTAAAATGAGAGAAAAGTACACACTTACACTTGACAGCAGTGGCTAAGCACAATGGTGTGAAACATCTTCCATCCCACTGTTTGTCACATCCTATTTTACCCTGACAGCCCACAACTTTGATGTATTTTTTTCTCCCTGCAATGCAAAGTAGTTACTTGTGTTGCTAATGGCAACATCCCATTAACTGGTGATGATAAAAAATCAGGTCAGGTAGGTTCACAGTGACACCTCTGCTGGCCATTAAACTGCTTCCAAGTAAAGGCCAGGATGTGCAGATTGCTAGATTTAGATATAAAAGCAGGACTTTGACAATTAAATAACATTTCTTTGAGAAATACAGTTAATTAGGGTGCAGCCTGGCAAGATGCTGCAAATCCCACAAGCTTCTATGCATTTACACACACTGCAATTATTGCCCTTTGGTTGCTCCTTCTCATTCGGAGGAAATAAATGGCAGGATTGTTGTTGTGCGTGGTGAGCTTGCTCACCTCAAAGAGAATTTGGCAATGCTTCTAATGTCATTTCGTCTGGTTTTCCTGTTTGTGTCTTTTATTGTAGGGGAAAAACAAGCTTGAAAGAAAAAGGAGAAACATTATATGACTTGATATCATTGAGTTTAATGCCATGCAGTTATTCAGTTATTTCAACATGTGTCTGCTGCATGAATCATGACAGCTGTTGTCATTGCCTTCAAAATGCAACCTAAACAAAGCACTTTGTCATATATGGAGAAATATTTAATGCAGTTGATGTATTTGATCTGACTAAGAATATGAGATGTGCATTCTTACCTAGGTGATACTGTATAAACATGGGTATGAGCAAACTAGCCATATAAAACATGCTTATGCAGGCTTGTCATGCTACATAATTGGCTCTGCATGGGTAAAAGGACGTTGCTTGGGTCCATACTTTATTGCAGGACTCCAAAGGAGGTTTGTATTCAGGAGCCTTAATCCAAACAATGAATTGTTCTTTGATTTATGCACGTGTCAGAAAAAAAAGGCCTGTTGGCATCCCTGCGTATAAGCAACGGGGGGAATAATGTGAATTGTAATTCATGAGGACAGGATGGACAGCCATAAAGGGATCCAAGTGATGACTGCACAATGTGCTTCAGTGGACCTTAGGGAGAATTAGTAAAGAGTTCTGAGGTAACATATCTCTCTCTACCGGATTTTATCACAAAAACAGCATGCACAGGACTTTTGCTGTTTCCTGTACGGAGATATCTGGGTGACTGGGGATTATTGTCAACAACAGTATCCTTACTGAGCAGAACTTAGGAGAAAAAACTTTGTTTCCTTTATGCAGATCTACTTTACTGAATAATCAGAGATATAAGTATTGAACAGCGGAAAAGTACACAGCGTCAGCAACTTTGGCCTGCAAGGAATATGTTTTACTTTTAGTGGTGAGAATTCTTATAAGTTCTCTTTTTGTCAGCAATATCCTTCTTTTTTCTTTGCATCCTCTGGGCTTCATCTAAGTCTTCTACTCGAATGCCTCACCATGTACTTTATTGTATGTGTGTTGTTGAGCCTCATCTGCACAGCTGTGTGTCATCCACTGTGGGTTTTTGACTCAGGTGTGGCCAGCTGGCAGCGTGTTGGCACTGTGGTACTGGCACCAATGTGTCCCCTGGTTGTCAGAACCCCTTGAGGCTGCACACTGGCTGTACATCTATATGTGTGTTTGCATTCAGAAATGGAACACCTTGCACAAGTGTGGATGTTTAAAACCAGTTTAGAAAAAATGATTAAGCTGCCTTTGAAAACTGATTTGAAACACTATATTTTTTTTTGTTTCATTTTATGATTGCATGTCCTGCTTTCCCATTTGCTTCACAAGTTTCCAAAAGATGGGCAGAGCCATAGAGGATATTTACTCGGCCTTGCTCATTGGAATAGATAAATCAATACAAAGACATTCAAGTTAAACTCAACATTAAATATTGAAAAATAACAAATAGCCTAAGATCAGAGCTGGTGAAAATAAGAACTGGTGATGATGTTGGATTACTACCCCCACCCTTTTCCACAGAAAGGAGCCTCTCAGTGACGGATGAGCTCATATATCACACACACCACTGTGCTGACAGCTGCCGCTGTCACAGCTCAACTCCGACCTTTCAGCTTCATTCATGTGACTGCTTGTGTGAACACAATCCGAGCAAGAGAGCTCATCCAGCGACATGGAAACATAATCACACACACACACACACCTACATACACCTATGCATACATGCACATGCGCTTTGTGATAAAAATGAGTTCATTCTTCTATTATTTTTTTTTGCTGTTTATTTTTAGTTAAACAGTGCTTAGCTATGTATGAATACACACACATGCACTGTACCTTTACTGATACCATTTTTTTTTCTTACAAAATCCTCTTATCCCCCATTTTCCCCATCCCAGTGGGTTAATAGTGTGCAAGGGACTCTAAGGGACCCTCTGGCACTGGCTAATGGTGGGTAGAGTTAGCGCAAAAAAAATGCCACATTGACCCTGCGCAGGTACCCCCATTACTCATATCAGCTCTGCACAAGTGTTATCAAATTCCCCAAGTGGATATATCAAGGGTTGCTTCCTTTTTATTTATTTATTTATTCTTTTTTGGGGGGTGGTGGGGGGGCGGGGGCTGCTTTCCACATAGTCTTATATCAACTGTAGGAGTTCAAGTGGATCAGGATGATGGGGGATGGGGTTTGAAACCAAAACCATTAGGTGTATCTCAGTTTCAAGGAACACATCCAGGTCTTGTTTGAAAATTCCTATTTTATGACTTGACAATTGCTATTTCAGCTTTGGCAAAAGTATGGCTGATTGGAGGCAAACATTTTGAACTGGTTGGTTGATGAGGCAGCAAGGTATTTGTTTCCACTGCGCCATGTTGCAGGTAGGTTACCCAGTTTCTGGCCAGGACCCATGTAGATGTGATAGTGTGGGGTCCTGTCACTATGCCTCGTATTGATCATGCGCCCTAGCTATTTGGCCTCAGGGATATCCCTTTGGCTGACTGGTAAGCTTACATGACTTTCACCCGGGAGGCTGTGGGATTAAATCGTGCCTGGGCTCTCGTTGTGTACCTTGCCACATTCTGGCGTTGTCGGCAGGATCCATGTGACGCTGATAACTAGTCCATGGATGCGAAATAGGTGGTAGCTTGCATGAAGCATGACGACATGCTTGTGGAAAGAGGGGGAGAGATGTGATAGTGTGGGGTCCTGTTAGTTACTATGCCTCCAATTGATCATGCGCCCTGGCTACTTTACCGCAGGGATATCCCTTTGGCTGATTGGTAAGTGCGCATGACTCTCACCCGGTAGTCTGTGGGACTGAATTCCACCCGGGCCTTCGTTGTGTACCTTGCCACATGGAGGTCACATGCCCTCCCAACACATGCTATTGTTCCTTTTGTACTTTGATTTCCTCCAACCATGCATCTGCCCCAGTTTTGTGAGTTTCAATTCATGCTAGTTGATTGTTGAGTCTGCACTGACCGTAAGGGAGAGTGTGAGCAGACTATGATGGACTGGTGATCCATTTGTATGGTGCATCCTTCCCCAGTATGGAAAATGAGTGAATAAATGGTCAGCTGACCTGTCTAGTACTTCTGTCCAATCTGAACGTACTAGATGACCTGTAAAATAAATTTGTGCCGACTCTCCTGAGTAAAAGAGTGCAGTTTCTAATTCCCTGAATTTTTTTCCCCCATTATTTTTACATTTGGTTTATTGTGCAGACATTGTTTTCATTACATGTCATTGTTTTGTACAGGTATGACTTGCCAATCTTGTTTTTCTATCATATTAATCTATGTAAAAAGCTCTTTAGCATCTTCTTGTTATGATCATTTCCAAAACTTGTTAAAACTCTTCTTAACTAAAAACCCATTACAAAACAATCTAGTGCAAAACCACTCGATAGTCCTCACTTTCAATTAGAAAAAAAAAAAAAATCAACTAATTTCAAGGAATGTCAAATATACAAACAAAGAGACTATGTTCCTGGATGCCTTTTTATGTTTTGAGGTAAAAGTGACTTCCATTGTGTTTGCAATGTGGTTCTTAAATTAAAAAAAAAAAAAAGAAGTGAAGATGTCTTTCAGGTATCTTTAGGGTTTTCTACACAAACTGAAAGTTGTGAGTTTTAATTTATAGCTAGAATAGCTACAGCCACATACTCTCAAACTCTCAAAATATATGAATTAGCCCCAGCTGTTTCATTTGGTTTTAAAATGTGACTTTTAATATAACTTTATAAACTGTGATGGTAAACATGGTTGATATACATATTAAAGACCAGTAAGCTAATATGCTAACCTTAACATGTGGTACAAAACCAGTTAGCCTACTGCTGACTAACTTCAAAAAGTCCAATGACTGCAGACGTGTCATTGAATAAAACTTAACTATGCCAAACAAGTGAATGAATAAGAACTAGTCTCATGACTCGATAGTGATAGTGGTTTTGTTGGAAATAATGATTAATAAGGGGTCTAAACATGTATGTTGTTTCTTTACTTTAATCATCCATTTTTTGATTTACCTTTATGAGAAGAATAAAAGTCAATCATTTTAGATTTTCTGTATGTATTATCCTGTAAATAAAACTGTGTTTGATGAAAATGTGACGAAACCTTGGAGTAAAAAAAACAAAACAAAAAGCAAACAAATGCAAGCCACAGTCTGGCCTTGTTAGCGCTGGATTTCAGGAAGACTTGTCAGCTACAGTAAGTGACAGGGGAACAAGCGAAACCTGTTATTGTTGTGGCTGTCAGACAGAAATTTGGGACAGTGCACCCATCCCTCTTTATTCTTCCAGTCACTTGACTGAAATCCCAATAAGCTCCATGACTGCTACTTCTCAAGGAATTAATTTGCAAGATGCCTGTGACTGGTGACTACAGCTGGTTTGTGTTTACTACCAAATCATCTTGACAATTAATCTGTCATGATAGTCTTGTAAAGTAATAATGAAGGCAAAGTTTCTTTCTTGAATGATTTTCACGTCATGTTACCAAACAGAATACAAAGATATTAGCAAGTACTGTCTTCAGCTGCTTCCACTGTTTTTATCCCAGTCCCAACCTTCTTTCTCTCCCATCTTCTTAAAAGTACTGTATGCTTTCTTTAAAAAAAAAAAAAAAAAAAAAGTGTGTATGTGTGTGTCTATTGGCCACACCTGAGCTCCAGAAGCTGGCACACTTGCACTATGTTAACTCATCACAGTCTGCAGCTTTTCAACCAGACTCTGCCAAAGCACTCGTCTTACTAAGTGGCCGTACGCTCTCCAGCCAACTTTTCGCTCATGATTGTTCTCTCTTGTCTTTTAGTGATAATTCTCCTTCCTGTGCCTCAGATTTAGCTGCCAGTCACCTTTACTCTCCAGCCTTGCTAATTTCAGTGGTCACTCCTCTTCGTATCTGCCCCAGTCTTCGTCATTTTGGATCTGTATTATTCATTTCTTTCCTACCAGCACCACCTTCCAACCTCATCTGGCCCTGTCTCCTGCTTCTTTACCTCCCTTCACCTTTCAAGTTAGGGATGCTGCACTGAACTTTTATAATGTTTTATGAGTCGGAGTGATTATTTTGTCTCATTACAGAGTTTAACATTATGGTTTTGTTAAAGAGTTTAGAATGAATGTCATTAGTAAAATCAATCAGAGTGCAGCGAGTATTATGGGTTTTATTTCTCAGTCAATTAACATGTTGCTCATAAAAATAATATTCTTTTAACCTCAACACAAATTCACCCGTGCACTGCAGAGCTTTAAGCTTATTGATTAAAGTTAGTGGCTCAATGAATAAATATGTCTAATACATCAATCCTCATGGCAGAAAGCTGACTAAATAACCCTCGGTTGCATGCTGTGTGCGTGTGGGTGTGTGTGTGTGTGGATGAGAGAGAAGGCAGTCATGATGTGTATTTTATGTTTATATACCTATTAGATACGGATTTTTAAAAAATTATTATTCACTCATGTTTTAACTATGATTTTTTTGTTTATCTTGATGGGAGATGTTTTCATATCTTTAAAGCTGGAATCAGGTCTCTAACAATGTTCTTGCTTTCCCTGTTCCTTCTCTCTAAACATGACATTAATTAGTTTAAAGACAGGTGTAAGTCTGCAGTGGGGGGCTGGCAGAAAGCCTGTCGGTGTTTCAATTAATGGAGAAAAATAAATGAACAGGTTCATTTAGTTGGCACTACAACTATTTAGGCAGTGATTGGTAGGCTTCTTGGTCGAGTGCCTAGAATGCTATCCAGCTCATAAAAAGGGACATTTATCCTTCTCATTGGTTGTCACACCACTTTTTCTTAAGGCATTGAACTCCTTTCTTTACTGCTGCTAATGTCTTCACTTTCATGTAGAATCCATCTCCAGTAGTCTCACATCCAGGCTAAAATCCATCTTCCACAAATTTTTACAGCTAGGAAGCTGAGAGCAGACATTAGTGCAATCATGATGCCTGTATCCAAAAATCAAGACTTAATTTTTCTGTTATCTTGAAACAACAGAGTTCGTTTTCACACCATAGCAAGTTAATTTATCTAGTTATCTTGAGAAATTGGCCTTCATTTTTGGCAGTAATCAGCTAAGGTACCTGATCATCACAAGATATCAAATTTTGTTTTCTCTTAGTTGCCATTTTCCTCTTGCATATTTACACTGCACTGTGTTTCCAGAAAAGGCTTCTACTTCTTCTACTGACTTATAGCCACACGAAACAGCCGATTCTGTCTATCTCTGGAAACATTTCTTTACTTTTTTTAAACCAGTCACTGTTAATGTGCCAAATTTACATGTTTTGCTTCACTCTAAGGAAATCTGCATGTTTGTTAAGATTAAGGGTAATCTGCCATTTTTTATGTGATCTAATGCTAAAACTTTTTAACTGCTTGGTTAAAAAAGGACCAACTAATTTCTAGGTTACTTTGGCCCAGAAAATGTTTTTTTTTTTTTTTCTTTTACCCAACTTTTAGGTTGATATTTGAAGTTGGGTTATATTGACTACAGTGTTGGGTTATTTTATCCCAGAAGTTGGGGCATAAACCCAAATGTCTGAGTTGAAATAACCCAGAAATTACTTGTTCCCTTTTTATCCCAGCAGTTTGACCCAGGAGTTTTTAGTGTGTAAATCAAATCTGCTCTCTGTAGTCACTTGAAATAAAACAACCACAGTGTTAATGTGAAGCACTTTAAGGTGGTGAATGCTACAAGAATGAGCAATCTTTGTAACAATGTGAGAACTTGGTGACAATGTGTAAAAGTCTGTCAAAGGGAGCCTCAACACATTTTCCAGATTAATGTGTTGCCCTTCTGACAGCCTGATGATCTGCCACTCAGACAGACAGACCAGAATCAATAGCTGAAGAGGTCGGTCTTCCTGACACCCAACCAATTTTAATTTTCTCCTTGATATTCACTTCTTTAAGTTTGTATTCAGAACACAGCTTGTTTTTAATCCATTAGCATTAAGCTCACATTGATGTTCAGTGGTGTTTTTCTTCAATTTTTAATATTATCAAAGTACCTGTAACACAATTAGCAAAACATTTTAAATCTAAAACAATAATCTGGTGACATAACTTTCTGTTAATTCATCTTTCTGGATTTATATGTGTAAAATTATGAGTTTAAAGAATATACTGTACATTAAATGGTTTGATCAGCAAGGACAAAATGTTAGGCAATGTATTCATATTTGCAGACAATTTTAGTCATTTAAATGTTTGCTATCTCCACCTTGATGACTTGTTTGAAATAGCCCATGTTTTAAATGAAAAATTATCATTGAACAAAATACGGGGAGCAATATTGGCTCTGTACTCTGTCTGGTAAAAGTCAATAAGTTTCCTAATCCATTGTGTTGGCTGTAAGGGACATGACTCAACATTTATGTGGCTAAACTTTTCTACAAGAAATGCAATTGAATTTAAAATTAACAATCTTTAAAAGTTAGAGAAAAATATCCATAAGTTTTGTGTTAATATTTTCCAGTCTTTTGTGTATGATGGGATTGTCATGCAACATTGAATCTTGACACCAACACCTGAAATCCCTTTTCCAAATGAATACCAATGAGCCACATGTCATATGAATTTTGCTATCCACTCAGGGATGGGTGTTATTTTTAGCCTACTGGAGAGAATCCGCTGTTTGCAGATGTGTCAATTTTAAAGACAGTCAAAGGACATTGAAACAAAAACTGTGGACTCCCAGTACTGCCTCATTTTGTTGGCAAGCTAGCAGTTGAATTTGCAAATTTGCTATCATTATGAAGTATATCAGCAAAACCTTTTATTTGTTTTATTTACAGTATTTATTTGTTTTTTCCATGCGGATCCGTCACTCAACGCAGAAGATGGAGCAATACCATTAGAAACTGCAAGGTCAGTGTTGAACTGTATCGCTGACACGCAACTAGCAAAAGGAAAAGACAGAAGAGGAGAGGAAAAGGTAAGAAAAATCAGGGAAAGTAGAAGAAAAATACAACAGCTGTATGGTTTTAGCTTTAGAAGTAAGGCTGTGAGAGTGTTTCTTGTGTGTTGGGTGGTTGTAAATATCTTTATAGCGGTACAGTATCACCACTGACCTGAGTTTGAAACTAACATTGAGTTGCGGAGGTGAATTCTGAACTCAGCTCAGCCAACAAGCTGCGGTACCTACGGCATGTAGGTTGCACGCATTGACGCGAGATATGACACTTGCATGTGGTGCAATATTGACTTGAACGCTAGAGGTGCTCATATGTAGAAAAGAATGAGCATGAGGTCAGAGGTACAGATCTGGGCATGAAAAAGTTCCCCTTTCAGCCGACTGCCAGCCACTTACCAGCGACTTGTCTGCTAATTCAATCGCACAGAGAAACGCCTGTGTGCCCAGGGGAAACGATTTCAGAGCATAAATGAATGCCCAGAATAAAGACGTTTCCACACACCAAGTTTGGACATGATGACGTATTTGCGGGACAAATCGTTCAGCCAGTGATCTTCTGGCAGAAAAAGGAGGAACTTTTTCATGCCCGCATCTGTAAACACAATGGAGAGTTGTTTTGAGGAACACAGCTCAGACTTTGGCAACAGCATTGTAAAAGCTAGTGTGCGGACAACAGAGAGGAGAGACGAGACAAGATAGGACACTGACGAGATGGTTGGAGGAGTAGGCGAAGCCGGTTGGGGGCCAGAACCCCAGGCTGGGGGGCTCAGGAGATGGTAGTGGCAGACAAGTATGGCTCGGGAGTGGGAGGACAGTCGCAGACCCTAAGAGGAGGCCTATGGCTGAAGGCGCGGCTGCCCAGGCCAGAGGAGCAGCTGTGGAGTCCTGGGGGAGCCCATCAGCCAGCACGTCCATCTGGGGCCCATAAGTGTTAAATTTTGGCTGCCTTTGAGGGACCCATGTGGGTTTGTCCATGGTTTCCATGGTGGCCCCACCTGTGTTTGCCCATATAACCTGCAAGTATTTGAATGGGCATGGGCTTGAACTGCGCAAATTAGCAGATCTCATAGTTTCAGTTACATGGGCCCCATATGTGAAAACCCACATGGCCAAACACAGGTGGGGCCACCATGGAAACCGTGGACAAACCCACTTGGGTCCCTCCTATGCAGCCAAAATTTAACCCTTACGGGTCCCACATGGACGTGCTGGTTGAGCCGGGAGGAGCGGCCGCAATGGACTGGGACAGCGCCACAGCCCAAACAGATGCCAGCCCTCGCAAGCCCTTTTAGCCCCTTTTAGCTCTATTTTACATTTGATATATTACTTTTATTCATTTGGACTTTTTTTGCTTTAGCATTTTTATTAACTTTCATTTTTTAATAAAGCTCTTATTATTTTAATCACTACCTGCTGGCGATGTCAACTGCTGATCAAACATTCAAATTGTATACTATACCTTTAACAGCAATTCAAGCTTATTCATTGCCATCCAACTAAAACAAATCCATATTATTTTAATCTATAATACTGTAAGCATGTGTAAAAGCCAATTCTGAGGAACAGTTGCCAAAAGCTAAGAGATTGCATCAAAATATTTTTTTTTTTCAGTTTGAATCCCCATGTTGAGCATGCACAGGGCAACTGTAGAAAGGGAAAGAAAAAAAAACTTGCTCAGGAAATATAAAACCTCCGGCAGAACCCCACTCGGGGAGGACGGCCACCTACCTCCACCACATCCTTTGCACAGATGGTGTGCAAAGGAAGCTTATTCAAATGCTAAATAATTCTTATTAAACTTATTAAACAGCCAATACATATTCTTATAAATATAAATATCCTTTTTTTTCTTCTAACTTGGGGCTCTAGAGTTTTTATAAGGAGTGTAATACTGTAGTTAACAAAATTACCTTTGTCAGCCTGATTGGGCCACACAAGTGGCCCCAAAGTGTGTATTCAGCAATGCTGAGGCAAGAACCATCCCTGTGGTGTCAGGCTTTTTATCCACAGTGTGTCAGACACCAAAAAGGCCCTATGAGGAAATGAAAATAGACAGACTAGATTGCTGAAATGATTCCTTTTCTTCATTGTGTCTGGCATTTGAAACAAAAACACAATGTCCACTGCTATAAATAGACATTTTCCTTTTTTAGCAATAGTTTCCAGTATTCTTTCACTTTAGGCATCCTTTAAGCTGTTTAGGATGAAACATAGTTAGAAGTCTTTATTATAGGGTTACATTTTAGGGGTTGATAGGAGGGAAAATTGAAGTTTTTTGGCATTGTTATATCACACACACACATATTTGTTATCTTTTTTCTGGTTTTGTTGGTTTTTGTTTTGTTTGTTTTTCTGAATGGACTTTTAAACTGCCTGCTGTTTCACATTGTACTGCACGCACACACATAGTCGTCCGTCCTGGTAACATCCCATATCTGTATTTCTGATTAATACTAGCCTGTGGTCATCCATCAACATATGGCTGTCATTACTCCAATCGAATCCTCACTCTGAAATGCATTAAGGGGGAAAAAAAAGGAAAGGAAAATCTGACTTTTTTTGCTCATCGTCCCATCTGGTGACATAGATAATTAATCACCTAAGCTATGTGCCTCTGTTCGTCATTATTTAGCCCCAGAGAAGAGGCTGGTGTGTGTGTTTATTACTTGTGTGTTTTGCAGAGTATGAGCTGGATCTATCTCACTTTTTCAGCTTTTTTCCCCCCTTTTTTTCAAGAGAGCTTGTTTGCTAGTCTCAAAACAAACATGATCAGATTAACAACAGCTTTTGTTAGGCCTCACCACCACATCAACCCCACCCACACTACACCCACACTTACAGGAAGAGCAGTCAAACTGATGATGGGTGGGAGGTTACTAAAATAAGGTTAACAGGGTCAAATGTATATTTTAACCTGTGATGAAGAATAAACTGTAACAACAAGAATGTTTACCGCCAAAGAGAAGAGTTGGCAGGATTTCAGCTATGCAGACATTTCCATTGCCAAAAAGGGTGGATTTTACTTTAGACTGATTTATGGCAGTTCAGACTTTGGCCTTATTAAATTTACTGCATGAAATTTAATTTGGAAGCCAAAGGCAGTAATGTGAAAAAAAGGACATTGTCTTTTGGTGTTGAAGTTTTACTTATCAGGTCTTTACTAATCAGGTCTTAAACTGAGACAAATACAGCCTCATATGGGGGACACCACATGACATTTTACACTGTCGCTTGTCAATTAACCCCCCCAAAAATCGAAGCAGTGTGTGAAAAAAAACAAGTAGATTTGAATCAGGAGGGTAAATTATAGCCAAGTGTGGCTCATAGAATGGACTCAGCAAGTGTGAACACTTGAACACCTAAATTCCTACCAGCAGCCATCACCCTGAAGAACAAGACTGACTGACTGACTTATTAATGTTATATTATTATTCAATATAAATTTAATATTGTTAAAAAAAGGAAGAAAAAATAAAGAAAAGAAAAAAGAAAAGAAAGTGATTTTCTTTTTTGTTTCCCTTTCTTCGGTTTTCTTTTTCCTAGTCTAATTTTTTTTTTTCGGGGGAAACTTCGGCTCCTACCTTTATTTATATTCTTTTTGGGACAAAAGAGATGCATTTTTAAGTTATTTTTGATGAATTCCTACAATGGAGGTGCTCTGCATACAGTATTCACCACCCCAATACCCCTCAGTCTGGGTGAGAATCCATTACCGTACACTGGATGTGTTTCTTTTACAGAGAAAGTCAATGTACAATATGTCATTTCTTGGTGTAGAACACAGAAGGCCAACAAGGAACACTCATTTTGTTGTATGTCACATACTGTTGAATTTTTATTTCATTTCTCAAGTAGAAAAATCACAGTAGTAGCCATGCTTATATTGTCAAAGGCAGATTTTGACTATCAAAATACCTGCTGCAATTCAAATAAAGGACTCTATGTAGCATTATTATAACACGGCAAAAAACTTTCACACTGTCAGTGGGGCCTTACAGTTATGGTCTACGATTTCAGAATCAGTTGAGAAATTTTGATAAAAAAGCAACCCGCCCCCCCACACAGCCCTCCCCTCTCTGCTCGTTGATCCTCCCACCGAATACTCATAGCCCTCCTTCTCAACCACAGCCAGCCTTATCGCAACAGCTTCACAGTGTATTTATTTCACATTTAGAACAAAAGAAAATCTGGTCACATATATAATATTTGCCTTTCTCAACCACTGGGATGTTTATGGTGTATTTTAACTGGAGTTTCTGCATCAGTAAGAAACCGCAACATTCCAACAGCTTCATGAGTTCATTGATGCATTCAGGACAACACTGATGATAACGATACTAGTTCACAATACTGAAACTGAACAGCTGATGTTCTGATGCCGTTTGTCCATACAGAGAAAACCACCAGCAGCATTTTCAGTCATCAGCAGCATCGTCATAGACTTATAAATTTATGTACAACTCACAAATAAAAGTAAGAAACAAACTGCCTACCTGTTAAAGAAACTCATCCCCCAATCCCCCGACTTCCACCCCACAATGTTTTTCCTCCGCTTTAAGTCCGTCCTGGTCTTTGCTTCTGCAGATTTTCCCTCCTGGAGTTTCCTCCACATCACCCGATAAATACCCGGCCTTTTTATCCAGCATTGCTCACGTTTTCCTGTTCGTCTGTCTTTCTTTCACAGACTTTATCCACCTGTAGTTTCCTTCAGCAGCGAACATAACACCCGTGGCCTTTCCTCCATCCTGTTACTCACATTATGTCTGCCTTTTTCTCTCCTAACTTCTGCCGATGAGGCAGCAGAGGCCGTTTCCTGCTAGGGCTGCCTTTCTGTTCCATTCTCCTCTTGTTGTTAAGCTGATACTCAGCTTCTTACTTATTGCCGAAAGTTTCGAACGCAAAAGAAAAATAAATACATAATTAAATTTACGAATAAAATGTTTAAACGCAGAAGAGGGTGGGGACGACGCAGAACGTGGAGCACGGGGAGTCAGCTGTCGGGGAAGTGGTGTCAGCTTGAGCAGGGGATTGGATCGAGAGCAGAGAGAAGCGAGACGAACAGCTACGTTGACCAATGTAAGCCGTGCGACTGGATGGTTCGTATTGGTTAACGTCTTTGCAGCCCAGCAGCCTCTAGAGTGGATGGATTTTTTAATTTTTTTTTTGCTCTTCACATTGTGTAGATTGTACTATAGGACCATTACCACCATCTAAATGAGGTTATTAATAATGATCAAACTTTCAAATAGTAGACCATAGCTTTAACAAATGTCCATGAAAACTTCATCAGTCTTTTCAGTGCCATCTTACTGTATTACCAAACACAATTTTTGTCCAGTTTCTTTTTTTTTATGTCCATTGAGGGATAACAAAAAATGGCATTAAGAAAAGTGTACTAGTTAAAATCTGTCATTTACAATTCCAAAAAAATAACCCTATAAAACACAATTACCCGATAAGATTTAAATTACCTCAATGTCAATCTCATTCAGTAAAATCGGGCTTCAAAGCTTATGACCTTTTAATGCTTGCATACTACTATGAGCAGACAATCACTCATTTAAACTGCACTGAACTTGAACACACCCAACTCCTTATGGCTTCACTCAAGTACCTTGCATTTAGAGAGAGGATAACCGGTTATTATAGTAGGTTCAAGGTGATTCCACGTCTTCAAGCTATGTAGTTGACCAAGGATACAGACGTACAGGGAAGCTTTTGTTAGAGATCATGTTTTAAAACATTCTGTCCTAGTCGCTTCCAAAAACACCAGAAGCTTTTTAATCAAACCATTTGCAACAGATTTGTAAGTCCTTTTGGACAATGCAAGCCTAAAGGATGCAGCCAAGGGACAAACCTTGTAGGAACTCATGTATTCATGTCTGTAAATATGCTGCCATGAAATACATCCTATAAGGATCTCAAACCACAAGATGCACAGAAAAAGACACCATCTATCTGGTTCATGCACTTGTACAGGCCCACAATGCAAGAGTGGCTGATGATAAGTTCCTGGCTGCTTACAAACTGAAAATAACTGTGCCCATCTTTGTCTGACAGAGAGCTCCACATTTTTCTTTGTGGTCACTGTCAGTGTTTTTCAGTTAAAAATCACTAAACCAGACAAGTTCTGGTGTCATCACTGTTGATACTTTTCTTTTTTTTTTTTTTTTTTTTTTTTTTTTTTTCTTTCCTTTCCAATTGAAGAAGAGAATGGAATCTGATTCTTTATTCTGTTGAAAGTTTTCTTGTTGTTACTTTATATTTTCAGACAACCAGTCATATGCCCAAGAAATGTTTCAAGACAGTTGTAGGACCTGTCAGAAATGATCCCATCAAGCACAGAAAAGCCTGCTCATAGGAGCGGCAGATCACCCAGACACCAGAGTTACTGGTCGTTGTTGCACTATTATGGCAGCACAAACTCTATGCTTCTCTCTACAGATGTTTTTCTGCCAAAGCAAAAACAACCTTCATATAGACACCTGCAGTTGTTCCACTAACATTTTGGTGTTTAATCTACTTCCCACCCACAAATCTCCGCTTCTTTAAGAGTCACTTCCCAGTCATCTGAGGCAATTGCCCCTCCCAAATTATCAAAGGTGGTCAAGATCAATTAAGGTCTGACTCTGGTTCAGAATGAATTTTAATTCACCCTCTGATGTCGAGAGATAATGGATTAAGAAAAGATGTGCGGATACTAGGAAAGCTCGGGGTGTGAAAGCCAAAGTTGTTGGAGAATGATGGGGCAAAAACATGTTTTTCACCTGGAGAAAAAGCCAGAGATGGTATGCTGTAGGTAAAGAGCGGGTGATGATGAGTCTCCTATCACTGTGGAATGTTACAATCTTCATGCTGCCATGCAAAGTCAAAAGACTAGCTACAGAATTTTCTTCAAAAGTCTTTTGAAGAGGAAAGATTAAACAAGATCTTAAAGCATTTCAATCCCGACTTGAATGTACAATAAAATGCCCCGTCATCAATGCTTCTGCAGCCTTTGAGGAGCAAATAACCCAATCCCTGCTGAGAATTCAAACAACCCTGGAATTAGTCATGAGGAATTTGACTGATGAAAGGACAGGAAGGATTCCAGTAAACTTTTCATATGAAAACAAACACATGCGGCTCAGTTTTCAGTTTCAGAAATTCACTTGCTGCACTAAAAGGCTTAGTGGTTGATAATTATGTAAGTGGTTAAAATCAGATGTTTAATAATTATCTCAAGTTGTCGGTGAGAGGCTTTTCAATACGTGCTTGTGAAAATCAAAAAGTTCAGGAGAAGTTAGAGGTCTTCATGTTAATGTGGGCAGAAAAATAAATCTCTATGTCCATATTTAATAAGACATTTACAAAAAAAGCTGCAGAAACCATCTCACTAGCCATGACAGTTTTTATTCTCCGTTAGTTCAAAATAAATATTAACCCCTCTTTAAAAAGATAAAAAATGACCTTAACACATACTCTGAATAAAAAAATGACTGTTTTACATTAAACTTACATCTGAAGTAAATGGCTGTTATTTGATTTTAAATCTAAATTGGAAAATTCCTCCATGCATATGTTCACTCCGCTTCAAATTGATTCTGGTCTTTCTGCACATGCCCATTGCTATGCCCTTTTGCGAAGTGGGGTCTTCCATGTTGTAGCCAAACAGAAAAGAAGCAGGAATGGGGGTTTGTTTCTTCTGGTATGCAAATACATGACATCCACCCCCTTAGATGCTCTCTCAAACTCCAGATCTTAAGCAGAATTGAATGAATGCAAACAAGTTTTTCATGAAAAGCTCAAAAATCACTATTTCATTGTAAACACATGGAAAATCTGAAATATTCTAATTCTAATAATTATTCTAAATTCAGAAATTCAGAATAATTCTGAATTAATCTTTTATTTATTCATTTTCCGCTACACTAAATAAAAGGTTAGACAAGAAACTCCCACTTAGAAAATAGTCCAACTCCAGTCCTGCTTTTATATGCGTACAAAGCACACAGCATAACTTTTAGACTTTAACATTATGTGTTTCTGACTCATTTTGATGGCACACCAACATTCATTATGCACATTTTTGCGGCGTCATTGCCCAGCGGTGTCCCAATGCCCAAAAACTGGACTATGTAACTTTTGTATCCGGGGCAGGGCTGTGACATTTCAGCTGACTATTGGTTGCTCACCGTGTTACTTAGTAGCAAACGGATATGAACCACATATCAACACAGTGGGCGGTTGGAACATGCATCATGTTGAATTCGGTAAAGAAACGCAAGGAAACATTACCAGAGGAGGTACGATGCAAGATGGATGCTTGTTTAGCCGTCGATAGGGGGCTGAGAAAACTGCTAAAAGATCCGTTGTTATGTTTGTGGTTTATTATTATAATTTGTGCTTTTTATTTTTATATGACACATCTGTAATATAAATGACATCATGCTAAACCATGACCGACTGCTATACAAATAAAATTTTCCTCAATTATATAATCATATATATACACGCACATATATATATATATATATATAGCCTATATATATACATATTCACCCTCTGAATATGTATTCAGACATATTATATATGTCTATATATATATATATATATAAAATCTTCGTTTAAAAACGCATTTTCTGTTTACTTGTGTTATCTTTGTCTCACATTGAAATTTGTTTGATGATCTGAAACATTTAAGTGTGAATAACATGCAAAAAAGTAAGAAATTAGGACGGGGGCAAAAACTTTTTCACACAGCTGTATATATACATATACATATATATATATATACATATATATATATATACATATATATACATATATACATATATATATATATATATATATATATATATATACATATATATATGTATATATCATGGGCTGCAGGAGGGCGTGGTGGTTAGCACCGCAGCCTCACAGAAAGAGGGTCCATAGGACTTGCGGAGGTGGTTCGAACAATTCCAACAGCTGCCTTCCTGAGTGGAGTTTGCATGTTCTTCTCCCCATGTATGTGTGGGTTCTCTCCGGGTACTACGGCTTCCTCCCACCGTTAGGTTATTTGGTCACACTAAATTGTCCCTAGGAATGAATGTGAGTGTGAATGCTTGTCTGTCTGTGTTGGCTCTGCAACAGACTGGCGACCTGCCCAGGGTGTACCCTGCCTCTCGCCTGATAATAGCTGGGATAGGCTCCAGCAACGCCCGCGACCCTTCACTGGATACGCGGTTCAGAAAATGACTGACTGACATGACTTTATAATTATACATCCAAACATATTATTTTTTTTTTTTTTTTACTGAATTTCTCTGTTGGCTCCCTGCATCTTTTCCAAGTCTATCTAGTTTATAAATACGCTCTTTTCACTTTAGAGCCTCTTTAATTGGTCCTTCTAAAACATGAACTGGTTGTATTAAATCGTCCAAAACTACCACTGAGCCCCAACAGAGTCAGTCAACCCCTTTCTATCCTTTTTGCTCATGTAAGCCCGGATGGAGTCATTATAGGCACAATTTTTCAATTTTAATCATGAGCACAGTGGCCAGTGTTCCTGCATGAAGCATTAACCAGCCTTCACAGATCAACAGTTAAACAAATGAAATGGAAAATACCCCATTGTTGGAACAGTAGAAAATCTTTAGACACACATGACTGAGAAGTATTGGATTAGCAGGAAATACATTTGCAGAATATCTCAGCCTCATCCTGCCTTGACTTGAACTGACCGTTGAGGAAATCGGAGCACTATTACATTAGACTTTGTCAGGGTGAGATGAGTGGGTGTCAGAGAAAGAGCAGCGACATTTTTATATAAATTGCAGGGCAGAATGGATTAATGTTGCTCTTTACAATTTGACACTACCTTTCTGGTTTTGTAGTTTGGAGCCACATACAGTTTTAACTTTAGCTCTGAATTAGAAAAGAAATGATTCCCGAGAGGTTCAAGAGGCTCACTTGTAGCTGTAGCAGTTTATTTATCATTTAAAGTGTGCAGCCTAAAGGTATTTCCCAATTTTAGAACAATGCAGAGAAGGAAGATCCTAACATGATAATCACACAGAGGAGGAACTTCCATCTGTGAAAGACAAAAGAAATGTGCAGAGCCTCTGAAACATGAAAGAAACCATCATGATTGTCACAGTCAGCTCTTTACTAATAGCATTTTGTTGTGATAGCTTCAATGTCATTTATGGCTTGAGATTTTCTGATTGTGCTGTCAGAGTGTTAGTTTGTGTAAAAATACTTAGTATGCATGATTTGTCTTAATTTTGGATGAAGCTGAAAAGGAATGTTATTTCCTGGTCTGATTAGGCCCTTCAGTGATATTATCAGGGAGACATTTTCATTGCCAGTAATCTAAAATGAATAAATAAATCATTTTTAAAAAGCTCCTCATTTGAAATTCTACTAAAATACAAGTTTACCTTGGCATTTTTTTTTTATTTGTAATGGAGTATGTGATTATCACCAAATGGCAACAATACAATTTTGAGGATAAGGGAGCTGATCGCCCATCCTCTAATAGGATTCCATACACATAAACAAAATATGATTATGTGGGCCAGACATCCAAAAATGACTGGAAAGCTCATTAATGTGCCAAATGAAAAACAGAAAAGAAAGAGAGCAGAATGCCTGATCAAATAAGCGAGGAAGCAGAAATGGGCTAAGCAGCAGAAGATGGAAAGATGGATTTATGTCATTCTGTACTCTTGTCCATGTCATGTTCCAGTAGCCCACTTCTCCTCAGCAGTTTGGTTCCTAACAACTGGCACGGACTTCATTATTCCAGGCATGTATGGATCGGTACAAGCCAACGTCACAACCCGGAATTCACGTAAAACAGGTAGGGTGTGAAAACAAACCTCCCATTTGAACTGCGTCTGATGGGCTGTGAGCCTCAAAAATCCATTTTGCACCGTTTTTTTTTTTTTTTTTTTTATTTACTTTATTCATCCCAATTAGTGAGCCAATTAGGAAATTCATTCTCTGCATTTTCACCCATGTCAGGTTGAACCTGAGAGCAGTGGGCTGCTATTTAAAGCTCCCGGGGAGCGGTCGCTGGGGGGGGGTTAAGGACCTTGCTCAAGGGTCCACAGTGGTTGACGTGAGTGCCGTGTCGGGGACTTTTTTATTTCTTTCTCCGCTGGTCTGTCTGACCTTTGAAAAAATATTGTAATGTTGTTCAGTTATGGAAAGTCTTGCTGCCGAGGCTGGAAAAAGATACGACGCAACAGTAGTGTCTGTTGGACTAAGTGATGCGTCTGCTCACCAGTGCCTGGTAAGACGAACCTACACAATGGCCTGATGATCAGTTTCCCAAATTTTGTAATGTTTCATCAGGTAAGCCTTGAGTTCAAACTATTTAATTTCACTGAATATTAATTTTCCCCTGAATTTCTAAGAAATTTTGGTATTTTTTTTGCTATTCTTCTATGGAGTTAACGCATCAAGCCATGAGAAATTCACTGAAGCTCATCGGTATTTTACTGATGATGACTTTGTGCAATGTTTATAATGAAGCAGATGTTTTTCCGCTATTTTTTGGCTTTTAGTCTTATGTGGGAATATTGATGGCAGTAGTCTGGATGAATGTGATCAGTCCATCCTGAGGAGATGGGAACAGAGTGGGCGGGACACTGTGATTCTGTGCATCCACTAATTTACAGTGTTTTCTATCAGCTGTACAAAACAGGGTTTAAACAGGGATACCACAATACATATTTTATTTTTCGGTCACAAAATGATCCAAACGCAGTGTTAGATGCTTCGATGGACTCCAATGTGAACTGTCAGCATTCATGCGCTTGATAGCTGCTTATCACGTCGTTCGGGGCGTTTTTACTGTTATCTAGAACTGGAAAAAAAATCTTCTCATATGGCAACCATACACAGCGCCGCTTCTGGGCATTTCCAAGGTAGAATAAACAAAAATCGAGTAACAAAGCAGATGATCAAATGGCTCCCCTATGCAGTGAAGCAATGTTTTCACTCCGTAGCTAACCGGATATGACGAATTTGGCAAAAGTTCCCAGATGCTTGCATTAATCCATAGTTTATTTTCTGACTGACCAGGAATCGAACCTCAACAGCAACATGAAGACAAAAGGACAGAGAAGATTGATTAATACCAAGGACTAGGGGTGGAACGATTCAGTTATCAACAATTCGATTCACACCACAATTCATGGTTTCTGAGTCGATTCATGGATGATATTGGTTCATTTAGAACAATAGAACCTGATTAAATTCAGTGACT
Organism: Atherinomorus stipes; assembly: GCA_023101725.1. Taxonomy (NCBI): domain Eukaryota; kingdom Metazoa; phylum Chordata; class Actinopteri; order Atheriniformes; family Atherinidae; genus Atherinomorus; species Atherinomorus stipes. The sequence continues at coordinate 9,868 of JALJCO010011361.1, read as the reverse complement.
TGAAATCAAATCCAAAACCATGAATCATGATTCATGAATCAAATCGTTGTTTAACCCAATCATTTACACCCGTACCAAGGACTGAGGGAAGCTGAAAAGATGTGGGCGGTGCTAGTCATATTTGGAGAATGCCTCACTTCGTTTTGCGTGATTTAACGTTCTGATTGAAATATTTGTGAAAAATGTGACATTTCTTGTTTTTCGTATCACTGTAGACAGCTTAGCACTTAACCGCGGGCGCCCCCCCCCGCTCCTCCCTCCCCCCTCTTTTTCCCCCCCTTCCTCCCCCCCTTCCCCCCTCCCCCCTCTTTCTCTTTTTTTCCCTTTTTTTTCCCTTTGTTTTTTTTTTTTTTTTTTTCCTTTTTTTTGTTCTTCTCTTCTTTTCCCCCCCCCTCCTCCCTCTACCCTTTCTTTTCTTTTTTCTTTTTTGATTTTTCCCCATTTCTCTGTATTTTTTCCTCTTATTTTTTTCTTTCTGGTGATTCGTTGTTTATATTCTTTTTATTTTTTTTATTTTTATGTTAAACTGATTTTTGACCTTCCTGATCCCCCCCCCCCCCACCGCCCTCTCCATCCTCGTATTATTTTAGTGCGGCCTTTTTGGTTTGTGATGTTAAAGAAATGTTTTCTTTTTTTCCTTATCTTGTTATTATATAACTGAGAGCTTGTTATTTTGGCTTGAGTACCCTCCCGTTTCTTTTTTCATTTCTCCTCCGCCCCAGGCAAAGTTGGAATCACCGCCAAGGCCCCCCCAGCGAGGGCAATAATTATTTCCCCCCTCCCTTTTTTTTTTTTCCCCCCGGGTTTTCCAAAAATTTTTTTTTTAAAAAATTTTTTAGTTTCCCCTTTATAACAACTTTATTTTTCATCATTTGACACAGTCATCATACAAACATGAGCAAGTGGAGCATGATACGGACAATAATTATGTTCAACCACAGTAGTATCCAACTGGCAGAAATCAGTGCACTGGTTTCCTGTTCAACCACTCCTCCTGCCTTTTATGCAGTTTTTTCCCTGTTAAACAACAGATTTGACAGTAACATCTGCTCTGATGTGGAATTACCAGGAAGGTATTTCCCTCCTGAGGATTATGCTCTCAAGGAGTGGTACTCTGACGGACAAAAAAAAAAAAGAGACATTATCAGACCATTTTAATTGAAGGACTTGTTCATTTTCTTGAATTAAGGGGAATGTATAACTGTTTGTGGTGTTTATAACTAATTAACAGTGAACTTCAGCTGCTAATCTAATTATTATCTAACCCTATGTCTATCTTGTAGTGTGGAGTAAAACATTTTCTAGAAGCTAGTTGCAGCATATTTATCAAATTAGAGTGAATGTGTGTGTATTTTCTTTCTATGCAGGTGCATCATACTTGTTCGCTTAATTCTCTAACTTAATATATCCAGTGGCTTCGTATATGCTGTTGCAAGCTCCAAATAATAAAGCATTCACCACCTTCCTCGCCTACACACCACTATATCTCATTTTCTGTCTGCATATCTTATTCCCCTCCTCTTTCCCCATTGGATATCTCCGCCAAGGACGTGCTTCCAACTGCATGAAGGGTATCGCCAAGGCTGGTTGTAGGCAACTTTCCGAAAATAACGACCACACAGTAAAAGGCTGAGAATGTGCTTGCACATGCACAAAGTTTACCGTTCAGATCATCACAAGACAACATCCTGTCGTTTTTCTTCCACACCTGGCGTGACATAGCTGTTTGTAAAGCTGTCACAGTAATGATTCTTTATCTCAGCTGATAATGACATCTGTTCCTCCTGAGGAGTTTTGTGCAAAATGCCCTGAATAAGATTTACTTATATTTTGTGGGAAAATGTGTGTGCGACAGAGAGACCCTGAGGATGATTTAGGGGTAGGGAAGAAAAGTCTGCATGGAAGGCAGGCAACATGGAGATGTTTTGGGTAAAAGGTTGTATTTGTGGAAGTCAGCAAAATGTTAGGAATCTTATTTTCTTAATGAATGCAGCACAGCAGCACTTTGGAGATAAAAACTGAAGACAAACCTGTGATGAGAAAAGGATTTTGGATCTCAAGTAATTTTTGGATCGACAAGTAATTGATGCAAGTTTCTTTTGAAACTTCATGGTAAATCAGTACATTTTAGTTATACAAGTTAGGTATAGGCTTATTATGAAGAAAGATTTTGCATTTGTGAATGAATGTTTGTATATTTGCAAATCAAGTTTAGTTACCCTGTAAAAAATCTGCCTGATGTGTGAATGTGTAGAAAATGATTTGCATGAGTATAATACAGATTTGTATTTGTATTCCTGTCTTTACACTTATATCTGATAGGATGATTACAAATCTAACTGTCCAATCAGGGAGCTTTTACCTTTACCCAGCTTTAAGGCTGTTAATGGCGACTGCTTTTGGGTGGCTACTGGCCTCTCAGGGAGACAGCCCATGAAATGAATTTTCTTATTTAACAGCCACCTCTCTCTCTCTCCCTCTCTCTCTCTTTCTCTCTCTCTCATCATCTCTCTCCCCTGCTGTATTATCTTCAGCCTTCGGTCCTGAGCAGCTACTGTCAGGAACAGAGCTGGACCAGCCGGCTGAAGCAGCAGAGAAGCGGCTTCCATGGAATCCAAGAACTGTTGAAACAACTGCGGCGCATGGAGGCCAGCTGGAGGAGAGCAAGTCAAATGACCGCCAACAATGGCTGAGTGAAGATTACAGTGGTGGTTTGCAAAAAGAGTCTGTATACCACCTGCTGCTCAAGACTAGGACTGAATAATATCTGTTTATCACATTCACTCTGTCGCAGAAGTAGTCGCACCATAATCCATCTTTTTAAAAGCTAGCTACTAAGGGTTTAACAATACAGTACATCAAATTATATCAATATATTGATATACATCAATGTATCAATCCAAAATCCCAAAATCAATATAACCCACTTTTTTCATGAAAATGGCTTTATTTTAAAGTTCTTCTGACACAACATTTTCACAATAAAATCCATTTTTGTAGTTGTGCAGTGGATAGATATGACACTTGGAGATTGCACTGCATTTACACTTTCAAGTAAGTAGGAGCTTAAAGTGCTGATGACACGTTTTGACATTTTCAGCCATGTTTTAAAGATCAAAACGTTCTTCATGACGATCTATGTGACAAAAACAGGTGCAGCTACATAGATGAGTTATTAAAAAAACATTGCTGCATTTCAGCACATCTGACCAGACTGTGGCGCTGTTAGTCGAAACCCAGAGAATGTTCTCAGCTCATTTAACATTGAAGTCAATAGCTTCATAGGAGTTTTTATTATTTTATTCAAGGTTTCTACAGTTCCAAAATTTTATTTTGAAGAGGATTAAGCAGCAGGTCGGACTTACCGGGTAGCAATTGGTAGCAATAGGAGCCCTCTGCACGTCTCTGCCGTCTACAGCGTCTGTTTACTGGAGCTGTTGAGACTTTTAACACATGGAAGTGCAATCATGTCCTCTGAAATATTCTTTTCCAACCATCGGTAGTTAATCAGATCGGCCATACAGCTAGCTGTATGGACAGACAGCTGCTGCTCTGTCATATAAGGACTTCTCCAGCCATCAGATCTCCTCCAGCTGCTTCAGAAAATGCATTTCTTCCCTCCATCCTGATCTTAAAGGCCCTGTACCTGATTTTATTTTAATCTTTTTCATAGAAATGCTTTCTACATGGTATAATGTGTGTTAAAAAAGGTAATTTCATAAAAATAAATCACTCATTGATTGCATATATGCATGAATCCAGGAATTTTTAGTTTAGGTTTCTAAGGATGGCGTAATGCTCTCCTCATGCCAATGCGGTTCGTTCTACATAAGTTTCGGTTTCCAATCAGCCAATCACAGCGTTTTCTAACGAGAAGCGCCCTCCTTTCTCGCGTGCACGGCAGCCCGCATGGTGTCTACCAAAGGGCAAGTGGCGATGCCTCAGCAAAACAGCCAGTAAGCATCAAAACTGAGGAGGAGAGAGGCTTGAATTGCAGAAGAGACCAAAGAAGGAATAAAGTTTGTTTTCTTGGTGGATTGTACTGAAGGTAGAGAGCAGCTGGACGCCTCGGACTGAATGTGGACTCGATGTCCACCTGGACAGGTATTTTTTTCAATAACTTTCTTCTTAGTAACAGTTACGTCCTCTGGTGCTGGCGCTTCCTCTGCTGATCTACTGTTTATAATAGCATAGTGATATTTACAACGTAACACGACGAAGCTTTACATCAATGCTTCTCGAAGTGGCCAGTTAGAAATTTTATCAGGCTGTCATGTTGTAATATCACCTATAACATCATAACTCGTCATAACTGTGCATCTGTGTACATAACTGTAGTTATGGTAAGCTACCGGGTATGATAGAAAATGTCATTTAGCTGATCCGCAGCCATTTACTGCAACCAAAACAGTAATTTCACTGGAAGATGTAAGTTTTCTCTGGAGAGTTTCTTTGTGCACGAGTATGAAATGTGCACGTTAATTCGTGCATGTTGAGCGAGAGGAGAGAAAAACGAGAGTAGGAGCGTTTCTCACTGGGAGAAACAGTTCGGGGCGGGGCTTACAGTTCAAATTACACTGTTCACCTCGCTCACGGTTCGCAAATGTGCAAAATCAGGTATAGTGCCTTTAATAAACAGGAACTATTTAAAATTCAATTGGAACCATGTGAGTTGTTATCTTCTCATTTTTAAAGGCTAATTATTTTCTGCGAGTTAGCTTGCAACTAGCTGTTAGCTGCGAGCTAACTTGCGGCAAATAATTAGCCAGTTAGCCCCGAGCTAACGCAGGGAACGAGTGCCTCTCCACTGTTACGCCTGGCTCTATGTCAAACCGGTGAAGCTCCTTAACAGTTGTGGATCTGCTTGTGTTGTTCTGGGCCGCTCCTTCTGAGTCCTCTCGGTGTGGGCATTGCAGGCTTTTAGCTGAACCGAGTGGACTTGAGGCTGGGAGACAGACTGTAGGCAGCTGACTACAATTCTACTCTGGTTCTAGCTTGTGAAATGTGATTTCTCCAAATTCCTCAGCATTATCACACTGATCTGAACTGGCTGATGATCCCACCACACAAACCAGTTCCAATCTATCTGTTCTGGAGCCATCTTTCATGTTTTCCATGGCTTTGATTATAAGTGTAAATTAATAAGCTGACTGCAATTCCTTATCTCGCTGACGTCACGTCACGGAGGCTGGGTTCGCTAGTGAAAAGCTATTAGCTCTTAGCCGTGCCTCTTTAGCATTGGATATTTACGTAAATGCACATCTGATTAACTTCAAACTGCACAGAACTACTCATTTTGTCCTGGTGTGTTGTTGTATGGCAAAGTTACTTGAAGTTAAGGTTGTGTCATCAGCACTTTAAATTGTTAAGAAAATAACCTTGTTTATTAGAGAAAAGATGGCAGGTGTCCTTCAAGTCTTTAGTGCTCATGGAAAAGAAAATTTAAGTGAAGGCAAATGATAATCCAAAGATGGAAAAAATCGAGATCCAGGCACTCAAAGGGGTATGAAATGTAAAAGGCCTTTTTATAATGGGCTAACTTATAAAAAAATACACTGACACATGTCGGCTTGCACCTTCTTCAGGCAATTGATATTTGGCACTTACTTTTTCCATCTTTGGATTAGCCTCTACCTTCACAGCCTTGTTCATAACTTGTAATATTGTTTCATCTCGTTTCATATCAGTTGTTGGATTTTAAATTGAAGCGACTCTCCTTTAAGATCCTGCAGCAGTGTGGGAGGACAGATTTTTTTCTACAATATAATTTTTTTTATTTCTTATGTTTTTGCAATGTTATTTACAAACTTTATTTTGAAGCAAATCTTTATGACTATATTTTGTGCCTACGGTTCAGAACTTAGTTTATTATAAGGACTTAACATTTGATGCTAACATAAGGCAGTGTACTTGAATGGCCATAATGCATTCAGGCCATAAAGGTGTTCCTCGTCATCCCTATGCTTCCGTTGGCATGTACTGTACCTGTTGACCTTAAAACTGCCTCCATGTCTATAATAACATAATGGCTAAGTGATGCATTAGCTGTACCAATTAACCTGCAAAACCAACAGCAACCCCACATTCAGGCACAATGTAGAAAAATTACTCTGAATCAAAACAACAAGTTTTAAAAGCACTAATGGACTTTCTTTCTCCCATGTGAGAGTTCAAATACAGAGTGGCAGTGTAGAAAGTAAATACTGTATCTATAGTTCTTTTCCCTTTGCTTTCATCAGACTTCTTTGTGGCAGAAATATTGTAAATAACAGTGTCTATAAAATAAATATCAAGGAGCAGCCTTGGCCAAAGTCGTTTAGGCCCAGTTTTCAATACAAACTGAACATTTTTACCCCTGACCCTCATTTCTAAAACTGCATCCTGGCCTCGTGCAGCCGGCATCCATATTTATAAGACCTTCATGACAAGAGTCACTCGCAAGGTAGAGGCAAGGCTAGAAACAACTAGAGCCTTGGACAAAAGGTCAGACGGCAGTAAATTCCTCACTCCAAAATGTTCCACCACACAGCTGAAAAACAAGACCACGGCTGCATGAAAGCACAGTGAGCGTCAAAAGTGTCAGCATGCCATGGTTATCGTAAAAAACAATAGCCAATCCCACCGGATGCTATGAATAAGATGAATGGCTTGATGTTTGGTAAGAAAGGCCCAAATTACCATCTAAATGACTCTGTAGTGGTAATTACGGTGATAACAATAGCAGCTGTGATCAATGAGATAATACTTCCAATTATAAACATGACATCTCATGGAGAAATAATGGGGATCATGTACTGCAGTTTGCTGTTGTAGTGTCCTTTGTGAATTGGATAATTACAAAATGCACGGGTCAGTGACAATGCAGCTGAGAACAAATCTGTATATCAAAGACAAGAAAACAAGCTAACAATAGAGCAAACTGTGCCTGAACAAGCCTACCATTTGATTTTTGAAAGAAATTTGTGCATATGTCCCTCATGGAAATGAACTTCTGTGTCTCTGTGCAACAGGTGATTGTTTTTCTTCTGTTCGACTCGTAAAGTCCCTGGGTAGCCCAGTTTCAACATCACAGAGCCGGTGCACAAGGTTATTGCTCTTCAGAGGGGAAGTGCGATGGACTAAAGCCCATCAACGAGCAGTGTAACCTGAGCTTGCTCATCACAAGAGGGGAGTATTCAGCAGCAGGCCAGATAACACAAGCAAGCCCCTTTGTCTGGGTGGCTAGTATTCAGGCCAGTGAACCCTGTCCAACTCAATCTGCCACTATTGTTACGTTGAGAATACCACAGCAGCTTTGTGATAGGCTCGAGTGTTATATGGACATTTTCCCTCCTCTATCTCATTCTCACTCTCCTTCCTTCTTTATACATTTTCCCTCTTTTTTTTTGTGGAGATCCTTTAATTCTGTGCTGCAAGATGACTTCCTTCCTCCTCTTAGCCATCTTTCATTTCCCCATTTTGTGCGTCTCTAGAAGTGCCATGCCCTATTACATCCCATCCTCCTCTTTCCCTTCATTTTTCATGTCACTTTCTTGCAGCCACCTGCTTTCCTCATTTTTAACTCACCACACCCTGTTTGCCATCTTGTCACCCTGCTTTTTATTTATTGTGTTGACTCCTTTTCTTCTTATTTTCAGGAAATGGGATCACTGACAGGAGACACTGAAGTTGCCAACCCAGACAGTGTCAGCCTAAAGGCACAGACTGGAAAGATGATAATGTGCACATATTTTATTTATTTATTTATTTATTTATTTATTTATTTATTTATTTATTTATTTATTTATTTATTTATATTTTATATATATATATATATACATATATATATTTTTTTTTTTTTTTGGGGGGGGGGGGGGGTGTCAACAATTCACTGTTAAAGAAGGAATAAAGGATGAAGGATGGGGCTGTAGGCAGTAAAAATAAAAGTCAAACATCAGAAGGAGGGCTAACCAACAGGGATTATCACATATAAACAAAAACATACTGTAAATACATAATATATATATATATATATATATATTTATATAATATATATAAATGTATATATATATAACATATACAGTATTAACATGGGAATTGAGGTAAGCATGTCATGATGACTTAATCCCACAATTAATTGCAGTATTAAAGGCGATGATTAATTATTTAGAAAGACTCCTCAAAATTGGCCTTTTCCATAAAAGAGTACATCTGAGCCATAATGTCAGATCAGTACAACTTCTTCTTGTGCTACTTATTTTTTGTTCAGCGTTCCTTAGTCAGAAAGTATGGCAGAGGAAGAGTTATCCCTACAAACAAATGCACAAAGTCATCCTCGTTCGTTTTGTTCATTTGTGGTTATTAAAAAGAAAGACCAAGGTGGACAACTCACAGGCTCATAAGGCATCACATAAAAAAGTTGCAGTAAAAGGACAAAATGTATCATATAAGTTTCACCATGTGCAGGATAGTCATTGGATTTTGAATTATCTTGTTCATGAAATATGCTACAGCGGGGAAAAAAATATTGAACACGTCAACATTTTTCTCAGAAAATATATTTCTAGTAGAGCTATTGACATGAAATTTTCATCAGATGTCCTACCCCATAATGCACACATACAAAAAACAGTATGTGTAAAATGGTGAAATGACACAGGGAATAAGTATTGAATTCGCTTATTGAAATTTATTCAAATCTTAGTGCAAAAACCTCTGTTGGGTGATTCCCAGCCTCAAGATGCCTCATGTATGGAGAAACCAGTTCATTGCTCAGGTGTGATTTGGCCCATTCATCCACACAAACTGCCTTCAAATCTTCAAGGTTCCGGGGTCTCTTCTGTGAACTCCGATCTTCAGTTCTTTTCCAAAGATTTTTCAATTGGATTTAATTGACTGGGCCATTCTAGCAGCTTTATTTTCTTTTTTTTAAACCAGTTGAGTGTTTACCTTGCTGCGTACTTGGGATGGTTGTCTTACTGAAAGATCCAGCTGGCAGCAGATTCTGGTCCAGAATGTCTCTACTTTTTTTCCATTTATTTTTCCTTCAACAATGTGAAGTCTGCCAGGACCACTTGCTGAAAAAGAGACCCCCACCATGATGTTCCCACCTCCAAACTTCACTGTTGCTATGGTGTTTTTGGGGTCAAGTGCAGTGCCATTTCTCATGTTGTTTCGTATGACATCCGAAGTGTTCAGTTTTGGTCTCATCTGACTAGACTATGTTTTCCAGAATGTCATGGATTTGTCCAGATGTTGTGTTGCAAACTTCAAATGCGCATCAACATGCTTTTTCTTCAGAAATGGAGTCTTGCGTGACGTGCATGCATGAAGGCCATGGCGGTTTAGTGCATTACTTCTTGTTTTCTCTGAAAAAAAAACTGTACCTGCTGATTCCAGGTCCTTCTGAAGCTCTCCCACGAGTGGTCCTGGGCTGTTGGAGAACCTTTTTCTGATTATTGTTCTGACTCCTCTGTCTGAAATCTTGCGAGGAGCATCTGCCCGTGGCTGGTTTATGATGATGCAGTGTTCTTTCCACTTCCGGCCCTAATGGTGCTCACTGGAACTTTCAGAAGTTTAGAAATGCACCTGGAACCAATGCCTTCAGTGTGTTCTGCAATAACCAGTTTGCATAGGTCTTTAGACAGCTCGTTGCTTTTCCCCATCATGGAATGCGTCTTGTCTGACACCTTGGTGATGAGAAACTTTTTAAAGGCATCAATCAGGACTAAACCAGCTGATACTTTGCTCTGAGAGGGGACAGGATTATTTTCTAAATACTGACAGACTCATGTGTTAAGCTTAAGTTTTACTGCAATGTTACTTTGTAATAAGCATCCTAAGAAGAATTATATTTTAAGAGTAATACGTAACTGAACGTAAAGGCTGC
>JALJCO010011360.1:90000-91171 GCA_023101725.1 Atherinomorus stipes | reverse complement strand
CGGTACCTACCAGCACACATTCAGCTCCCTTTTCTCTGTCGCCGTGGGCAACCTGTGTCACCTCCGTCTTCAATCATTCCTTTCAAAACACCTTCCCTTCTTATTTTAGACAAGTCTGATAACAGAAAATGGTTTGGATGGTTTTATTATTTGTCATCATCTATTTTATTTGGGCTTTTTAGAGCGATCTGAAGCACAAGGTCACGTGCTCTAACAGTGAACAGCTGACAGCATGTACACACGTTATCTAATGTAGGAAGTATTATTATAATAACTAACTAAAAACACAATAAACAGAAGTTACTGTACAACTTTTCATGTGATATATATCAGTGGTGAACCGTCAGGGCCTCCTACGCCTTCACAGAGGCCTTGTGTGCAGCCTCACAGTATGAATGTCGCTAGTTCAATTCCCGGCTGGGGAGGGGGTTCAAACAATTCCAACAGTTCGCTCTGTGGGGATAAACTCGTCAACTGGAGCCGACACAGATTCACTCGAATTCTCGATAAAGGTCTGATACAGCGAAGAAAAGGAAGTATTCTGCAGCAAAAAGAGCTAGATAGTGCACGTAGGAAAACCAGGTTGGTATTGGTTTGGCTTTCACCTGCTTCCACGTTTTGAAGGAGAGGCTTGGGGCTGAAGAACGGCCATGCAGGCCATCAGCCCGAGGGGAGGGGCAGAAGCGGGAAAACGCCGGACTCTACCTTTAATCCCGGTGAATTTTCTGACGGGTTGTTATTGACGTGTTCAGCTAACCAGCTGGCTGACCACCACTTCTCCGCACACGGGCCGATGAGGAGGACGTAGCGTCACCTAACCCTTTCAGAACCGGGACCGTCAGTCTGACTCACCAATCAGAGCCTCCCACTTGCCGTTGGCTTGCGTGACCTCATAGACACAGCGCATCTCGCTGTAGGTCACCCCTCCGATGATGAAGACGATGATTCTGGGGCCCGTCTTCATCTCCGTGGGGCCCCGGTTCTTGTGCCAGTTCCCGTAGCGAGCGCTGCATGGGGAGAGGACGGCAGACATGTTTCTGGGCGGGACTGAGGGCTCCTCCGTCCTGGTGAAGATGGAGGCAGCGTGGTATGACTCACCTGGACGGAGCGCTGGCTTTGGCAGACACCTGTCGCTGGGAGATGTACGGGTACTGCTTAGGGTCAAGTTTGT
>JALJCO010011360.1:0-85000 GCA_023101725.1 Atherinomorus stipes | reverse complement strand
CTTTATTTATCCCAGAAGGGAAATTTGACAATGTAAACTAATAATAAATATGTAATATTTATTACTAATATTTATTAATATTACTAATAATAAATATGTAATGTAAACTAATAATAAATAAAAATTTACAAAATTATAATGTAGTGAAAATTTATTGCAAATAATATTTAAAAAAAAATAAAAAAAAATAAAACTGTCCTAGAAACATTAAAACACCTCTCCCTGTGAACCGTGGACCAGCACACCTGTAAACAGGTGTAGAAGTGTTTTTGAACGTTACAGAAACACCTGATGCAGTGATTTCCTCAGTGTTGCTCAACAACATTTTAGCATCAGAACCCCATCATGCTTGTTTTCAAGTTTTATTTTTTGTGTGCATGTTTTAAATATTTATTCTGGACCACAATTAATTTTGAATTTTTATTTATTTTTACTTTTATGAATTTCAACTTATTTCACTGACAGCTGATTTTTCCTTCTTGAATTGGAGGGTATGAATAATTCTGAGGACAACTGTACATGTACATACACACACACACACACACACACATATATATATACATATATATATATATATATATATATATATATATATATGCATATATATATGTATACATATCCACCTCACCTGAATTGCACTTATTTGGTCAAGTAAGTTCATTCAAACATAATCTTTTTTGTCAACGGACAAACAAGACAGACGGGAGGACTGGACTAAAGCTCCGTCCGTAGGTTTAGATATTCGCGTTTACTTAAACCATAGCTGCTAAACCAACCACTAAAACCAAAGACGGTTTATCTAAACAAAAGAGCTGATCATAAAATTGGCAGTGTTGTTTGTAAAAGCTCTCTGTTGGATTAAAGATCCAACCATGGTATCAGCCTTTATAACTTCTACAAGTACCGTATTTTCTGGACTATAAATTGCACCAGACAATAAGTGAATTTATTTATTTAATTAAAATAAAGTGATTTTCGGATTTTTCGTATCGTAATTGTTCCTCCTAAAACTTTCCCAATCACTCAAAGATAAACATGTTTTTTGGAGGATTTGTTCCACCAGACAGGCGATACGGCCAGATGTTCAAAATGAACTCCTCTCACTGAGATAAAGCTGTTTTGGGATCTTTATCCATGAAGCAGAATATAGTTGTCACAAGCCTAGAGCGCTCTCTTCTGGCATTAGACAGTAAAGTTTACTCCTTGGTTCATGTCAGTCAATATGAATTAAGACTTAAAATATATTAAATTGTATACATTTTGATATATAAGTCACAGGAACAACCAAACTATGAAAAAAGTGTGATTTATAGTCTAGAAAATATGGTACACACTCAAAAATAGAGGTACCAATTTGTACTTGAAGGTGTCATAACCTAGTGTTTTACATCCACAATCCTTCTTAAATTATCTTCAAATGAATTTTTAATTCTAGTTGGGTGGAAGAAAAAATTTAATGAGCTCATTTAACCTCTTTTTATCTCCAACTTTTGTTTGTTGTGAGAATATGTACGAGCGTTAGACCTGTCTGTAAGCGCGTTCATGAGGCAAATGTCAAAGTCAAAACAAAGTTTTATCAGGACAGAGCAGGTGAAGGAAATGATGTCCCAGCAGAGAAAAACGTGATAAAAACGTAACGGTGCGGTTGATGGAGAGGATCCGGACTAAAAGGGCTGGACTCTGACGAATATAAGGAGCGGACGTCTGACGTGAAGTTAACCAAACAGTGTTAGCTTCTGTAGCTACATTAGCAGCTTGTCCGTTCCTCTACCACCGTTTACTGGTCTCTGACACAAAAGATAATAAGTTACACAGCAGCAACACTTACCGACTGCACATCCTCACTGATAGATATAATCCACTGCTCCCTGGCAGTGCTGTCCCTCCTGTTACACTGAAACTGCTGAATTTCTGCCGAAGCAACTCAGCACGGCAAGATTTCAGTGAAATCTGATTATTTGTGTTTGTGGAGATCATCTCCTTCAATCAGAGACCAGAAGTCCAAGAGAGAGCTGCCTGTGGCAAGATGGCCGCCGGTGATACTGTCCAGCCACCATAAGAGATCTAGTGATTATATAGATATATGATAACGGGCATCAACCGAGCAGCGTTCCAGGAAGAACAGATCTGCCTCCATCGTGCAGAGGTGGAGGACTGCTCACCGTTCTTCAGGAAGATGTAGAGCAGGATGATGCGGATCTTATCAGACACAGTGTTGTTGGCATCCAGCAGGATGGGAACGATGAGCCTCATGGGATCCTTGATCTTCTCCCCCTCTGCATCTGTGCCCATAGCCAGGTCCTGAAACAGCGGGGGGGTCAGCATGAGGGACATGAGGGACATGAGGGACATGAGGAGACGGCCAGAGAGGGTTACCTGCTCGACGCGACAGAGCTTGTCCACTGTGCCCTGGTAGCGGTTCATGCAGTCCTCTGCCAGGTGGAGGTGGGTGGAGTACTGAGGAGAGGAGATGTTAGTGAGGAAGCTGAAATGAACCAATCAGAAGCTGTGAAACGAGCTCAACCTCCAGCTCTGAACTTCATCACCACCTGCTCGCTCTTCTGTTCTGGTCCCAGCATGCTACCCGACCCTCACACAGCTTTACACCAGCATTAAGTCGCCCCCTGGTGGCTCGGTGTGGGAATTTCATCTGATCGTCCCAACCTGAGACTAGCGAGTGTGAAAGAATCACAGCTTAAAGGGGAACTTTCTTTTTCCAACCTGGACCTGTTTTCTAACATGAAATCCGTTCATTTCCTCCCCCAGACAGTTTTGGTGTAACTTGAATTCCTTCAGGAGATATTTAGGTCCACTCCGGATTAGTATAATGGAAGTGATGGGGCCACCTGGCGCAGCCTCTAAATAAGCACTAAATACGACGCATTTACTAACTTTAGTCTGAATATACTCAGCATGAGGCTTCCACCTTAATTTTTCATCTAGCATAACTCCCAGAAACTTCATTACCTTGACTCTTCCAACTCCTACAGCATCAATAGTAACATTTAATTTTCCCTCATATTTTCTTAACCCAAAAATCATCATTTGGTTTTATCCCAATTCAAAGATTATTGATTCTTATCAAACTATTGCTTTAACATAGCCATTTCATCACCCCAAACATCACCGCTGTTGGGTGGAAACCTCCTATGTCCAAAACAGTTATTTTTCAGGAAGTGATAAAAAACAGGTGGTTTTGTAAAACCTGGACACTCCGTCATTAAACTTTGGATTGAGTTTTTTACATTAAAGTCATGTATTTGATTATATTAACTGATTTATTTACTTTTTGAATATCTTCACCAGATTAAACTTACATGAAGTAGACGGTCTTTTAATGATGTAAAATGGAGATAGGAGGTTTGTACCCGACAGAGACGACGTGCTATTAACTGATTTAAGTCTCCTGATTTATAAACACTTGTGTCATCAGCAAATGAAAGCCTATCTCCTTTGTGGCTTCATACGTGTCCTTAAAGGAACAGTACACCCACAGAATGATGTTCCTTCATCTTCTCCTCATCCTCATGCTGAGCAAGACTCTGGAGCACTTTTTAATATCTCAAATGCAGCCTGAGATCCGGGGGGGGGGGGGGGGGTTTCATTATCCACCAACTTTTATATGATGGAGTTCAGCAGCGCTGAAACAAAAAGATCCATAAAAGTCCACAAAAACTTGTCAATATTCCTCCATACTGCTCGTCCAATGTAATCCAAGTGTCCTGAGTGGGTAGCATCCAGAATTTACTGGAAACCACATCATTTACTAGATTTCTAGAGCCAAAACAGTAAAACATCGTACTTCCCCGATGCGTCCATGACAGATCACAACACTACAGAAGCCACTGTGTTCAGAGCCTACTCTGCCGATAATGCAAGCGGAGAAGAAGAAATTAGCTGTTTACATTGTGCAAAGAGCGACAGAGCTGCAGACAAACACAAGAGGGGTTGGATATTGATAAGAAAGAAAGAAAGAAAGAAAGAAAGAAAGAAAGAAAGAAAGAAAGAAAGAAAGAAAGAAAGAAAGAAAGAAAGAAAGAAAGAAAGAAAGAAAGAAAGAAAGAAAGAAAGAAAGAAAGAAAGAAAGAAAGAAAGAAAGAAAGAAAGAAAGAAAGAGAGAAAAGAAAGAAAAGAAGGAACACGCGGTCTTGTCTGGTTTGGTCTTCCGCTGCTTCCACAGTGTTGCTCAGCATGGTGGTGAGTACATACGAAGGCACATCACTTTGTAGGTATACTATTCCTTTTAATAAAGTTTTGGGCCAATCACTGAGCCCTGTGGAATTCCACAAATAACTGATTCACATTTAGAATTGTAATCGTTAAATTGAACATAAGTTAAAACACACCAGAAGACCATTTCAAGCACGTAAAAGTCAGTGTTTCTGACTCGTTCTGATGTCATGTCTGATGTCATTACGCGCATTTTCCCGTTGTCACTGTCCAGCGGCGTCCCGAGGCTCAGAAACAGCAGCATGTAAGTTTTCCTTCCGGGATGTGACTGTGATGTCCGCGTCACTTACTAGCAAATGGATATGACCAGACTTGAACACAGTGGGTGTTTGAACTAGGGCTGGGACGATTCGTCGACGTAACCGATTACGTCGACGCAAAAAATACGTCGACGCAAAATATGCGTACCGACGCGTCATCAGACCAAAACAAAGATGGCGGCGTCATGCGACTTCAGACTAAAACAAAGATGGCGGCGCGATCTCCGCGAGTGGCTCTTCCAAGTTTCCAAAGTATAAGGCAGTGAAGGCCCACACTAGTTTAATCGAAGGTATAACTATATATTAGGGATGGCGAATCCAAAGCCTAATGAGACATGAGACAACTTCCGTGAGATGGACGCCATGTCTTCAGACACGTCAGGCCTGTTTGAGACGGTCAGCATGAAGCACGAGCTCCATCTGCTGGCCGCGGGTGGAACTGCAGCTGATGTCCGGAGCTGTCTCGTCTCTGACTGAATATAATTAAAGTCACGTTCTCAACCTCATGTTCGTGTTTCATCTGTTGGTAATAGTATTGTGTCGTCACTTCTGGGATAAATAAAGCATTTTTAATTTAATTTCCAAGTGACTGGCACCCGTATTAAGCATTAACAGAATAAAGATGAAGATGCACTTTTTCTGGAAGCTAGACCCATGTTCAATATAATGTTAAACTCTGAATGTTTACTTATCTTCATTATCTTTTGTTGGAAAATAATATCTGTCTTAGCTTAAATCCTCCAAGTTTACATGATCATATTATTTCAATAATGACTTTTTTATTATTATTTTCATGTAAATGAAAGAATTAAAAGCCTGTTTTTCAGTCCGCTGTGTTTTCAACATAAATTTTACATTCTGTTGGTTCATGAAAAACTCCATGACAGGCTGCTGCTCCCACTGCCTTTTTTATTCATGCTCTTTTTTACATTTTAGATATCTATATCAGCATATATAAATTGCTGTCTGTCAATTTATGAGGAGATAATCGATAATCGAATCGAATCGAGTCGAATCGAGCCAAAAAAGTGAATCGTTAGATTAATCGATGCATCGAAAAAATAATCGATAGATTAATCGTTTAAAAAATAATCGTTTAACACAGCCCTAGTTTGAACGCATCACGGAGGATTCAGCAAAGAAACACAAGGAAACATTACCGGAGGAAGAGAGGAGAAGAAAGAGAGGAAGGATAAGACTGTCTGTTACTGGCTGGAGGGAATCATAGTACAGCTGCAATGATGATGATGATGAAGGTTAGCCGTCGATGGAGGTCACTCAGAAAATTGATAAAAGCTCCGTTGTGTGTCTTTAATGCTTTAGCTAAGTCAGCGTTTTTGATTAAAGTCCTGGATCTCAGAGTAAAAGACGTAACGCAGCAGGTCAGAGCTTACCTTACTGAGCTCCTTCTGGTACTGAGGCATCTTCTTCAACATCTGGGACAGCTCCTTCATGGTGGTCTGAAGGTAAGATATCATCTGTTAGTGGCATGATCTCCTCTTCAGCCTCATACTCTGTGCCATAAAACCTGGTTTAAAGTATCCGGCCTCACTGACAGGAGAAGAGAACGTGTTCAGCCTCGGTCATGCTATAGATGAATATTTTCTAATTCCACCTGAAATCAGGGTGGTGAGTGAGCTGGTCTCCTTTCAGGGAGCTGCAGATGTTTCTGGGGTTTGTGTGTTGGAGCTCTGTCAGGATCCGGGTAATTAAAAGTCATTTAGTTTATGCAACATTTAACATATGGTTGAAATCATCCAACAGGTACAATGAGTTCACTTTTCTTTATTAGTTAGTCAATGTCCATTTTAGACTTGATAATCATTTTTTAAAAATGTGTCCACTTTTATTTAATAATAAAGCATGTCTTTAATATCACTCATATATTTTATATTTTCTTATTGCTTTATGGATATACAGTCATCCTCAAAATCATTCATGCCCTCAAATTAAAGAAGGAAAAAAATCAGCTGCCATTGAATTTAGTTGAAATTGACAAAAGTAAAAATACATAAAAATTCTAAGAAAATCATGACATTGATTTTGAAATGTGGTTCAACAAAAATATTGAAAACAAACGCACAAAAAATAAAACAAGTAAACAAGCATGATGAGGCTCCTGAACTAAAAGGTAACTTCAACAGGTATGTTGGTCCGTGTTCATGGGAAAGATGCTCTGATGTGTATGAGACAGTTTTGTTTGTTTTTAATTGTTATTTCTAACCACAATTCAAAATCAATATTTGATTTCACTAAATTATAATTTTGTTAATGTTTATTTGTTTTTAGTTTCTTTAGTTTCTTGTCATTATGCTGCCACTGTAAAGGATCAAGGCAGTATATTATTATCCTCCCGTGTATATTCCGTTATATTAAACTTATTCAGTGTCCGTCACTTTTTTTGACGGTCTACTCCTCCCAGGGCTTTGCCAGCACCCCCGCAAAAGTTATATCAAAATGACGTCTCGGCCGGGAACGGTGTGCTTGCTTTTTTGCTGTACAAAACTCTAATGGTGTTCACAAAATTCACAAAAACTGTGATTTTCGTCCCATGGGATTGAACGGGATTTGCCCAGAACCAGCTGAAATCTGCCAAAAACCCAGGTCACTTTGGAGCTACATAGCTCAGCCATACCATCACATACAAACATCATTCAAAGTTTAAAGGGACTTGAGGCAAGATTAAGAAATGAAACTCATGACTGCCGCAACTGGCACCTCAGGTAACTGCATCCACGAGCCAAGCCGTCACGGAGCACAAACCGAAGCTATAATGTTGTTTACTCACCTTTTTCTTCATAGTTCCACTTTTTCTGTCTTTCAGTTGATCTGGAGATTCACTCACGAGCCACGACCAGAATATCAAACAGGTTTGATTTTCCTGCAACTCTCAATTTCTGATCGGGAGCTATTTGTGAGAAGCCAGTTGCCTCTCGGGACCCTCTAGTATACTGCACGACGCAAAAATCGCATCATGTATGCCGGGATTTAGGGGTGGGCAGTCGCTGCAGCATTTAAGATTTCTCCAGAAATTTTCTAGTTTGAATTACTATTGTGAATTTAGCCTTTTCTTTATTTGGAGGGGATAAATAATTTTGAGGATGACTGTATATTTAATCAAATAAAAGAATACAAAAACTTGGAGAAAGTGAAAAATGCAGATCATGTCACCCTGAAGGATGTCGTCTTCCTGAACTTGAGGCAAGCCGCTGGAGAACTTTGTGCTCCAATACTGACCTCAGGTCAGCAGAAAGCCTCGTTGGTTCAGCAGCAATCACCTTTGTTTTCTTTAGTGGGTTATTTCAGTGGTTAGTTCCAACATTTATCCCTCTCACTTCAAGCTATTTATTACAATAATATAAGTTCAGATTTATCCGGTTAATTCTAGTTGAACCAGGTTTATAGATAGTTTTTCCATTGATGGAACCAGTCTGTACGTCTTTTCTTTAGTAAGACTCTGAGCGTCCGTGTGTCCGTGTGTGTGAGTGCGGACAGCAGGAAGGTGTTTGCAGAGATTCAGCGAGCTGTCTACCTTTTCTCCGGTGTTCATCTTCTTGCTGGCAGAGAACTCCTTCAGAGAACGGGTCACGGCCCTGAGCAGAGACAGAAGACAGGAGGTGACTTTCTCCCGCAGGCCTCTGATATGTGGAGATCATCTGTGTGAGTGTGGCGTCACTGACGTTGACACCTCAGCGATGTGTTTGTGTCTCAGAGACAGCCACAGGTCGTCGTCCTCGTCCAGAACCACCTCCTTCAGCCGGGTCTCGCCCATCCCGCTGGTCTCAAAGCTGACGGAGAAATGCCGAAACTAATTCATGCATCCAGAAAACAATCTTCTGTTCCTCAGAATAAACATAAAACTACACAGGCAGCAGCTAAAGTTTCAGCGGAAATCAGAGCGTGGAAGTATCAGATTTAACGACAGTCAGACTCGTCCACCACCCCAGTCTTTACCTGTAGACGTCATTCTCGATGCCCAGCAGGTCGTACGCCATGGCCTGCAGGGTGAGCTCGTGCAGGAGAGGAGACACAGGGTCGAATCCACGATCCAAAATCAGCATCTGAGTGCGGGACTTGTCTGGACCCTGAAGGCATCACAGCACAGAAACAATTTCACTCTGACTCATTCTGGTAAAACAGCTGACGTCAGGTTCGTTTGTCAGGATGAACACTTCGTATATGTCCAAGAAAACAGCTGACAAAATTCACAATTGAGAAGCAATTAAATGAAATAAATGCTGAAAAAGACAAAGGCTGGGATAAAATAAAATACAATAAAACAATGATAATTAACTAAAGCAAATCCAGCTGCCTTTAACAGACTGAACCTGTAAAATGTGGCTGATAAACATGAATAACATCATACAAAAATATATTCTGAGATGGTCACAAACACATTTATATCACACGTATAATTCATGGAATGAAATCAGACTCCTACAAGAACAAATCAGAATTAGGCTATAAACACAAAATCTACAACATTTTACTACAAAAAGAGGAACAACAGAAAAAAACTGATGGAAACTGATTTAAAAAAAGAGATAAAATGCTGCAGTAATAGATCACACTGAAAATAAAAAGGATCAATTTAAATAATCTGTAAAATCCTGGATTTATTTGTTCAGACATTTCATTGAACAATTTATTTATTTAAACTTTTCTTAGAATTTTTCAAAGAACTTCCAAACATAACAGACATTTTCTGCATCAACAGCTGATTTTCTCCCTTTTTTCTTAAAATTCTTTCTTTCCAACGAGTATTAGATGTTTGTTTCTAGATGAAGCTGCAGATGCTTCAGGGCTTCCGTTAGCATTAGCATTAGCATTAGCATTAGCGTTAACTGGTGCTCCATCCATCTTCTCAGCTCTGCTTTGTTATCTCCACTCACTAATCCGTATTTAATAACTTGGAGTGGATTTTTGCCTCTTTAGGGGCAGTTTGGCACCATTTTTATCTTCATTATTTAGTTTTAATTCTTCTTTACAATGTTAGCTACAGGCTAGCAGCTAGCTGAGTGTCTTCTTCTGCTTGTTTGCTGAACTCTGACAAATTAGCACCACTAGGTGGGGGGAGGCTACATTGCAACTCATCCAGTCATAAATAACAGTGTACAGTCCTCATGGCCCTCTAGGTGGCGCTGGAGGCCCGAGCTTGGATAAGAATCCCTGTACTGAAATGTAACTGTGGACATGTAGCTCCATAAAAACGTAACGGTCACAATAAAGCCATACCTGAAAAAAAGAAAAGAAAAAGTCTTTCATTGTAGCTGGAAATTCACTGAAATATAAAAATTGTGGCAGAAAGTGAAATAAGAAATGATGAAGTGAAATAATGTCCAAGATATTTTTCTGCTCCAAATAATCTTAGTTCCACAGTTGTTTATATTATTTGGTTTATGATTGCAAAGAATCAGCCAACATTTCCAAACTGCAGGAAAAGCTGTAACATGAGAAGACCTAAAGATGGCAGTTATGTGCAGCTCTTCCTTTACAGAAAATAACTTATCCCATCAAACATGAAAACATGACTTCCATCATATCAGATTTATCTCCTGTTACAGAAACAGACTTGAGATGCATGTTAGAAATACCTGAGGCTGTGGAAATATGGCCCTCTGCAGAAAACATCATGGTTCTTCAGTCATTTATTCACCCATGAAATGTATTAGAACAGAATAAAACTTATCAACTTTATCCCAGTAATGGAAAAACTTGTGTGGGTGAATGTGTTATAGTTGTAGTTGTAGTTTTCTTTTTTATTGAAGACAATGAAAAGGATTGTTGGTAGAACAAAAAGGAAGAACCTGTCCAGGTCATGTGACCTAACACGAGCAGTAGGACTGATAGCTTTATGTTAGCTGTTGTGTTTGCAGTGCTTGGTGAGAAACAGCATTGTGATAGCAGAGAGGAGTGAATCCTTTACTTATTGATCCGTCTGATCAGCCCTACCTCTCCCATGGTGGGGTCATCAGCCTTGTAGCCATCCAGCTTCTCCTGAACCATCTGAGCCAGGACTGCACAGTCTTTATACTCCCTGAGCCCACACACAAACACAACACCATCAGGTTGGTCATCACAGATCAGCTCGTTAGATTAGTTCATGTGGGACTTTATGTGACAGGGACATTGCATTTGTAGTGGCAGAGAAACTGGAAAAGAAACTTTCCAGTTCATATCCACGGTCAAGTAAACATTGATTTCTGAGCATATTCTGAAGGTAATTGTGTTAAATTTCTGGATTAATAGTTGAAAAGTATCAGAGTGAGTTAGACAGAGAGGACTGCAGGATGCATCTGAGGAATACATCATCATTTGTCGACGGAGTTATGTTGATGAAGAGGATGTTAAAGGCGCTATAGAAGATGTTTCTGCATTTCAGAAAGCAGAGACTGTTAGCGAGTTTTTGAATAATGCGCATGCACAAGAACAACTTGCTAGCTTCACAGCTCCCTCCTCCAGCCACAGAATAACGTGCACGAGCCACTTCGGTGCTCAGCAGACAGCAGGTTTCATGTCACCAACGCAAGTAAACGGAATGTCGTTGTCTGGACGTTGCTAACTGCTAGCAGAAGGATGTTAGCTACCTGCTGGAAACGTCAGACGAACGCACACAGCATACTCTCACCAATCAATCACTCTCATTGATCAGTCTCACCTTTTACCCGTTCTTACTACGGTTGTAAAAGTGATTGACGAGTCAGTAGACAAATGAAAAAGTTAATTAATTGAGGAGAGATGATTGGCGGATGTTTTTTCCGTCCCGTTACTTTCACAGCTGATGTATAATATCTATACCCGCCAGTCTACACCTCCCCCTCTATCTAACTAATCAGATCCTCCCCTCCATATTCATTACTGCCGTATCTTTCTTCTCTCATCAAACATTTATTCCCCCCCCATTTAATGAATTGCTTCTCCTTCCCTTCCCAACAAATTCATAGGAAAAACCCCCCCCTGGTCTTGAAAAAAATCCATCCTTTCTAGGAAGGGCCAATCACTTGCACCCAAAAAGAAAAAAAATCTAAAGAAATACAAAAAATACTAAAACTGGGTTCAGAACAGTCCAACGCATTCTGAAAAATAGGAAGATTAGGCACCATCCCCCCCAAGAAAAAATTGCCCCAAAAAACAAAGAAAAAGAATCCACCACCATCCCTAGCCCCCCTATTTGCCCCTTGGGGCAAGTTGATGATCTGGGGGTGCCGCAATTGCCCAGGGCCAGGTTCAGCAACAATATGAACTCAGATAATGAGGTCAGCTGATACCTGAATATACTGAATGAGCAGGTTATTCCATCAATGGATTTTTCTTCTCTGATGGCACGGCCATATTCCAAGATGACCGTGCAGTGTATATTCAAAGCTTTTAATTAATCATAGCGTATGGAGTAGTGAACACAATTTTACCCCATACTGTAAAAATTGTTGAAAGAAACATCTTGTATAAGGCCTTTAAAATCAAAACTCCTCAAAAATAACCAGTTATGGGTTATCTTTGACCAACTGGGTTAAAAAGGGACCAACTAATTTCTGGGTCCTTCCACCCAGAAAATTAGTTTGTTTTGATTTTTTACCTGGCGCTGTGTTCAGACTGAACATGATTTGGGCGACCAAGCACTGTTGCCAACTCTTCAGGGGGAGAAATCGCTAATGGCTGGCCCAAAAGTCGCTAGAAGTCATTAAATGATGTCATCGCGACAGCCAATCACTGTTGCACATGCACAGTACCATATAACAGTCCCAAGCATGATTATCATTTCACACACCAAGTTGCCAATTTATAAGGATACTGAAGAGGTGACATTCACATTTGAGTCATGGTGCAAAGAAGACCCAGGTATCTTTCCCAAGGCATCATAGGAAATAAGCAGCAACCGTTACATTAGCCTATAATGGACAATTTACGATTGCTAACATATTTGTCAATGGACATTACGGCAAAAATAAAATAAAATAATGCAACAGGAAAGCCAAAATGCACCTGATCATGCTTAGATCAGGAAAAAGAAAGTATGTTCTCGCGCCTGCACGGCTCATTTGTTATCTGGATGAGGAGGAGTGATCATCTCTGCTGCTGCACAAGGACAGCCAGGAGGGAGGGGCCGACGGCAGGCAGCACCACATGAACAGGTGGAGAGCGATATAAACTTTATCTGTCTCCATGAACACCTGGAAAAGTCGCTGGATTAGTCACTAGGCACTTTTTGAAAATAAGTTGCTGAAGGGGTCCGAAAAGTGGCTAAGTTGGCAACACTGCGTCGAGGGTGTCAGGTGTATATGCAAAGTCAATGGCCGACGTGCATCAAGGAGCGCAACCCTTCTTGTGGCGCATCGGACGCGGTGCATTTTCAGTGTTTTGGCATTTGACATGTATACTGCACAAACGCAAGAGTTGGAAAATGGGAACTTTTCCAACGTTGATGCGGGGTATTAACCAATCAGAGAGCTCAGTATGGCCGCTTTCAGACGTTTCCTTCTATGAACTACTCTCCAGGGGAACTGTTTCATCTTACATTCGCACGATCAGGGACCTTGATGGGGACGATGTGACGCAATCGTCTGCGACAGACGTGTTACTTTAATGCCCCACCAAAATAAAAGAAAACCTGAGAAAAGAATGAAGAGAAGACAACGCCACTGTTTCCACGGCGGATCACATCAGGAGTCTGACAGGGAGGCTGGAAGACACAGGAAGAGCAGGAGAAGAAGAACCGACCGGAAGGAGATACTTGGTTTTATGGAGAGGGGAAGGAGAGCAGAGCGCCGCAGATGGAGGAGACAACATGGAAGTTTAACTTCTTAAACGTGAAGCGGTTGTGTCCATGTGGAAACATTTAAAGGTGCCACGACATCAAATTTCACTTTTCTGGGGTTTTGGGTGTATAATATGATCTACTTGTGCACTGATGAGGTCATGTGAATGTCAGAGTGAGAATCAAAGTTCCTGTTTATGGTCTGTCAGGCTTTGTCTCTTTCCTGCTCAGACACAATTGAAACAGACAGCAGCGTTACTCAGTTCTACGTAGTTCTATCATTCCTACGTAGTTCTGGATCATTCTACGTAGTTCTATCATTCTACGTAGTTCATCATTCTACGTAGTTCTATCATTCTACGTAGTTCCATCATTCTACGTAGTTCTATCATTCTCCGCCGTCTATCATTCTACGTAGTTCTATCATTCTACGTAGTTCCATCATTCTACGTAGTTCTATCATTCTACGTAGAACCATCATTCTTAGTTCTATCATTCTACGTAGTTCTATCATTCTACGTAATTTAATTGCTCCAATAAGAGCACACTATCAAGTAAACAGCGCCCCCCCCTCCCCTAACAGTTTATGCACGTCCGCCCCCCCCTCCCCTCCCCTGATTCAGCTTCGTGTATGGAGCTAGTGAGCAACTTCTCTGCAGTCAGGTCTGGGTTTTCAAACAAATGGATTTAAAAGCAAAACTTCTGCAGCAACACTGAGGGAGGGGGCCACAACCTTGTCATTACCTGTAAGTTTATTTATTTTCTAAATGCTGTCTTGTCTGATAAACGTAGCTCACACTGTCTAAAGTGCCCATGTTGCTAGCAGTTAGCCTTTAGCAAAGTCCGACCGCAGCTTGACCTAGATTCTCCAAATAAGGTCATAGCGAAATAAGGTGTAGCCAATCAAAATGAAGTCAACGTGGTCTCCGGGTAAAGCTCCATATCATCACCGGACTCAACTGTATTACTGAGGAAGTGAGGTCTCGCGTTTCAAAACAATACTCCGCTGTAAAAAATGCCGTTTTTTTCTTTGGAGTATTTACATATAAAGTAATGCCAGCAACATAAACTAGTTTTTAACTGCTATGTCATCACTCCTTTAAGACCTTATTCTGTTGTTTACGTTATAGTGGTGACAAAATACTGAACACCTTCATCATGTTGGTTCCTACAGATCTGGCTCAGCGTAGCAGCTAAGATGGTTCTAGGAACTGAGGGCCATGGTCTCTAGTTCCTGTCTGTCCGAAGTGCAAATAAACGGCCGCGTTCCTGGAAAGGTCTCCGGGAGCCTCAAAATGGTTCCTACTAGTCAGGGAACCAAAGGGCTGAACCTGGCATCGCCTGTTATACTTTTTATTTGTTTTTTCTTTTAACTTAGACCCTAGGAGACAAATAATTGGCGGGTCTGCTCTGCCGGAAATATCGCGAAAGAAAAATTGTGGCCATTTTTGTGTCTGCAAGGATTTTTTATTAAAAAAAAATGTGAAAAATTATTTTTTCTCCTCAAATCTTCAGTGGGTTGGGTAGGCTGTCAATGCATTCCAGATACACAAAATACATGTGCTGACAACATCCACTGAAAAAATAACACTTCAAACACAATTCTACCTGATTTTGCTTCAATTTAATGCAAAAAATGAGCCATTTGTTCACCTTTTTTCCAATATTTCCATCTTATACTTTACTGGCACCTCAACTTTACTGGTCCCCCAAATTTTTTGGGGAATTTTTTTCCTCTGAGACTTTTTCTTGTATCTTTTGAGACTTTAGCTGGTCTCCCCTGACTGTTCAGTGTGAATCTCCTTATGTCTCAGTGTTGTCCTGCAGACACACATTTTCTGAGACTCCTCTGAGTCTTTAGCTGGTCTCCTCTGAGTCTTTAACTGGTCTCCACTGAGTCTTTAGAGGAAACCTGGTCTCCTCTGAGTCTTTAACTGGTCTCCTCTGAGTCTTTAACTGGTCTCCTCTGAGTCTCTAACTGGTCTCCTCTGAGTCTTTAACTGGTCTCCTCTGAGTCTTTAACTGGTCTCCTCTGAGTCTTTAACTGGTCTCCTCTGAGTCTTTAACTGGTCTCCTCTGAGTCTTTAACTGGTCTCCTCTGAGTCTTTAACTGGTCTCCTCTGAGTCTTTAACTGGTCTCCTCTGAGTCTTTAACTGGTCTCCTCTGAGTCTTTAACTGGTCTCCTCTGAGTCTTTAACTGGTCTCCTCTGAGTCTTTAACTGGTCTCCTCTGAGTCTTTAACTGGTCTCCTCTGAGTCTCTAACTGGTCTCCTCTGAGTCTCTAACTGGTCTCCTCTGAGTCTTTAACTGGTCTCCTCTGAGTCTCTAACTGGTCTCCTCTGAGTCTCTAACTGGTCTCCTCTGAGTCTCTAACTGGTCTCCTCTGAGTCTTTAGCTGGTCTCCTCTGAGTCTCTAACTGGTCTCCTCTGAGTCTTTAACTGGTCTCCTCTGAGTCTCTAACTGGTCTCCTCTGAGTCTTTAACTGGTCTCCTCTGAGTCTTTAACTGGTCTCCTCTGAGTCTTTAGCTGGTCTCCTCTGAGTCTTTAACTGGTCTCCTCTGAGTCTTTAACTGGTCTCCTCTGAGTCTTTAACTGGTCTCCTCTGAGTCTCTAACTGGTCTCCTCTGAGTCTTTAACTGGTCTCCTCTGAGTCTTTAACTGGTCTCCTCTGAGTCTTTAACTGGTCTCCTCTGAGTCTTTAGCTGGTCTCCTCTGAGTCTTTAACTGGTCTCCTCTGAGTCTTTAACTGGTCTCCTCTGAGTCTCTAACTGGTCTCCTCTGAGTCTTTAGCTGGTCTCCTCTGAGTCTCTAACTGGTCTCCTCTGCGTCTTTAACTGGTCTCCTCTGAGTCTTTAGCTGGTCTCCTCTGAGTCTTTAATTCCCCCCCTCCTTCCCCATCCACCCCCTTTCCCCCCCCCCCCCCCCGTTACCGCGATCACAACAATGATGGTGTCAGACTGATCCAGAAAACTCACCCTCTGTATCGAACTCCTGGATATTCCTTTAGTGTGGCACACAGGGTGGCGATCTGCTCAGCACAACGTTCCAACATGTTGTTCTTCACGTCAGTTTTGAAAGGGCTGTAGAAGTCCTGGAAGGCATCCACTTTACCCAGAGAGAAGACCTGGACACAGACGATGGGACACAACATCAGGTCCATGGAGCAAATCAGCCTCCTGAGACTTTGCAAGTATTCATCTCTGGTTGCTAAACGTGATTTCATGAATGTTTTATATAACAACACCATCCAAACAGAAGATATCAGACACACAGTTGTCAGATATCAGGAGCATCACAGCAATCATGTTTTAGACAGATTACTAAACAGGAGGCTAGTCTCAGTAACACAGAACATATGTTATCTAGACCCAGCTGAAGCAACATTCTGTCATATTTCAGCAATTTTGTTGCGGTAAATGAACAACCGCTCAACCCGGTGCAGCCTTGGTAACGGTGCTGGATGCAAAGCCAGGACTTCAACACATGTTATCTGTTTCACTTCATTATCTTTGAAGGGGAATTTCTTTTCTTTTAACCTGGGGTCCGTTTCACATGTCCTTTCATGTATGTGAGTGGTGGAGAAAGGAATGTTCCAGATAGCTCCAGTATTTATCCGGGCAGCCGCCTGGCAGCAGCTAGCAGCCCAGCTAATGAGAAGTATGGGGCAACTGGCCCCTGCGTCTAAGTTCACCCTAAAAACCTGCTTTTTTTCTACATTGAAGGGCTCAGATAGTCTCAACCAACGAGTGTCCAATATCATACTAGAGAGGAGAAATGAACCAAAGTATCTACATAACCTGGAGATCACTGATTTTTGGTGTGTGTCCAAATGTCCGGACGCTGGAAATCAAATCTTGTTACAAAATCACGCGACAACTCGTGTCAAAACACTGGTGGAGGACGAGACTGCAGCTTATCATTATCATTAGCTGGGTTGCTCAACAAACAAAATACATCAATGAGAGGTAGGTAAAAACTTTTTTAATATCTTAAATGCAGCCAGAGATCGGGGAGTGGGGGGGGGGGGGGGGGGGGGGGGGGGGGTGTTATCCACTGATTTTCCTTTAATGGAGTTCAATGGCACTCAAAACAAAAAGGTCCATAAAAGTCCACAAAAACTTGTCAATATTCCTCCATACTGCTCATCCAATGTAATCCAAGTGCTTTGTTAGTATGTCATGTGCTTCGTTGATCTGATTGGCTGATTTGTCCCGTCTATCACCAACATAGGCGGTGATAGACAGATGCCTTATCCAATCAGCTAACCAGTTTTTTCGCCCCTTCCCAAAACTACTCTAACGCATGATTCCCAGATGTGCGGAGCAAATCCATCTGGCGGAGTCAGGTTACTACATAATATGAAAGTTGGTGGATAATGAACCCCCCCCCCTCAATTTCCAGCTGCATTTGAGGTATCAAAAAAAAAGTGCTCCAGAGTCTTGCTCAGCATGAGGATGAGGAGAAGATGAAGGACCATCATTCTGTGGGTTTGCTATTCCTTTAAGACTCAGCAGAAGCCTTCTGAAAATGCCTCAGAGGAATGAAACACAGCAAGGAAAGTCAGTGCAAAAAGAAAACAGCTGCACTGCAGCTGTACAAAGGTCATATGTAGTAAACCAGGTTTAGGGACAATCATCCTAAAGAAGAATTGCCCAAATCCATAAAAAAGTAGAACCGAGAGCTATGGATGGGAGTCAGGCATGAACCATAGACTACAGGTACCACTGCAGTACTACTACCACTACTACAAAAGAGACATCCTGACTCACATCATTACTCTCATATGAAAGTCTTTATAGAGGCCTGTAAGTTGAAGAGCATTTACAGTTTTGACCCTTTAGCATAATTTCATATCTACCCGTCTCGGCCATTCAACATGTTCCAGTTCCTGAAAGCGTAGGAGACAGGACGAGAGGCCTCGGTGACATGACAACATGATCATTAATATCACGTGGTCTGATAGAGCTGATATGCTCAGTATATACATCTTATCACATGGACGTTTTACACAATAGAAGACAGTTTCTGTTCTCCATAAAATATATAAAAAGCTTTAACCTGATCTGGGATGTCTAAAAACAGGAGTTCTTTATGTGTTGTACCAAGTCCACATGGATAGTTCCCGTCCTGAAGGGGAGCTGGGACAGTCTGCTTCAGGCTTGGCTGGATGTTAGTCCTTATTATGTAAGTTTGGACCTCCTCTATTGACAGAGATGGGGGCTGCGTTCTCCATCCTCTTACAGGAAAAGACAAAAACTACTTTCACTAGTACAGATACTCCCCAGGCTCATATAGCTAAGAATACCATTACATTATTGGCCTGTTCTGATCCTACAGTACCCCAAAACTTTACTTTTACAGCCGTGTTTAGAAGCTAATGCTAACTATGAGCTAACAGTAACTCTCCTACCTGCTCAGAATGCTAATGTAATGTTTGTGTCAGATTAGTAAATGTCGTATTGCTAGTGAAGCGTCCAAAACAGAACTTTCTATATTGTTTTATTTACAACACAACACACCGGCCTCCCCTGTCCCGCCTCAAAAACGTCTGGAGGACAGGGTTCCCACACGTCCTGGAAAACCTGAAAAACCTGGAAAATCATTGAACTTTTTTCCAGTCATGGAAACACATGGAAAATGAGAAGAGTCAAATGTCCTGGAAAATTATTTTTCCTCTCTCTGCTTTGTAGCCGCTTCATCGCCTCTTTGACTTTCAGTATCGGTGTCTATGAACTCGGCCGATACACTCGTCCCAGTTATCGGTATCGGACCGGATCGTGCATCTCTACATCTCTGAACTCGGCCGATACGCTCGACTCAGTTATCGGTATCGGACCAGATCGTGCATCTCTACTTCTCTGAACTCGGCTGATATGCTCGGCCCAGGTATCGGTATCGGACCAGATCGTGCATCTCTACTTCTCTGAACTCGGCTGATACGCTCGACTCAGTTATCGGTATCGGACCAGATCGTGCATCTCTACATCTCTGAACTCGGCCGATACGCTCGACCCAGGTATCGGTATCGGACCGGATCGTGCTTCTCTACATCTCTGAACTCGGCCGATACACTCGGCCCAGTTATCGGTATCGGACCAGATCGTGCATCTCTACTTCTCTGAACTCGGCTGATACGCTCGACCCAGTTATCGGTATCGGACCGGATCGTACATCTCTACATTTCTGAACTCGGCCGATACGCTCGGCCCAGTTATCGGTATCGGACCAGACCGTGCATCTCTACATCTCTAAACTCGGCCGATACGCTCGACCCAGGTATCGGTATCGGACCGGTTCGTACATCTCTACATCTCTGAACTCGGCTGATACGCTCGGCCCAGTTATCGGTATTGGACCGGATCGTACATCTCTACATCTCTGAACTCTGCTGATATGCTCGACCCAGTTATCGGTATCGGACCAGATCGTACATCTCTACATCTCTGAACTCGGCTGATACGCTCGACCCAGTTATCGGTATCGGACCGGACCGTGCATCTCTACATCTCTAAACTCTGCTGATACGCTCGACCCAGTTATCGGTATCGGACCGGATCGTACATCTCTACATCTCTGAACTCGGCTGATATGCTCGACCCAGGTATCGGTATCGGACCGGATCGTGCATCTCTTTTTTTTATTTATTTTTTTTTTTATTTTTTTTTTTTTTTTTAACTTGTCCTGTCCAGCTCCAGCGTGATCTTTCTATTCTTTACAGTTTTGCTTTATCAGCGGCATAACTAAGGCTCCACTTATATCATGTTTATTCATTTTATTTCTTTATTTAAACATTTGTCTATTACCCATTCCATTTCATACTGCTGGCCTCAAGAAATGAAAGGAAAGAGGAAATAGAAAGGAAACAGAGAGAGAGAGAAGGAAGAGGAAGAGAGAGAAGAGAAAACATGAATCCACTTACACAGTTCACTGTACATCTGTACCCATCCCTAAACAACCAAGGTCTCTGTTGGAAAACAAAACAAGCAATCCCCTACAAGGCCTGCAGGTGGCTTAAATATCCTCAATCATACAAACACACGCAAACTACGCAGAAAGGACAACCTAGTCAGCGCAATGGAAGAGAGAAGGACAACCTAGTCTCGCAATGGAAGAGAGAAGAGGTACACCTAGTCATCCAATGGGAAGCAGTGTCACAGTGTCAACTCATAAAACGGTGCTCCGTGGTGAACAGTCATGCAATGCAGCCTCGTCTCTGCAAGGAGGAAGCCCCAAGGCTCGCACCCAGGCCCCCAGCAGCCACCCAGAGGCCCAGATCCCAGCTACCCCCCCCCAAGAGCGGACATGCATCCCCGAAGGCGGCAAAGGCGGCCCCAGCCGGAGCCCCCCAGTCTGGAGGCCCAGGCCCCAGCGGACCAAGACCAGCAGCTGCCGCCCCACCGGGCGCCGGGCGCCCCCGGAGCGGAGACAGCGCCGGGCCCAGGGCCCAGCCCCAGGGCACCACCCCCCCGACCCGGGCGGCCCACCAAACCCAGGAGGACCGGACCCCCAGACACGCCCCCAGGGCAGGCCAGCCCCACAGGATCGTGCATCTCTACATCTCTGAACTCGGCTGATATGCTCGACCCAGTTATCGGTATCGGACCGGATCGTGCATCTCTACATCTCTGAACTCGGCTGATACGCTCGACCCAGTTATCGGTATCGGACCGGATCGTGCATCTCTACATCCCTGAACTCGGCTGATATGCTCGACCCAGGTATCGGTATCGGACCGGACCGTGCATCTCTACATCTCTGAACTCAGCCGATATGCTCGACCCAGGTATCGGTATCGGACCGGATCGTGCATCTCTACATCTCTGAACTCGGCTGATATGCTCGACCCAGGTATCGGTATCGGACCGGATCGTGCATCTCTACATCTCTGAACTCGGCCGATACGCTCGACCCAGGTATCGGACCGGATCGTGCATCTCTACATCTCTGAACTCTGCTGATATGCTCGGCCCAGTTATCGGTATCGGACCGGATCGTGCTTCTCTACATCTCTGAACTCTGCTGATATGCTCGACCCAGTTATCGGTATCGGACCAGATCGTACATCTCTACATCTCTGAACTCAGCCGATACGCTCGGCCCAAGTATCGGTATCGGACCGGATCGTGCATCTCTACATCTCTGAACTCGGCCGATACGCTCGACCCAGGTATCGGACCGGATCGTACATCTCTACATCTCTGAACTCTGCTGATATGCTCGACCCAGGTATCGGTATCGGACCAGATCGTGCATCTCTACATCTATGAACTCGGCCGATACGCTCGTCCCAGGTATCGGTATCGGACCGGATCGTGCATCTCTACATTTCTGAACTCGGCCGATACGCTCGACTCAGGTATCGGTATCGGACCGGATCGTACATCTCTACATCTCTGAACTCGGCCGATACGCTCGACTCAGGTATCGGTATCGGACCGGATCGTACATCTCTACATCTCTGAACTCGGCTGATGTGCTCGGCCCAAGTATCGGTATCGGACCGGATCGTGCATCTCTACATCTCTGAACTCGGCTGATGTGCTCGGCCCAAGTATCGGTATCGGACCGGATCGTACATCTCTACATCTCTGAACTCAGCCGATACGCTCGGCCCAGGTATCGGTATCGGACCGGATCGTACATCTCTACATCTCTGAACTCGGCTGATGTGCTCGGCCCAAGTATCGGTATCGGACCGGTTCGTGTACAACTCTGAGTGGTCTGTGGGGAAACCTGTTACACTCTTATAAAACCGATCATGTCAGTGAGAGTTTCTGTGTCCAGTAGAGCAGAAATGATCTCGTCTCTTTTGTTTTCACGGTAAATAACCAGGATATTGATTATGAGGGTTCATGTAAGGAACTTGCTGAAAGAAGCAGCAGAAGACAGAAACTAATTAGAGCCTCTTCCACACTCCCTCATCCATCTGTTACTCCATCACATGATAACAATCCCTGCACATTTTATCTGTGCTGTGATTGGCTGCTGACTGTGAGCACTGGTTCTGTCAGCCAATGACGTGAGAGGATGGATTAAGGGAGGGGGCAGGGCTGGCGTGATGCGGCCCTTCCTCCCAGGATTAAAGCCACACAAGCTGATCATCACAAACACAGCCGGTCTGATCTCCAGCACTCCCCCCACCACCACCGCAGATGGGGCCGATGCACGGGTCAGGAGGAATATTTGATATTTAAAAAATATCTAATATAATATCTAGCATCAAGTTGCAGGTGGGAACTCTTTTAGTAAGTGATGAACATCAGAGGACATTAGAGCCAGAAGATCATTTAGAGAAACAGGACGTTTTACAATCTGCTACATGACAAGAACCCCTTAAATTAGGAGTTCTCCACCTTTTTCATGATGGGGCCAAGTTTTCAGTCCAAACTGGTCCAGGATTCATATTTAACACTGTATTATTATAATGATCTCATTTTAGGTTTATTTATTTAATAACTAAAGCAAATCCAGCTGCCTTTACCAGACTGAACCTGTAAAATGTGGCGTGATAAACATGAATAACATCATATAAAAATATATGATGAGATGGTTACAAACACATTTATATCACGTATAATTCATGGACTAAAATCAGACTCCTACAAGAACAAATCAGAATTAAAATCTACAACATTTTACTGCAAAAAGAGGAAATACAGAAAAAACTGATGGAAACTGATTTAAAAAATAGATAAAATGGTGCAGTAATAGATCACATTGAAAATAAAAAGGCTTAATTTAAATAATCTGTAAGAAACCCATATTTATTTGTTTAGACAGGCCATTAATGCACAAAATTATATTGAAAAATGTATCTATATAAACTATTTATCTATATAATTTTTTTAAGAACTTTCAAAAATAACAGACATTTTCTGCATCAACAGCTGATTTCCTCTCTGTTTCCTAAAAATCCTTTCTTTCCAATGAGTGTTAGATGTTTGTTTCTAGATGAAGCTGCAGATGCTTCAGGGCTTCGGTGAGCGCTAGATATTAGCGTTAGCATCAACGTTTGTGTTAGCTGGCGTTCCATCCAGATTTCTCAACTCTGCTTTCTTATCTCAACTCACTAATGTAAACTGGAGTGGATTTTTGCCTCTTTAGCGGCAGTTTGGGACTATTTTTATCTTCATTGTTTAGTTTTAATTCTTCTTTACAACATTAGCTACAGGCTAGCAGCTAGCTGAGTGTCTTCTGCTTGTTTTTTGAACTCTGACAAATTAGCGCCACCAGGTGGGGGAGGCTACATTGCAACTCATCCTGTCATAAATAACAGTGTAAATATACAGTCCTCATAGCCCACATGTGGAAAAGAAAGTTTTTTCACGGCCTTCCAGGTGGCGCTCAAGGCCCAAGCTTGGTTAAGAATCACTGCATTAGCACTTACTGAGCATGCACCACATCATGACATATGTGTATGACATCAGTATGTAAACAGGAAGTACATTTCTGGGACTAGTGAAGTAATGGCTGTACAGAGAAAATGAGATTTTTTTCCATTTGGCATGATGATGAGGTGGCATTGCTGTTGAGAGTAATAAAACTTATATGGCCAAAAAAAACTTTGACTGGGAGTTGAGCTGCTTCCGCAACTTTTCATCTAAAATCTTGGAGAAACTAGTTTTACAGACCCATCTTGATCAAAATAACATCTCTGATAGTTTCCAGTCTGGTTTTAAACCCATGCATAGCACAGAAACTGCTCTGATCTCTGATGACCTGTTTTTATCGTTGGACTCAGGCTCTCCGGCTAAGCTTATCTTACTTGATTTGACTGCAGCCTTCGATATTGTAGACCAGGACTACTCAGTTTGGTCCAACAAGGGCCGCAATCCAGCAGGTTTTCCACATCTCCATGCTCTAATACCAATTAATGAGTCGTTGTGCAGAGTTTGATTGGCTGTTGGATCTATTTAATTTGGGTCAGGTGTGTTGGAGCGGTGAGTGATTGAAAACGTGCTGCATTGCGGCCCTCTTAGGACCGAACTGAGCAGCCCTGCTGTAGATCATCACGTCCTCCTGGATTGGTTTCGCTTGCACTTCTCGGGTAGGACTTTTTCAGTCTACCTGGACCAGTTTGCCTCAGCCCCATCACCACTCCCTTGTGGGGTCCCTCAGGGGTCCATTTTTGGCCCTCTTATTTTATTGTATCTCCTTGCTTTGGGAATCATTTTTCATAAGTATGGCATCGTGTATCATTGCTATGCAGACGACACTCAGATCTACATCTCTTTCAAAAAACAGCTCAGCATCTAGGCCACAACTTATTACCCTAACCTCTCCAAACCCCTCTAGGAATGAAAAAAAAAAAAAAAGAAAGAAAAGAAAGAAAAAAAAAATAATATTGAAGAGTTTCCAGGAAAAAAATCCTTTAAAGAGTAAAAAACATTATTTTACATATTTATAAAATTTTTTCTTAGTTAACAAATTTTTTAATTACAATAAAATTTTTTTTATATTTTAAAAATTCTTACTAAATTTTATCATTTATTTAAATTTCTTAAAATTCCATTTCCAATCCTTTTCTCATCTAAAAAATCCTTATATTTAATAATAAAATCTAATATTCAATTCTAGATGGCCCCTGAGCCAGAATGCTGCTTATCACTGAAGACGGTTTCAACATATTTCATTTATTATTCTAGTTCCAGTGGGTTGCCAATGCTAATGCTAGTGCAAGTCAGTAGGAATCTGCTAGCCTGTCATTAAAACCAATCTTATCCACTCCACAGAACATCCGAGGCAAATTATTTCTAACTTCAGACTATCTGTGTAAATGCCGTGTTAACAGAATAACAAATCAAACTAACCTGCATTTCGTTGCATTTTGATTGTTGCTGCTGAGACACTTTACAAAGTTTTACTTCCTGTATTTGGCAGCAGAGTGATGTCATCTGTTGCTACGTGCATGAAGGAATCTGATTACACAAATAAAGTCTAAACTACGGCCACGTCTGAAAGGCATGAGGATACGTCAGGTTTTGAAGATAATTTCTAACTTTTTTTCATCAAACTGTCACCATGTCTCTATGAACCAGAATACACTGACACATTAGTAAGCTGGTAAGAAACTAGTTCCTCAATATGTAATGCAAAATTTGTCATTCAAGGCTAGTTTTACTAATTCAACACACAAGTTTACTAGTTTAACACGACATTTACACAGATAGGCTTGCTGATTTCGGATCTTCTGTGGAGTGGATAAGATTGGTTGTAATGACAGGCTAGCAGATTCCTATTGACTCACACTAGCATTAGCATCAGCAACCTCCTGGAACTAGAATAACGGGATGAAATATGTTGAAACTGTCTTCAGTAATAAGTAGTATTCTGGCTCACTTGTAAATGAGGCCCTATATCAGAAATTCTGAACTTCCCCTTTAAGGAATACTTCTTTTTGGAAAGGGTTGTGCAGTCCCTGACAAGTGCCAAGAGTTTGGGTGTTACCCTGGATAGCTCTTTACATAAGCAGGTAAACATAGTGGTAAAGGGTATTTTTTTTACTATCTGGGAATTCTGGCTAAAGTTAAGCCTTCAGCCAAAGAGCGCCCTTAAGAAACTGGTACATCTCCTGATTATGTCGCGCCTAGACTACTGCAGTTCCCTGTACCAAGAACTCTTCAGAAACTGGCTGCAGAGGCTGAAACTGCTGAGAATGCAGCAGCTCGTCTTTTAGAGGGAAATTGGAGAACATCACTGGATGAACTTTATCAGCTTCCTGGGAAATTTCGGACCCAGTTTAAAGTTCTTTTATTAGTTCCTAAAGTTCTAAACAGGCTAGCACCCATCTACCTCTCTGAGGTATACCCCTCTCCGGTCACTTAGATCCTCCACCATGCATCTCCTTATGGTCCCAAGTGCCAGGTACGTCCAGAGACGAGCGAGCCTTTTCTGTATTCGCTCCTTGCCTCTGGCAAGTCCCCGTTAACCGGCTAAAAAAAATGTGTGAATAAGGGCCCCATAAACGCGGGTAAACGTGGACAGTAGGGGGATTGCACACGTTTAAGTACTTACACAGATTAATATAGACATGGCCTAAGACTACGTCCACACTGTAGCTCAATTCGATGTTTTGCCCATCTGTGACTCATGCTGCATCGGATTTTTGAATGCCAGTCTGAACGGCACAGATCCGACTCCTATTGTAATAGTTCTTGTTGTTACGATCTCGGTAAACAGTTGTAACAGCTGTGGGACTTTTTGAATATGGCGGGGCGGAAGAAGCGGTGATCACGCAAGGGGCGGGGCTTTTCAGTTCTATCAATCACCAAACATCTACGTATTTCAGTTCTTATGGAACCCTGAAAAGATCCTGCCTCGGAGTAGGAGCTAAAAAGGTTCTAGGAACTGAGGTGCGAGGTTCCTCGATCCGATGTGTCTGAATGCGCCAAAAAATGGCCTGGTACCTGAAAAGGTTCTAGGAACTCAAAAAGGTTCCTACAGTCCGAAAGTGCCCCATGTGTGATCTGATCCAAGAGTAGACAGTATCTCACCTGAGACTCATAGGGCAGAAAGGCTATGTGGATCTCAGTCAAGGCCTTCATGGCTTTGGAGGCGCGGGATTTGGTCAGTAGTCCAAACAACGAGTCTGGGATAGCTGCAGAAAAAACATAAGTGAATGAGGAAAGTGTTCATGCAAAAATACCTCTGAGTCTGAATCTGAATCTCAGATCCTGTTCTGATGGATCCCCAACAAGTCCAACCAATCAGCTGCAGCAGGAAGCACATCCATGATTCCTGGAGTTTACTCAGCATTTAACCTCCAACCCCGCCTTCCTTTTTCCTTATGTCCCAGTGAGCTTGTGTAAGGGAGGAAAAGATTTACTCACTGTCCGTGAAGAAGACATGGGCTGCTCGGTACCTCGGAGCCTGGGGATCTCTGAAGTCATCGATCAGACCCTCGACAGACTGAAGCAGCACAGGGTAAGAATTAGAAACTCAGAGAGGAAACCTGCATCCATACAGATCAGTGCAACTGACTCTGGCAGGGTTCCTCCGTGTCCTGGAAAACCTGGAAAATGAGTGAGTATTTTTCCAGTCATGGAAAACATGCTTCATCTCTGCTTCATCACTGCTTCGTCACTGTTTCGTCTCTGCTTTGTCGCTATTTTGTCTCTGCTTCGTCTCTACTTTGTCTCTACTTCGTCTCTGCTTCATCTCTGCTTTGTCTCTACTTCGTCTCTGCTTCATCTCTGCTTTGTCTCTGTTTCGTCTCTGCTTCCTCTGTGCTTCATCTCCACTTCATCACTGCTTTGTCACTGTTTCGTCTCTGTTTCGTCTCTGCTTTGTCGCTATTTTGTCTCTACTTTGTCTCTACTTCGTCTCTGCTTCATCTCTGCTTTGTCTCTGCTTTGTCGCTATTTTTGTCTCTACTTCGTCTCTGCTTCATCTCTGCTTTGTCTCTGTTTTGTCGCTATTTTGTCTCTACTTCGTCTCTGCTTCATCTCTGCTTTGTCTCTGCTTTGTCGCTATTTCGTCTCTATTTCGTCTCTGCTTCATCTCTGCTTTGTCTCTGCTTTGTCGCTATTTTGTCTCTACTTCGTCTCTGCTTCATCTCTGCTTTGTCTCTGCTTTGTCGCTATTTCGTCTCTGCTTTGTCTCTGTTTTGTCGCTATTTCGTCTCTACTTCTTCTCTGCTTCATCTCTGCTTTGTCGCTATTTTGTCTCTACTTTGTCTCTACTTCGTCTCTGCTTCATCTCTGCTTTGTCTCTGCTTTGTCGCTATTTTGTCTCTACTTCGTCTCTGCTTCATCTCTGCTTTGTCTCTGTTTTGTCGCTATTTCGTCTCTGCTTCGTCTCTACTTTGTCTCTACTTCGTCTCTGCTTCATCTCTGCTTTGTCTCTGCTTTGTTGCTATTTCGTCTCTGCTTTGTCTCTGTTTTGTCGCTATTTCTCTCTCTTTTCCTATTTTTCTCTACTTCGTCTCTGCTTCATCTCTGCTTTGTCTCTGCTTTGTCGCTATTTCGTCTCTGCTTTGTCTCTGTTTCGTCGCTATTTCTCTCTGCTTTGTCGCTATTTTGTCTCTCTTCGTCTCTACTTTGTCTCTACTTTGTCTCTGCTTCATCTCTGCTTTGTCTCTGCTTTTTCGCTATTTCGTCTCTGCTTTGTCTCTGTTTTGTCGCTATTTCGTCTCTACTTCTTCTCTGCTTCATCTCTGCTTTGTCTCTGCTTTGTCGCTATTTCTCTCTACTTCGTCTCTACTTCATCTCTTTCTCTCTTCTCCTCTTTGTCTCTGCTTTGTCGCTATTTCGTCTCTACTTCGTCTCTGCTTCATCTCTGCTTTGTCTCTGCTTTGTCGCTATTTCGTCTCTGCTTTGTCTCTGCTTCCTCTCTGCTTCATCTCTACTTCGTAGCTGCTTCGTCTCTGCTTTGTCTCTGCTTTGTCTCTACTGTACTTCGTCTCTACTTCATCGCTACTTCATCACTGTTTCATCGCAACTTCATCGCTACTTAATCTCTTCTTCATCGTTACTTCACCTGCAAAAAATATAAGCTACAATTGAAGAACACTTCTCCAAAATCTTGGGGTGGAATTAATAGCTTATGTTGTGATAACTTGACTTGTACTGTAGCAGCTGGAAAAGTCCTGAAAATGTCCTGGAAAAGTCCTGGAAAATAACTTCAAGAAAAGAGTGGGAACCCTGCTGTGGATTCAAATCAAAAGAGGAAGGAAGGAAAGTGCAGGCAGATGCCTGAGACAGCTGCAGGGTTACCTCGTCTGATGGTGTGATCAGGTAGATGGCCTCCATGCTGGGCAGAGGTTCACGCCGCTTGGTTATGTCTTCTACAACTGAGGAGCACAGAAACAGCCATGATCAGGAGTCACAGTGACAGCTCAGATTAGACTAGATCACGGCTGAACTACGAGCTCAGCGCTCTTCTCTGGACTACCCGGAGCTCCAGATCAGTCCGGAACAGAGCCAGAACATCTGGATCAGCTTGTTTGGTCTCTACTTCTAGAAGATCTGCTACATCTTGGTGCAGAGATTGGATGATCTCTGGGCAGGGTCACACTTGGCACGACTGCTTTAATCCCGTTAAACTCACCGGGTGTCAAAAGTTTCATAATAGCATCTCCGGTCACACTTGCAACGTTGGAAATGCACCTCTCTGCCACCACGTCATGTGACCACATCTGCGTAAGTGACAGTGTCTGCTTCACTCCAGTCCAGCGGGGGCAGGGCTTCTACGTAGGCGGCGTCATTACATCGTCACATGGGTGAATTATGTAATCGTTCCAAACCAGCAACTGTTGCAGAAAACCTCCAGAGGTGATCTGGACACCACGATGCATTGTGGTGTCCAGATCACCATCCATCACACTGAAGTTATAACGTGAAGCATGTTGCCCCCCTGCTGTTCGTACCCGGATATACTCCAACCCTGCCAAGTGAGCCCAAATGAAGCCCAACATTTTTTTATTTTCACCTTAAACCAGGCTGCTGACATTAAAACAGGTTTATTGGGGATCTTGGTGTGATATTGCGCCATATTCATTATATTTTTTATTAAAATAAAGTTAATGAATTGATTTTACTTAATGACTGCAATCTTTTATTTAATGAGAATTGGTGCGTATAGGCACAATTATACTACACCTCCAATATTGTCTGAGAACTTTTATGGCATGAGTGGATATATTTAGTTTCTTTCATTATTAACATTAGTTTGTAAAGGCTGGAGTTTAATTTATGACAGTGATGCAACAAGCGCACAGCAGTTTTCTTCTTTATCTTAATAAAGACAACAACTAGGAGCAACAGAACCATCAATCACATCACAGCTTGTCTGACCTGTGCAATGGGATGTGAGCGACGTAGAGCGGGGGAGGGGAGGAGTCAGAGTGGCTGCTCTGATGGAGGTGTTGCCAAGTGTTGCCATTTAAATGGGTTAAATACAAACACTGCACACATCTCTGTAAATAGTAGGTTTAAAAAGAAGAACCCGAGGTAATGATACGGTCACTGGCCTGAAGCCCAGCCCCCGGGTCTGGGGCTCCGGTGCAGGGCTCTAACTGTGTTCAGGTCCATGGCTGAGCTGCAGGGTGACTGAGTGGAGGTGGGACAGGAAAGCTGTGGGCTCATGGAGGGTGGTGGTCTCTGTTAGAGGCAGGAGGTAATGGACCTACTGAAGAACTTGTTCATCATGTCTGTCCAGACCTCCATCAGATCCTCATCTAACTTCCTGACCTTCATCCCTCCCGTTTTTCTGCTGGAGCAGCTTCTTCAGGTCTCTGGTGATCCAGGGTTTGTTACTGGGGGAGCTCCTCACTGTTCTTCTTGGAACGATGCTGTCCACACAGAAGTTTATGTCATGTGCCCACACTCAGTCATGGTGGTGATGTATTCTGCTTCATTAGACCAGGTTTTAAGAGTCATGGTGATTGGCTGCTCAACCGATCTCACAGAAATTTGTGAGATAACTACAGTCGCCTCTAAATTATTCATCATTCACATAAATTCTTCAATTAAGGAAGGAAAAAAAATCATCTGTCAGTGAAATAAGATGAAATTTACAAAAGTGATAATAAATAAAAAAATTCTATGAAAATCTTGATATTGATTTTGAATTGTGGTTCAACGGAAATATTAAAAACAAAACACAAAAATAAAACAAGTAAAGAAGCATAATGGGACTCCGAAGCTAAAAGTTTGAGACAATCACTGCAATCAGGTGTTTTAAACAATTAGTGTGGAATTAAGTCCCAGCTTGAGTCCTTCCTTAAGCTACACAAAATATTTAATATTTGAAACATTTTTGAGAATCTGGAAGTTCAGGCCGGCGCTATTTCAACCTTCAGATCGATTCAGTATGGTAAATGGACTCCACCAGAGACTGGTCTAGTTCCAGAGTCTGGTCTGGTTCCAGAGTCTGGTCTCCACCAGAGACTGGTCTAGTTCCAGAGTCTGGTCTGGTTCCAGAGACCGGTCTGGTTCCAGAGTCTGGTCTCCACCAGAGACTGGTCTAGTTCCAGAGTCTGGTCTGGTTCCAGAGTCTGGTCTGGTTCCCAGAGACTGGTCTGGTTCCAGATACTGGTCTGGTTCCAGAGACTGGTCTGGTTCCAGAGTCTGGTCTCCACCAGAGACTGGTCTGGTTCCAGAGTCTGGTCTGGTTCCAGAGACTGGTCTGGTTCCAGAGTCTGGTCTGGTTCCAGAGACTGGTCTGGTTCCAGAGTCTGGTCTGGTTCCAGAGACTGGTCTGGTTCCAGAGTCTGGTCTCCACCAGAGACTGGTCTGGTTCCAGAGTCTGGTCTGGTTCCAGAGACTGGTCTGGTTCCAGAGTCTGGTCTCCACCAGAGACTGGTCTGGCTCCAGAGTCTGGTCTCCACCAGAGACTGGTCTGGTTCCAGAGTCTGGTCTCCACCAGAGACTGGTCTGGTTCCAGAGACTGGTCTGGTTCCAGAGTCTGGTCTGGTTCCAGAGACTGGTCTGGTTCCAGAGACTGGTCTGGTTCCAGAGACTGGTCTGGTTCCAGAGTCTGGTCTCCACCAGAGACTGGTCTGGTTCCAGAGTCTGGTCTCCACCAGAGACTGGTCTGGTTCCAGAGACTGGTCTGGTTCCAGAGACTGGTCTGGTTCCAGAGTCTGGTCTCCACCAGAGACTGGTCTGGTTCCAGAGACTGGTCTGGTTCCAGAGACTGGTCTGGTTCCAGAGACTGGTCTGGTTCCAGAGACTGGTCTGGTTCCAGAGACTGGTCTCCACCAGAGACTGGTCTGGTTCCAGAGTCTGGTCTGGTTCCAGAGACTGGTCTGGTTCCAGAGACTGTCTGGTTCCTTTTTCGCTTCTTTCCCGAGA
The DNA here is from genome assembly GCA_023101725.1 of Atherinomorus stipes. Lineage (NCBI taxonomy): Eukaryota > Metazoa > Chordata > Actinopteri > Atheriniformes > Atherinidae > Atherinomorus > Atherinomorus stipes. The sequence continues at coordinate 52,959 of JALJCO010011360.1, read as the reverse complement.
CTGGTCTGGTTCCAGAGCTGCGCCCGCGCCCGGCCAGCCCTTCCTCTGGTCTGGTTCCAGCTGCTGTCCAGTCTGCCCCCGAGACTGGTCTGGTTCCAGAGCCACTGGTCTGGTTCCAGAGACTGGTCTGGTTCCAGAGTCTGGTCTCCACCAGAGACTGGTCTGGTCCAGGCTGGTCTGGTTCCAGAGTCTGGTCTGGTTCCAGTCTGGTCTCCACCAGAGACAGGTCTGGTTCCAGAGACTGGTCTGGTTCCAGAGTCTGGTCTGGTTCCAGAGACTGGTCTGGTTCCAGAGACTGGTCTGGTTTGGGGCTCTTCCTCCGTCTGTTTACATTGGAGGTCTGAGTTTTCTTAAGTGTGCACCTCATAAATATTCATACATGTTTGTGGTGTTTCCACAGTACTTCACTGATTTGCCCTCTATATCATTATTATTATGATGATGATTATTTCTATTTTTATTATTTTAATTATTTTTTTTATTGATTGTGTTGAATGGAAACTGACTGGACAGCTGCAGCTGAACGGAGCTGAGACGGACAGACGGCTGTTACTTACTGGTGATTCCCTCCGACATGATGTCCGTCATCTTGCAGCAGGATGACATCATCCTCATGCTCAGCTTGTCCACCACCAGAACCTGCAGCAGCAGAAACATCCTGATCTGTTTCAGACTGCAGAGAACTGGTCATGATGAGAGGAACCTGATCATTACCTTCCATTTTCCTTTTTCATGGGCCTTCTTGATGACATTGTTCATTATCTCTGCAGAGATCAACACAAGACGGTTTACTGTAAAATCATTCTGAAAGAGTACCTACGTGAAACATGATCTGATCAATGTCACACTTTGTAAATGCACATGAACTCTGAGTGCCTTACAGAGCAGAAACATTAGAAAATATACGGACATAAATGCAGAAACACACAGAAGATTCACAATACAGCAGGAAAATAAAAAGTGAGAAGGCAAATTACACAACTGAAAATACAAAAATATCATTTGAAAACAAGAATAGGCAGTTTTGGTGGGATCAGATCTGACATGATGGTTGTGTGTTTCAGCATGTGAAACCCAGACTCAGGGAAAAGAGCCTGAAACTACACGGACCAGTAACAAACCACATCCTGGCCTGTTCTGCAAGGAGCATAGGATCTTTGAAGCCATGCTGAAGTCCAACTGTTGGCTTTAATAATAATAAAAAAAAGACTAAATCTGCAACCTCATTGCCTCAAAAAATGACATTTTTATTAACTGGAGTGAGTTAACTGAACAAGAATGATGTGTTCACTGCACCTGATAAATGAGTTTGCTGACAGTTCAGGATGTGACAGAAACTTATATATATATACAGTATATATATATATATATATATAGTGCAACAACTCACCACCATCATCACTCTCAGTCATGTACATGATGTACTCATCTGATTCTGATTCATCTTGTTTACAGTGATTCATCTTCAGTACATGCAGTATTTTGCCCTCCAACATTCATCTGACTTATATCAGTATTAATTACCATTATATCACTATATAAGTTCCACCAGAAACTACAGCTCCTTCAAAACTCTGCAGCACACCTGATTACACTGACCCCCATTTCTCATCATATCACTGCCATCCTGCAACAACTCCACTGGCTCCCCATCAAACACAGGATCATTTTCAAACTCCTCCTCACTACTTTCCAGGCCCTCCATAACTTGGCTCCATCTCTGATCTCCTTCACGTTAACACCCCTACCTGCTCCCTACCATCCTCCCACACCTTCCAGCTCTCCGATCCCCCGGCCCATCTTGTCTTAATGGGACAAGTCGCTCTGCTCCCCATTTCTGGAACTCCCTCCCTCCTGATCTCCGTACTCTGGACTCCTTTCCTCTTTTCAAATCCAGACTCAAGACCTTCCTGTTCAGACAGTCTTATTCCACCTGCATCACTCCAACGTTGTTTCCCTGTTTTACTTCCTGTAGTTTTGCTTTCTGTGGTACCTCTAAGGCTTGTGTTTTTACTGTTTTAGCTTCCTGATTTTAATGTTTTATCTGCCTGTACAGTGTCCTTGGGTGTTTTGAGAAGGCACTTTCAAATAAAATGTATTATTATTATTATCATTATTATTATTGTTATTATTGTTATTATTGTTATTATTATTGTTATTGTTATTATTATTATTATTATGCCTAAATGAAGTTAAATCCACTAAACATTTTTACAGCAAATTTGCACAGCCTTTTTAAAAGACTTTTTTATTTGTTCTCTTTGTTTTTCATTTTAAATGCTTTCATTCATTTAATTTTTGTGTTTCTTTTCTTCTGCACCCCGCTCTAATACTTTAATGTTTTATGTAAAGCACTTTGAATCGTGTACATGAAATGTGCGATACAAATAAACTTGCCTTGCTTAAACACAATGAAGACTTTGATGAGAAGTATTGTAAACTCCATCCTAAATTTTACTGGAAACCAGTCGAGAGGATACAACAGAGGTCTGACTTTTCAGTACTAGTCAGTACTTATTCTGGATCAACTGCAGGACTAAAAGGACGTTATTTGAACACCAGGATAAGATCACACTTCACTGATCTAGCCTGGATGCAAAAGATTAGTTTCTCTGTGTCCCTTCAGGACAGCCTGGTCTCTGTCTTATGTTTTACAGGTGAAATAGAGACGTGTTTAGCATCAGAGTTCAGACAAATCTTCCACATAACTGAAAGGTTCTTGACAGCTGGAGGCTGAGGTGATACCACGCAGAGTTAGTATGCAGCTGGGTATAGGGACTGATTAAGGTCCTAAGGGCCGAAAACAGTTACTTCAGCTTTGCTAGGGTTAAAAGCTGAAAAATAGAGGCCCCCGAACTTCTTTATCTCAGATTTTATTAACTAATTGGTTTGCTGATATTTCATAGAGGAATAGAGCTGTGCATCATCAGCATAACTGTGAACATGAGATGTCCTACAGGAATCATATGGAGAGGTTCAGAACCGGGTGGGATACCGTGATTACCTCTGGCATGTGTAGATAAAGAACATGATCATGAACAAACTGGGATCAGTCAGAGGGATTTGGCTTGAACCAGTCCAGAACTGCTGGATGTTGAAGGTGTGAACTCAGATGTAAATAAAAACATTTAAATGCTGTAAAAGCTTCAAGCAGAGCTGACGGTTTCAGATGCTGGCTGATCTCTGCCATCATAATCGTCTCATCTGTGAGGTGTTAATGTGATTTGTCTTAATTGAATCTGTTGTGTGTGTGTGTGTGTGAGGTGATGTTTCTGATCTGACCATATCACAGATCTTAGACCGCATACATCATATCTCATCTGAACACTGAGCTGATTCAAAGATTGAACCAGAAGAAAAATCCTGTCTGTTCAACACCGTGTGACATCCTGATCCTGGGAAGATCTCATATACCAAACACAGAAAACTGAAATCTACATTTCCAGGGTTCCCACTCTTTTCTTGAAGTTCTTTTCCAGGACTTTCCCGGGACATTTTCAGGACTTTTCCAGCTGCTACAGTATAAGTCAAGCTATCACAACATAGACTGATAAATTCCACCCCAGGTGTTCTGCAGATGTAGCTGATATTTTCTACAGCGATGAAGCAGAGAGAGGACAAATCATTCTCCAGGACATTTTACTCTTTTTCTCACATTCCATGTGTTTTTCATGACTGGAAAAATGTTCAATCATTTTCCAGGTTTTCCAGGATGCATGGGAACCCTGAATTTCTTTGTCTTCAGCCTTCTTCTGTCTGTCTTTTATCTTCTATGGTTTATTTAGAAAGAAACTAAAAATCATGCTGATTTTCAGACATATTCATTTAAAATGAAGCTAAACCATGAACATTTATTAGCTTCCTGCCTTATAGTTAAGCTCATTATTGTCTCTTCATTTGCACATGCTGTAAACGTTGTGTACTGACTCCATTGTTAGAACATGGGTGTCAAACATAAGCAGCCTGCCAGAGTGTATGCATGGAGATTTAAATGCATGTGTAAAAATAAAGTCTGGAAATGAGTACAATATTGTGTATTTGACATTATTTATAGGTTATTATGCTATTATTAGGTGGAACCTGTAATTTAGGTGGAGCCTGAACAACAATGCCCTCATGTAAACCTGAGGGAGGACTCTTTGTGGCTGAGTGGTTACAGAGGTGGGCTCTCGGCTGGGAAACCATGGTTGGAGTCCCTGGCGGGGTCACTAACCACTGAGCACGCTCATTAACCTCCACCCACTGCTCTCTGGTCCCTCTAGAAATGGGTCAAATCCAGAGCTGAATGTCCCAGATGGGAATAATAAAGTTCTAACTATTTTCAGACAGAGGAAACGTTTAACTAAAGGGCCAAACCCCAACTCTGTTAGTTAGAGAAAACATTAATTTATCGTGTTAGAATGGTTTCATGACAGACCAGTGAATAAAGTCAAAACAATTTTAAGCCAATATAACGTCATAGCACGTTGCAAATAAAGTAATCAGTTGTTATTCTGTTGGCTGGTTATGCGGACAAGCATGAAAAAACTGAACTTTCTGCTTCCAAATTCAGACCAGACCGAGGTTGTCGTCTTTGGACCTGAAAAAGTCAAAACTAAATTATCTAGCTTTATAATTGAACTGGATGCATGAATTTGGCTTCCAGCACTGCAGTGAAGAATCTTGGAGTCATTTTTGACCAGGATTTGTCTTTCGGCTCACATATAAAACAGGCTTCTAGAACCGCCTTCTTTCACCTATGTAATATTGTTTAGCAATACGGGGTATCGCTATCACGGGGTAGAATATTTCTTTCCCCAAACCGATCATAGTATCATGTAAACGCTGAATCGGAAAGTTGTGATGTTGCGTTCTTACAGCGCATTTTTCGGCAAGACGTCAACGTGCAACAAGTGACGTTTCCTCACTTTGACAGATGACAGTGAACAAGATAGTTCCCTGAACAGTAACAGAAAGTTTGTTTTTTACTCAAACTCTGTCTCTGCGCCTTTTTCACTGGTTGTCTGCAGAAGGGGCGCATGAGTATCAGCTGCTGCTGCTGATTAAAGTCCTGCAGAAACCACAACAACCATGACGATCAGTTTGCAGACCTCCGCCTTTATTAAAACGTGATGTAACATCATTCTGCATGTCAGACAGGATTACTCTGAATAAATATTGGTGCATGTACTCACCAGATCGGAATGAATTAGTTCCCACGTAAACAGCTGCCCTAAAATCCTCAATCAGAATGATTTCATTCCAAAAGGGAGAAAAGTCTCCATGGAAACGTACCCAGTATTGTTGAATCTTGTTGAATCTCAATGTTTGATGAATCTATACTAAATGTAAATTAGTTCCACTAGACCAGGGATCGGCAACCCGCGGCTCCGGAGCCGCATGCGGCTCTTTAGTCCCTCTGTTGCGGCTCCCTGCATTGGAAAATGAATTAATGACTATTCTACTAAAGTGTATTGTATTTTGGTTGGTTCACTTTAATAATGTGATTCTAAAAGACCAAGACAAATGTCCCCTTGAGAAAGATAAAGTTAAGATAAGATAAAGTTTCTTATCTTATTCTAAATTTGAGGATTATGATGATCCCTCTGAGGGATTCATGTACAGTTGCGCACTTTTCCCGAGTTCTCCGAGCACTGCAAATGCAGCACGTGAAATAAAATCCAACTCAACTATTAAAATAAAGACATAATTTATATTTTACCATTTTGCAAAGCAGCCCATTGAGTGTCAGGTGCAACAAGCAGGTAACTGCAGTGAAACGTCGAGTAACTGTCCAGCATGCTATGATGCGTCTCACAAACCTTTATGCAGCCAATCAGTGTTAATAACTGCACTTCATGCTCACGTGCCGCTATTGTGCAGCATAGCATGATACAGCACTATTGAATCAGCAATCACGGAATTAAACATTAAAAACGGAATTAATTACAAACAAAGAACATCACTGAGTGTGGACGTGCCGCGGAGCGCTGAACTTTCCTCCTGGCGCACTATCCCACGAACGCCTCACAGCAGAGCGTCTCTGTTGCTGCAGTTCTGGCATTTAAAGTGAATAATAAACGAGCAAAAGCTTATTTGTCCACTCCGACCCTGTCATGCTGCGCTTTGATCACTTCTCCAGCAGGTAGGCCGACGATAGAGAAGAAAAGTGTCTGATGCACTGAGCATGTTCAGCGCTGCGTGGGCAGATTCATTTGTTTTCACTGCTGACCAGATTATTTTGCGTAGCTATGTTCATATTTTGTGAAACAGTAATTTCATTTTTTGGGTAGCTTACTGCACGCGCCAGTAAAAGGATGACGGCACAGACAGGACAGCGTGTTTGGTTTGCTGCTGGTAGATTATTAAAGCTGCGTCTTTTTCCATCCTACATAAATACAACTAAAATAGATTTTTTTTTTTTAAAAAAGTGACCTTCAACCTGACGTCTTTTTTTTTTGTTTAAAATGTTTTTTTTGCTGGATGCAGAAATGTAATTTCGTTTTCTCGTTTTTATGTTAAATGCAACACATTTAACGTTAAAGTTTTATTTAATTATCAATGTTAAAAGTCAGTTGATGCTCCAGTGTTTTCTTTATTGTAGGAAACGGGTCTAAAAGGCTGTTTGGCTGAAACAGGTTGCCGACCGGCTTATTTAAGACTTTTACATTTTTGCGGCTCCAGACAGATTTGTTTTTCGTTTTTTTTTTTTGGTTCAATATGGCTCTTTGAACATTTTGGGTTGCCGACCCCTGCTCTAGCCTGAGGGAGTCCAAATAGTCTAATTCAGTAAAAAGCAAATTAATTGAATGTACATATTCACATGGTGTAAACCCAGTGAATCCCATCAGGACAGCAGGTCATCAAACCAGTGTTCAGACACCGGGACCAGACACAGATCACAGTTTATAGATGTGGGCATGAAAAAGTTCCCCTTTCTGTCGACTGCCAGCCACTTACCAGCGACTTGTCTGCTAATTCAATCGCACAGAGAAACGCCTGTGTTCCCAAGGGAAACGATTTCAGAGCATAAATGAACGCCTGGAACAAGGACATTTCCACACGCCAAGTTTGAACACTGTGCGTGACGACGTATTCGCGGGACAAATTGTTCAGCCAGTGATAGTGCACCATTACTGCACTGTTACCGCACCACTTCTGCACCACTTCTGGCAGAAAAAGGAGGAACTTTTTCATGCCTGCATCTGTATCCTCCTCTGTCTTCAGAGGGAGGGGAGATTCCCCTGGGTCTTCTGGGTGTTTCCCGTCCTGTCATAAAATGTGTGTCTGTGTCATGACTCGCTCTGATTGGTCGACGCCCCGCGTCAAGGCGCCAAAGTTCAGATCTTCCAACACCACAGCTCCTAGACGCGCCGTGCTCGATGCGTGTAACGCGCTGCAAGGTTTTTGGCGCCTCCTTGACGCACATTGGCCATTGACTTTGCATATAAACTTGACGGCCTTGATGCCCAAATCGCGTTTGATCTGAACACAACGATAGGCTATTTGTTTACAGTGAGCGGCGCACAGGGGGTCACGTGGGGGAAGGAGAGAGGGGAGGGACAGAGATGAGACATAAAGGCATGAATTTGTTCTTTCTACAAGTTACGAATTACCAATTCCTGCCTTCTGGTGGGAATGGCAGGAGTTGGTCAGAGTTTTTACAGACCTGCAGCTCTCTTTTTATGAATCCATGATGTGTTGATACTGTCAGCATGGAAGGACCATTTCACCCAGTAGAACAAAAAGTGTTTCCGAGCAGGATTACCAACTCTGGCTTTGAGCCACACATTGCAAGAACTACAAATGGATTGGGACTTTATCTCCTTGTACTATCCTTCACACTCATGGTGCAACTTTAACGTACAAACTGAACAGAATTTCTAAACAACTTCCTCTGAATGTGAACATACAGTAACAAAGGCAGTAAAGCACATAACTCAAATGTATAGGGCAACAATCATAAAAGGTCAAATTCCTGCTAAATTTGTATTTCCCATGAGCCTTTTGTGGTCTGGATATCTTGGGTTTTGAAAATAGCCCTGCCCCCTTTGTTGTTCATGCACTCTGAAGCTGAAACGACTTAACAAATTTACTTTGAGTGAAAGTAAAAAATATATTTGGGACTAAAGAGTGTGATTTTTAAGTTGACTTAACTCAAAAATATTAGATTTAATCACCAAACCAAAATGATTAAGTTAGATCAATGTAAATAAGTCCTTCATATCAACTACAACCCAGATAGTCTTTTTACAGTGTGGATAAAAGTTGCAATATCTGTTGGTCTCTTTCTCTCTCTCTCTCTCTCTCTCTCTCTCTTTCTGTCTTCTCCCCCCCAGCCGGTCGAGGCAGATGGCCGCCCTACCTGAGCCGGGTTCTGCCGGAGGTTTTTCCTCCCTGTTAAAAGGGTGTTTTCCTTCCCACTGTCGCCACCCCTCCGTGCTTGCTCAGGATGGGGAATTGGACCGGGTCGAGTCAAAATTTGATCCAATCTGTTGGTTTCCTTAGCTAGGATGTTATCAATCTGACCTGAATTTCCCTGTCTGTTAAGCACCCTAAGGTGACATTGTCATGAATTGACGCTATACAAATAAAGTTGGAAATTGAATAAAGTTTAAATTGTCTATGAAAAGCCCTGAGATGATGATTATGATGTGAAGTGACACTATTCAAATAAAGCTGAACTAAAAAGCTGAAACAAACCATTTCAAAATATAACTGCAGCTCATAACGTAGGAATACATGAATAAGACTAAATTTCCAAGAAATACAAGACTGTGTAGCAGGCAGTTTACCCATAAAAATAAGAATGATTTCATTACCTGCTTTATTATATTATTAATCGCTACGTATATATTAGACTTTGATGTATCTATCAAACAAAAGTGAATTTTACTACACTTTCACAAGCAAACAAGCATCAAACGACCAGAGTTGGTGGATATAAACTCACAACAGCAGGACAAATATGAGAGAAGTAGTCCAATATTTATGATGTAACTATAGGCGCATTTAGACAGAAAGGTTCTAGGATCAGTTCCTATAACTCCCCGTCTGGAGTTTAGTTACCAGAACTACCCTCCTCATCAGTCGCATGAGGGAGGACCTTGATAGGAACCATGTTTGACACAATCGTCTGAGACAGAGACAAATTTATGCCCCAGATGATACAAAACTGAGGTTTCTCATCTCTTTTATTCAAAGCTATATTGAAGCTAGCTTACCAGCTTTCCATCATCATGGTCATTTGTATCACAAAACGGAACAGTCCCCCCGTTGGAAAGCTGCCCTACTAACAGCCGCAGATTCTACTGCCACACTTTGCAGCTGTATTTGGGTCATTGAATTAGTATAAAATAATTGCTTTTGGACATTTCAGAATAGTTCTGGATTCGGGACGTGTACCATTGTGATGGATTTAATAATGAACTGGTACACTCCTATTGTAATATTTCTTGTTATTACAATCTTGGTAAACAGTTGTAACAGCTCCAAAAATCACCAAAAATCTACGTATTTCAGTTCCTATGGAACCCTGAAAAGATCCTGCCTCGGAGTAGGAGCAAAAAAAAGGTTCTAGGAACTGAGGACTGAGGTCCCTAGTTCCTACGTATGTGTCCGAATGCACCAAAAAAACAACCTGGTTCCTGAAAAGGTTCTAGGAACTCCAGAAAGTTCCTACAGTCCGAGAGCACCTATGTTTGACTGGCATAATAGTGATTAATTAATAATTAAGGTCATGAAATATAGAGAGAGAAATAATCCAGTACTAGCAACTTTACAAAAAGTTAATGCAAACCCCAGTATCCTAACGAGCTGGTTGTGAAATCTTTGGTGACAACAGGAAGCGGACAGCGTGCAGAGGAACCAGAGACTTGGACCAACTCATCCCTGCAGCTGAAAAGAGATACCACGCACCTTATACCTCTAACAGTTTCAGCCAGAGGTGGGGGTCAGGCTGGTGTTTGACAAACAGGGTTCAGTTTTCCATCAGTGGGCTTTCAGCCTCTGTCTGGTCTGTGGGACAAAGGACAAGAAGGGTAGGCCGTGCAATCACTGCCTCTAATCTCCTTCAATCCTCTTACCCCATCCATCGCTCCCTGCCGCTATTTCTGGGCTGTTTCTGTGTCAGCGGATGTGACATCATTGGTAAACAACATCATTCATGTGCATCCACAAACACACAAAGATAAAGAATCAATCACAGCATCTCCTCAGGTGTCATCTGGGATGTTTGTCACCAAATACAGTTTCAGTTATTCACTGAAAACATTTGGTCTTTGGATGTAAACAAACACTCACCAGACCACATGGTGGGAGGAGGAATGCTGGTAATGACAGTAACAAGCAGTGAAGTCAGTGAATGGCTCGCTTATCCAATTAGATCGGATTAGGTGGAAGTGTCCATGAAGCAACCAGACGCTGCCTGGAAGCAGCGTTCAGACGGCTGGACAGATACCAGCTGATGGAAAACACAAGATGAAGTATCTGTAGCTATGCTGGGCAGTCCATCATTCATCTTTCATTTATCCATCATCTATCTATCATCTATCCATCCATCCAACCAACCATCCATCCATCCATCCATCCATCCATCCATCCGTCCATCCATCCATCCATCCATCAATCCAACCATTTATCCATCTATCCATTCATCATTTATCCATCATCTATCCATCATCTATCCATCCATCAAACCAACCATCCATCCATCCATCCATTCATCCATCCATCCATCCATCCATCCATCCATCCATCCGTCCATCCATCCATCCATCCATCCATCCATCCATCCATCCATCAATCCAACCATTTATCCATCTATCCATTCATCATTTATCCATCATCTATCCATCATCTATCCATCCATCCATCCATCCATCCATCCATCCATCATCCATCCATCATTCATCCATCCATCCATCCATCCATCCATCCATCCATCCATCAATCCAACCATTTATCCATCTATCCATTCATCATTTATCCATCATCTATCTATCATCTATCCATCCATTACCAACCATCCATCCATCCATCCATCCATCCATCCATCCATCCATCCATCCATCCAACCATTTATCCATCTATCCATTTATCATTTATCCATCATCTATCCATCATCTATCCATCCATCCATCCATCCATTATCCATCCATCCATCCATCCACCCAACCATTTATCCATCCATCCATACCATCCATCTATCATCCATCCATCCATCCATCCATCCATCCATCCATCTATCCATCCATCCATCCATCCATCCATCCATCCATCCATCCATCCATCCATCTATCCATTCATCATTCATCCATCATCTATCTATCAATCTTCCATCCATCATCCATTCATCCAACCAACCATCCGTCCGTCCATCCATCCATCCATCCATCCATCCATCCATCCATCCATCCATCCATCCATCCATCCATCCATCTATCAATCATCCATCCATCATCCATCCATCCATCCATCCATCCATCCATCCATCCATCCATCATCTATCCATCATCTCTACATCCATCCATCTATCCATCCATCATTCATCATCATCTATCCATCATCTCTACATCCATCCATCTATCCATCCATCATTCATCCATCATCTATCCATCCATCTCTTCATCCATCCATCTATCCATTCACCATTCATCCATCATCTATCCATCATCTCTACATCCATCCATCTATCCATTCACCATTCATCCATCATCTATCCATCATCTCTTCATCCATCCATCCAGGCTGTGGTAACTGGGGTGAGGTGAGAAAGTTCACCAATGTGGTTTTGTGACCTCCATCCTCTGGATCACATATAAATAGTCTGGACAGACATAATATCCCCACGATCGTCTAGATCAGCAGATCAAAGCTTGTTCTTCTCCTTGACCCCCATATGCTTTTATCAGCTGCTTCTCATCACGAGTGCTGCACTCCAGCTGAATCCGGTCCTTTGATAAAACCAAAGTTAAGGTAATTATCAACATGTAGCCTTGCTTCCTGTCATCTTCACTGCAGTGTTTCTCAGACATGTTTCATTCATGAAATGTTTCTGGAAAGATGCAGCTACCAGCATAGACATGAGCATCTCCACTACTGTAGCTCCACAAGTTTGCTGACCTCACTGCACCCCCATGCATGGACCAGAACTGCTTGCAGGATCAAGGGGCTGGATAAGTATATCTTACACATCACTGATTGTGTGTGTGTGTGTGGTTTTTCTTCTTTCTTTTTGGATAGGTTTTGGTGGGTGGGACGGATGATGGGTGTGTGATGTGTGGGGGGATGGATGTGCGGTAGCTTGCGCGCCTCTTGGGGGCTCTGCGGGGCTTGGGGATGGTGGGCCTGTGGGCTCTGGCCCTTCTGCTGCCCTCGCTCCCATCCTTGTCCACTCTCCCTGGCATGGGGCAGTCAGGTGCCCCCGGGGGCCGGCGCTGGCCCCTTGGCAGTCTGTGCCATCCGCCTGGCCGTGGGGGCGGCCATGCATGGCTCCTCCTGCCCTGTAAGGATCCAGGGAGGCAGGGGTACCTAGTTCCATCAATGGCTCAACTTCCAGAGGGAAATTCACACTCCTCTGGTCTCCCCTCTCTAGACCTCCCTCCCCCTTCACTCTACCTCACACACACACGTAGGGTCTTGGGGAGGGTGCGTGTCAGGCGGGCACAATAAGGGGGGCAACAAAGTGCCTTCGTTCGCCGCGTCCCGAGGTGGCCTGCTCCTCAGTTTTAACCACACTTAGTCACTTACACACATAAAATAATGACAGCTCACAACCACTTCTGAGAGGTGGGCCATATAGTGTATAGGGGGGTCTGGTCCAGGATAAGATGTAGTCCCTGCGGCATGTTATGGGTCTGCCCTAGGACTGGTCTGGGATGAGACATAGTCCCTCCTGTGTGTCCTGGGTCTCCCCAGGGTCTCGTCCGGGATGTGACGTAGTCCCTCCAGTGTGTCCTGGGTCTTGTCCGGGTTGTTGTCCAGGATGAGACATAGTCCTTCCTGCATGTTCTGGGTCTCCCCAGGGTCTCGTCCGGGGTGAGCCATAGTCCCTCTAGCGTGTCCTGGGTCTCCGAGGGGTCTCCTCAGGGATGAGACGTAGTCCCTCCAGCTGGATATCCCCGGGGTCTCGTCCGGAATGAGACGTAGTCCCTTCAGCGTGTCTTGGGTCTCCCTGGGGTCTGGTTTGGGATGAGACATAGTCCCTCCAGCGTGTCCTGTGTCTCCCCTAGTGCCCTGCACGGGCCTAATATCTGAGCCCAAGTCCGGCCCTGTCCTGAAGCTGTGGAGCCCCAGCCCGGCCCGACAGATGTTCAAAGTTCTTGGGCCCGAACCCGACCCGAACCCGAATGAACTCCGACTTTTTTTTCTCCGTAAACCAGGCTGTCATTAAAACAATTTAATTGGGGATCTGGGCGTGACATTGCGCTATTTTCATTATATTTTTGATCAAAATAAAGTTCATGAATTGATTTAACTTAATGACTGCATCATTTTATCTAAAGAGAATTGTTGCTTATGTTGTATAGGTGCAGTTATAGGTACACCCCCGAACGTATCTGAGAACTTTTATGGCACAAGTGGGTATATTTCGTTTCTGTTCAATATTAACATTAGTTTGTAAAGTGTATGAATCATTTTGGCTGGTGTTTAATTTATGTTCTTTTTAATGACTCAGCGATCCAACTGCAACTACGCACAGAAATTTGACCAACATATCGCAGCCATAATACAACAGCCAACACACTTAAACCGTATCTGTGTCTATTATTATGATAAACGTAGCAAAAGCTTATTAGAAATATTTCTTCTTTATCTTAATAAACACAACAACTAGGAGCAGCAGAACTATCAAACTTATAACAAGCAGTGGTTTTACCTGCGCGGCAGGGATATGAGCGACATGAGGGGGAGAAAGGAAAAGCGACCGGTGCGTTCAAGTGCTGCCATGTAACTGGGTTAAACACAAACACCGCACACATCTCTCTAATTAGCGTTTATTTTAAAAAAGGAGAGAGTTGTCGGGACAGCCCGAGCCCGGCACGGGTCCGAGGTAATGATATGGTCACTGGCCCAAAGCCCGGCCCACAGGCTCCAGTGCAGGGCTCTAGTCTCCCCTGGGGTCTCATCCGGGATAAGACGTAGTCCCTCCAGTGTGTCCTGGATCTCCCCGGGGTCTCGTCTGGAATGAGACATAGTTCCTCCAGCATGTCCTGGGTCTCCCCCGGGTCTCATCCGGGATGAGACGTAGTCCCTCTAGTGTATCTTGGTCTGTTGGGGTCTGGTCCCGGATGAGACATAGTCCCTTCAGCATGTCCTGGGTCTCCACAGGGTCTCGTCCGGAATGAGATGTAGTCCCTCCAGTGTGTCCTGGGTCTTGTCCGGGTTGTTTTCCAGGATGAGACATAGTCCCTCCTGCATGTTCTGGGTCTCCCCAGGGTCTCGTCAGGGATGCGACGTAGTTCCTCCAGTGTGTCACGGTTCTCCCCCCGGGTCTCATCCGGGATGAGACTTAGTCCCTCAGAGACTAGTTCCTCTAGCGTGTCCTGGATCACCGCGGGGTCTCGTCCCGAATGAGACATCATCAGTTTTAATTGCAAACAACACGTCTTACACACAGTCATGAGCAGAGGAAGGGAGGGCAACAGGGTCCTTTTGTTACCCCGGTCTCCTGGTTGATACTGGGGGAATCTCGTCTGGGATTAGACGTAGTCCCTCCAGCGTGTCCTGCGTCTTGTCCAGGTTGTTGTCCGGGATGAGACATAGTCCCTCCAGCATGTCCTGGGTCTCCCCAGGGTCTCGTCGAGGATGAGACATAGTCCCTTTAGCATGTTCTGGGTCTCCCCGAGGTCTCATCCGGGATGAGACATAGTCTGTCCAGTTTGTCCTGGGTCTTGTCCGGGATGAGATGTAGTCCCTCCAGCGTTTCCTGGGTCTCACCGGGGTCTCGTCCCGGATGAGACGTAGGGCTTTCGGTATGTTCTGGGTCTCACTGGGTCACACTCGGCTGCAAATCGCTCCAGCGATAGTTGGAGATCACGGCTCGATGATGCCAATAGAACCACATTATCTGCAAAAAGCAGCGACCTGATCCTGAAATCATCAAACCGGATCCCCTCAACACCTCAGCTTGACTAGAAATCCTGTCCATAAAGGACATGATTTGGCGATTTAGCTTTCAGTTATCAGGTGTTCTACACACTTTTGCGGACAGCTGAGAAGAGCAGCTCCCTACCCAGACAACAAAAACAGAAATATCATAGACACGTGCTTGAGAGGTGGATTTTTATCTGTGATCGGGTGTGAAGATGATCCATGTTCAGAATAAAGCAGAATGATTTTTTTGTTTTGTTTGTGGTTTTGTCAGAATCAGATCTTTCCTCCTCCTCCTCCTCCTCCTCCTCTTCCTCTCAGAATGATGTCAAAGTAATAAATCCACACACACAAAGATTACAGCGGCAGGATTTACACAGAGCGTCTATTCTCCAAGTACGAGGCTTCATGGACCGCCACCCACCCCCACAGCCAGGAAAGTGGAACCAAGCATCTCCACATAGTTCACACTGGAATGCACACATTCCTGCTCTGTGCCTGCTTTCTCCAGTATTCCCATATTCCTGCATTCCTCCTGCTTCCTCCAGTATTCCCATATCCATGCTCTATTCCTGCTTCCTCCAGCATTCCTCCACATGCGTACTTCCTGCTTCTTCCAGCATTCCCACATCCATGCTCTATTCCTGCTTTCTCCAGCATTTCCATATTCCTGCATTCCTCCTGCTTCCTCCAGCATTCCCATATTCCTGCTTTATTCCTACTTCTTCCAGCATTCCCACATCCATGCTCTATTCCTGCTTCCTCCAGCATTCCCATATTCCTGCATTCCTCCTGCTTCCTCCAGCACTCCCATATTCCTGCTTTATTCCTGCTTCTTCCAGCATTCCCACATTCCTGCATTCCTGCTGCTTCCTCCAGCATTCCCATATTCCTGCCCTATTCCTGCTTCCTCCAACATTTCTATATTCCTTTGTTTCTCTCTTTTTTCACTTGTCCTGTCCAGCATCGTAGAAGCAGAATGGTGATCTGGCTGCTTAAATGTGTTGAACAGTTTTGCTTTACCAAGTGGAGCTTTATGAACACAAGGCTCCCATTGATATCCTGTTTATTCATTTCATTTCTTTAATTAACCACTTGTTTACAACAGCATTTTACATCATATTTCTGGGCTTGACAAGAGAAAAATTAAAAATGAAAGAAAAGAAAGTTAACAGCAGCAATGATAGAAAGTGAAACAGAGAAAAAGGAGTAAAGAAAAGAGAGAGAGAGACAAAGAGAGGAGAGGAAAAAGGGATCCACTTCCACAGTTCACTGATCATACAGAAACTCCTAAACAACATTCCAAGGTCTCTACTAGAAAACAAAACTAGCAATCCCCTACAGGAGGACCTGCAGGTGGCTTAAATATCCTCAGATCATACAAACACACGCAGAACTACGCAGAGAAGAGGTACAACCTAGTCAGAGAAGTAGAGAAGGGTACAACCTAGTCAGCGCAATGGGAAGTAGAGAAGAGGTACAACCTAGTCAGAGCTACGGGAAGCAGCATCATCATCATCATCAGAATAAAGGGTCTCCATGGTGATACAGTCATGCAGATGCAGCCTCGTCTCTGCAAGGATGAGGAAGCCTGCACAGCCCGAGACCCGGGCCCCCAGCAGCCACCCAGAGACCCACACCCCAGCCACCCCCCCAAAGGGACCAACATGCATCCCCCAGAGGGCGGCAGAAGGCAGCTCCAGTCGGAGCCCCCCGCTGTCTCGGGGCCCAGGCCCCAGTGCACCAAGACCAGCAACTGCCAACCCCGCAAGGCGCTGGCCCCCCTGGGGCACAGCGCGGATGTCCCTGCCCCACACACCTGGTACCAGGGCACTACCACCGCTAACACCCCCCTACACCACCAGTACACTCACACACGCACTCCTCCCTTCACCCCACACACATACCCCCCCCCCCACCTCTCTATACCCCAATACCAACATGCACTCCCTCCACACACACACCGACCCGCCCAACCCTTTAACCTTACACACATTCACACACACACACACACACCCTTCATCCCCAACACACACACACACCTCCCTCCACCTAACATACATACCCCCCCCCACTTCCCTATACCCCCAACACCCACATGCACTCCTCCCCACACACACACTGACCCGCCCTACCCTCTGACCTTACACACACTCACACACACACACACACACACACCCTCTCATCCCCAACACACACACACACTCTCCCCTCCACCTAACATACATACCCCCCCACTTCCCTATACCCCCAACACCCACATGTACTCCCCCCCACACACACACTGACCTGCCCTACCCTCTAACCTTACACACACTCACACGCTCCTCCCTCCACCCCACACACATACACCCCCATCTCCGTATACCCCCAATACCCACATGCACTCCTCCACACACATGTACTGCCCCACCCTTCCCTCCGACCTCACACTTCTTTCTCCACCCCCCCCCCCCTCACACACAAGCACACGCCTCCCTCCCTCCCTCCCCATCCCCTCTTTCCTCTGCTAGCTACCTTCCACTGTCAGCCTGCTTCGTACTGTAGCTTAGTTTATGAGTGCAGATGCACTGGAGATGGAGGGAACGTGTCTCCCCCACCTTCATAGTGAAACCGATCAAACCCTCACTGTCCCAGCACAAGGTTTCAAACATCGCTGGTAAGACATAGCATTAATGTCATTGCAGGAGCCTTATGACACCAGTGTTTGTGTGTTTCAGCTAAGGGTGCATTTAAGTTAAACACAAAAGTCGGAATTTCCGGCTTAAAGTCAGAAGTTTTGGTTCTTTTCTTAGTTTGCTTGTAGACACTAAATATCTTTGCAAATATATTGTTTAGTGTCGAAAATAAGAAAGGAAAGTGGTTTGGAAGCAGTTTTGCATCTCTCCTGCAAAGCAGCAGCTTCATTCCCCAACTGCAATATCTTAGTGAGAAAAGCTTAAAACTGGGAGAGAATGGGTTCTCCAAGCTGATTTTAAACATGAATAAGAAATATTTGCTCTAAACTTGAGTTTGGAGCAAATATTTCATGTCCTTTGGAAAAAGGCAGTTTACAATTTTTAGTAACTTTGCTTTAGAAAAATTGCTGTCATTTTACAGAATTCAGTTTTAATTCTACTTGTTGGTTTTAAAATAAAAACTTGGGGGAAAAAAGAGGATAGATACATTTTCTTCAATCTTCAATTGACTCAACTGTATAAAAAATGAATAGATAAAAATGTCTATTTGTGGGAAACAATATAGGAAAAACCCCTAATCTCCAAGCTAATGACAAGAAAAATATATCTAAAACTACTGCATTACTGCTACTTTTAGAGTCATTATGTTGTGGAAATTCAACATAATTATTCCAGAAAAAACTGCTAAAATCTGTTATTAAAAATGCCAATATGTATATTTCAGTATTTTAAAATACTAGCTGGTTGCTTTATTATATTTAGTCAAAGTTATTGAGAGCCATTGTGGAAGGTCCAAAGAGCCACTTGCAGCTGTGGACCCACTGGTAGCAGACTCCTGCTCTCGAAGCTGCTGCAGATGTGGAGCTTCATCATCACTACTACTGTATGTCTGACGTCATCACTATTATTAGTTAATTTTATCACTGAATTATAACTGAATGTTTCAGTTAATCTTGGTGATGGAAAACAGTAAATATAAATGATAAAGTTTATCTAAACAATGTCTATTGTACATGAAGTACTGTAGAAAGATGACAGACTGAGTGCAGGTGTATCTGTGGCTAGTTGTGTCCAAATCCAGCCAACAAGCAGCTGCTGACTTCTGTCATCACAGCAGCCGTTGTGTTTCTAATCATCAGACACATGCAGCTCATCCTGCTCTGTTCATCTAAAACAGGGGTGTCCAGAGGTGGTCCTTGATAGCCGCTGTCCTGCAGGGCTTCACTGTTTCTGTGCTGCAACACACCTGGCTGATACTGAATGGATCCAACAGCCTATGAAGTGATCGTGAGTTGGATTCAGGTGTGTTGGAACCAGGATGCATAGAAAACCTGCAGGATGGTCAAGGACTGGAGCTGGACACCCGTGATCTAGAGACTTAGGCGCCAGGACAGGGGGGCACCAAACCATAATCTCGCCTAGGGCACCAAAGTGGCTAGAACCAGCCCTGGGACCAACCCCCACGCTGCACCTCAAACAACCATACAACTTTATTTCCATATTCCTGCTTAATTCCTGCTTCCTGCAGCATTCCCACATCCCCGTTTTTATCCGTTTGATCAAATATTAGATGACCCTGATTGTCCATATTGCAGTCTGTCTATAATCTGGATGTCTTCTTCTTTCTATCCCTCCTCTCTCAAATTGTGCTTCAGATTATGATCATTCATGTGTCCATAGACATAAAGATTTCTATAAGAAGGAATTCTCCTGTTTACCTGTTTATCTGAATCTGGTGCACAAAAACAAATACCTCCAAACAACAATAACAATTAAACAGGTCTTACTTTCTCCAACAATGGCTTTTAATCCAAGCGGTGCCATGATGAGCCCTCTGCTGCGTGCGCCCTGCTGTCCACAGAAAATTGAGCGCACTGTGCTCCCACTGAGATTAGTGGCAGCTTAGAGGAGCGTCCGCTTTAATCCTACAAAATAAAAGCCAGCAGCATGTAATCATGAATGATGTATGAAATAACAAAAACAACAAATAAGATGAATTAGATGTTAAAACTGAGACATTTTAACTTTTAATAGGAAATATAGACTCACTGATAATGTAATGGCGGAAAAAAACGTCTATGAAAAGTAGTTCAAGGGTGACATTTACTATCATGTAGAGTGGTTCGGGATGTTTTTATATGTAACACATCTGTAAAAAGTAGTTCCAGGAATATGTTTACCATTTTGTACTGTAGTAACACTTCTGTAAAAAGTAGTTCCAGGTTGATGTTTACCATTGTGCAGTAAAACTTCTGTAAAAAGTCTTTCAAGGGTGCATTTACCAATGTGTAGCATCATGTCTATAAAAAGTAGTTCCAGGTTGACATTAACCATTGTGTGAGAACACATCCATTAAAAGTAGTCCCAGGGTGATGTTTACCATTATGTAGTTACAGGTCTGTAAAAAGTAGTTCACGGATGCATTAACCCTTGTGTAGCATCACGTATTTAAATAGTAGTTGCAGGGTGATGTTTACCATTGTGTAGCAACATGTCTGCAAAAAGTAGTTCCAGGGTGACATTTCCCATCGTGTAATAATACGTCTGTAAAAATTATTTCCAGGGTGATGTTTACCATTGTGAAGCACCACGTCTGTAAAAAGTAGTTCCAGGGAGATGTTTACCATTGTGTAGTATCACGTCTGTGAAAAGTAGTTCCACGGTGATGTATGCCATTGTGTAGCATCACACCAATAAAAAGTAGTTCCAGGATGACGTTTGCAATCATGTAGCATCACGTCTGTAAAAAGTACTTCAAGGGTGATTTTTACCATCATATAGCATCATGTCTGGAAAAAGTAGTTCCAGGGTGATGATTACCATTATGTAGTTACAGGTCTGTAAAAAGTAGTTCACGGATGCATTAACCCTTGTGTAGCATCACGTATTTAAATAGTAGTTGCAGGGTGATGTTTACCATTGTGTAGCAACATGTCTGCAAAAAGTAGTTCCAGGGTGACATTTCCCATCGTGTAATAATACGTCTGTAAAAATTATTTCCAGGGTGATGTTTACCATTGTGAAGCACCACGTCTGTTAAAAGAAGTTCCAGGGTGATGTTTACCATTGTGTAGTATCACGTCTGTGAAAAGTAGTTCCACGGTGATGTATACCATTGTGTAGCATCACGCCAATAAATAGTAGTTCCAGGATGACGTTTGCAATCATGTAGCATCAGGTCTGTAAAAAGTACTTCCAGGGGGATTTTTACCATCATATAGCATCATGTCTGGAAAAAGTAGTTCCAGGGTGATGAATACCATTGTGAAGCACCACGTCTGTTAAAAGAAGTTCCAGGGTGCATTTACCATTGTGTAGCATCATGTCTGTAAAAAGTAGTTCCAGGTTGATGTTTACCATTGCGTAGTATCACGTCTTTAAAAAGTATCTCCAGGGTGACGTGTACCCTACTGTAGCATTATGTCTGAAAAAAGTAGTTCAAGGGTGATGTTTACCATTGTGTAGTATCACGTCTGTTAAAAGAAGTTCCAGGGTGCATTTACCATTGTGTAGCATCATGTCTGTAAAAAGTAGTTCCAGGGTGATGTTTACCATTGTGTAGTATCACGTCTGTTGAAAAGTTAGTTCCACCAGGGTGATGTATTACCATTGTGTAGCATCACACCAATAAAAAGTAGTTCCAGGATGATGTTTGAAATCATGTAGCATCACGTCTGTAAAAAGTACTTCCAGGGGGATTTTTACCATCATATAGCATCATGTCTGAAAAAGTAGTTCCAGGGTGATGATTACCATTGTGTAATAACACGCCTGTAAAAAGTAGTTTGAAGGGTGACGTTTCCTCTTTTACAGATGTGATGCTAAATGATAGTGTTTCATCACATCTTTAAAAAGTAGTTCCAGGGTGACATTTCCCATCATGTAATAACACGTCTGTAAAAAGTAGTTCCAGGGTGATGATTACCATTGTGTAGACACCCGTAAAAAGTAGTTTGATGGGTGACGTTTACTACTTTTTACAGACGTGATGCTAAACGATGGTGTTTCATCACATCTCTAAAAAAGTAGTTCCAGGGTGACATTTCCCATCATGTAATAACACGTCTGTAAAAATTAGTTCCAGGGTGATGTTTACCATTGTGAAGTACCACGTCTGTTAAAAGAAGTTCCAGGGTGACATTTACCATTGGGTAGCATCACATCTGTAAAAAGTAGTTACACAGGTGCCTGATTACCATTGTGTAGCATCATGTCTGGAAAAAGTAGTTCCAGGTTGATGTTTACCATTGCATAGTATCACGTCTGTGAAAAGTAGTTCCAGGGTGACGTTTACCATCGTGTAGCATCATGTCTGATAAAAGTAGTTCCAGGGTGATGGTAACCATCATGTGTAGTATCACGTCTGTAAAAAGTAGTTCAAGGGTGATGTTTACCATTGTCTAGTTACACGTCTGTAAAAAGAAATTCCAGGGTGCATTTACCATCGTGTAGCAACACGTCTGTAAAAAGTAGTCCCAGGGTGATGTTTACCATTGTGTAGTAACACGTCTGTAAAAAGTAGTTCCAGGGTGATGTTTACTGTTGTCTAGTTACACGTCTGTAAAAATTAGTTCCAGGATGCATTTACAATTGTGTAGCATCATGTATTTAAAAAGTAGCTCCAGGGTGATGTTTACCATTGTATAGCATCATGTCTGTAAAAAGTAGTTCCAGGGTGATGTTTACCATCATGTAGCATCACTTCAAATGCAATGTCCAAGCTCAAACATACAAAAGTTTAATACTTTGCTTTTTCAGGAATTTAAACAAATAAAAGAAACTAAACTTTTTCTTTTTTTTTTTTTTTTTTAGATGGGTGTGGAAATAAATATTAATACAACTTCCCCATTTGGGCCTCGGAGATGATTCTCATTTACAGTGTGGGTTCTCATTTCCTTTTTAAATCTTTATTCCTTCTTATTGTTAAATGTGCTGAGGGTCTGAAAGGAACCTATAAATGCACCATATAATTATTATTATTATTATCAGTATTATTATTATTATTATTAAGCCAGCCAGCAGACCCCAAGCAATACAGCCATCCACCACACCAAGCCCATAGGCCCCCTCCGCCAACAGAAAGACCCTGTTGCCCTACCCTCCCCTTTTCATGAATGTGTGTGAGGTGTGCGTTGTTTGCAATTAAAACTGAGAGGCAGTACCACGCCATGTCAGGAGTTGATCTACACAGGCAGTTACACCCACCCAAACATGGTCCACCTCCCAGAAGTTGATTGTCAGTGGTTCGTGTGTTTAAGTGTATAGACAAATGTTCCACAAATTTTCATCATCACCACCAAAAACCTCCCCGTTAGCTTGTGCAGATCTTCATCTGATCCAAGGTTTTTTCAAACCTTTGATCAGATGAAGATCCAAGCTGGACTAAAAGAGTCAATTAGTCTGTGTAATCAAACAATATCTTTGTCTTGGAGAACAGCAGCTTTCTCTCTAAGAGATAACCAATGATTTTCTCCAGCCTGGTGTAAGACAACAGCTCTATGTGAGTCTTTCTGCAGTCTGGAGCTGCATCTCTGCACAAAGTCTCACAGCACCTCTGAAACAACCCTGACTGAAAATGCCACCATGCTCTCCTCTTGTTCTGATTCTTTCCTCAAGATTTTCTATGACCACTTTTCATATTTCATCTGGCACTCATTGTCTTTAGGTACTGTGAGGGTTGGTATGTAAATATTTACTTCATTACTTCATACTTCATTTTCTCAAAAAAGAAAAGGGCCGTGTTTGTCAGAGATGAGGAGAACAGTTCTGTGGTCTTTGTTCACTAGAGGGCAGCAGAGGACAAACAGAAGACAACACTGGAGGAGAAACATCTATAACTTTTATTTCTGCCTCATCTGTTCACAGACTCATCAGAGGTGAAAAAGGTGACAAACACCCCAACCCTTGGGGGGGGGGGGGGGGGCATGCCGACCCCCATGTTTTAATTTCAGCTTTGAAATAGGTGTTCTAGTGCACTCAGAAAAGGAAAAAAAACAACTAAACATTTCTTGGCACGCTATTTGCAGCACAGGGAAATGTCTATTTGGAAAACGCCATCTGGTCCCTTATTGTTTTACCCTCAACAGGTATCAACAGCTAGGGCTGGACGATATAGCCTCAAATCAATATTGTGGTATAATCTGAGGTATGTGTGGTAACAATATATCTTGTAATATATTGTTATCCTCTGTGTATGTGTGTGTGCGTACGTATATATATATATATATATATACACACATATATATATATATATATATATATATATATATATATACACACAGGTGTGAAAAGGTTTTTGCCCCCTTCCTAATTTCTTACTTTTTTGCATGTTTGTCACACTTAAATGTTTCCGATCATCAAACAAATTTTAATGTGAGTCAAAGATAACACAAGTAAACAGAAAATGCAGTTTTTAATGAAGATTTTTATTAGTGGGGGGGGGGGGATCCAAACTTCCATGGTGCTGTGTGAAAAAGTGATTGCTCCCGCTGTAAATTAACTGTGGTTTATCACATCTTTGGAAAGCAGAGTTCAATTTCTTTATCCACACCCAGGCCTGATTACTGCCACACCTGTTCTCAATCAAGAAATCACCTAAATAGGACCTGACTGATGAAGTTTAGTAGACCAAAAAGATCCTCAAAAGCTAGACATCATGTTGTGATCCAAAAAAAATTAACTAAAAAATGAGGAACAAAGTCATTGAGATCCATCAGTCTGGAAAAGGTTCCAAAGCCATTTCTAAAGCTTTGGGACTCCAGAGAACCACAGTGAGAACCATTATCCACAAATGGTGAAAACATGGAACAGTGGTGAACCTTCCCAGGAGGGGCCGACCGACCAAAATGACCCCAAGAGCACAGCGACGACTCATCCAAGAGGTCACAAAAGACCCCAGAACAACATCCAAGAACTGCAGGCCTCAATGAAGGTCAGTGTTCATGAGAGACTGGGGGGCAAAAATGGCTGCATGGCAGAGTTCCAAGACCAAAACCACTGCTGAGCAAAAAGAACATAAAGGCTCGTCTCAGTTTAGCCAGAAAGCATCTTGATGATCCCCAAGACTTTTGGGAAAATACTCTGTGGACTGACGAGACAAAAGTGGAACTTTCTGGAAGGTGTAGGTCCCATTACATCTGGCGTAAAAGTAACACGGCATTTCAGAAAAGGAACATCATAGCAACAGTAAAATATGGTGGTGGTAGTGTGATGGTCTGGGGCTGTTTTGCTGCTTCAGGACCTGGAAGACTTGCTGTGGTAAATGGAACCATGAATTCTGCTTCTACCAAAAAATCCTGAAGGAGAACGTCCGGCCATGTGTTGGTGACCTCAAGCTGAAGCGCACTTGGGTTCTGCAGCAGAACAATGATCCAGAACACACCAGCAAGTCCACCTCTGAATGGCTTAAGAACAACAACATGAAGACTTTGGAGTGGCCTAGTCAAAGCCCCCACCTGAATCCCATTGAGATGCTGTGGCATGACCTTAAAAAGGCGGTTCATGCTGGAAAAGCCTCCAATGTGGCTGAATTACAACAATTCTGCAAAGATGAGTGGAACAAAATTCCTCCACAGCGCTGTAGAAGACCTGGGCCATGGTGCTCGGGGGTGGCCCCTGCCTCCTGGGCCGGGGGACCCGGCTCAGCGCTGGGGGTGTCCGGCCGGCGGGGCGGGCCTCCTCTGGTTTGGACCGGTCCTCACGTCCTGGTGTCTAGTCACTGCACCGGGGGGCCGGGGCGCCCCTGCTATATGTGTGTGCGTGCGTGTGTATGGGTGTGTATGTAAGTAGGGGTGTATGTGTGGGGGTGGGGGTTGCGGGTGGCCGGGTCTTTTCCACGCGGTGCCTGTCCTGCCCGGCCGCTGTGTCGGTTGGTACTGACCTACACGAATTAACTTGTGCGGGTTGGTCTTGACTGGTTCGGTGGCTGTGTGGGGTGGGCTCGTGGCATGGGGGAGAGTTGGTGGCCCTGTGGTCCCCATCCACGGTGTATGTGGGTGGGTGTATGCCTAGAGGGGGGGCATGAGTGCAGGGGGATGTGTGTATAGTTGCCTGTGGGAGTGTATGGGGGTGAGGGGGCAGGTGAGGGTGCATGCTAGATGAATGTTCAAGTGTGAGTGGAGGGGTGCATTGGTGAGGTTTGTGTGTATCGGGTGGGAGGGGTTTGGGTGAGGAATGGGGGTGGATCTGTGAGGGAATGATATGCGGGGCAGCTGAGTGAATGAGGGGGGTGTGTGAGAGGGTGGAGGGGCTGGGGTTCTGGCAGGGTTGGAGGATTGTGTATTTCACGGGCGGGGTGGGGGGTGCAGGCTTGGGTAAAGAGAGGGGGGCATGGGGACCAGAGGGGCGGATGTGCAGGGACTAGCTGGCTACGTGGGAGGGGCAGGAGGAGGATGTGGATGGGATGGGGGAGTGTTGAAGGTTGACAGGGGTAAAGTTGTGGGTTGTTCGGGGTAGGGTGTGGGGTGATAGGATAGATGGGGGGGGAGGGGGGAGGGGAAATATATATATATATATATTTATATATATATATATATATATATACACATATGTATATATCAGAATCAGAAATCAGAAAAGCTTTATTGTCATCACACAAGGTAACGAGATTAGGGCCATTCCCAATCAGTGCAATGTAGAAATATTTAAAAGATTAAAGCATTAGCCAGCTTGATGATGTGCCTAACTTTGCCTGGCTGAAAACACACAAGCATCTGAAAGCGTCTCCTTTCTTGGCAGTCCCCAGTTGTTCCACTGGAAACGGGGGGGGGGGGGGGGGGGGTACAGACCCGATTTTCAGATGTTTGTGTGTTTTAAGTCGCACAAAGTTAAGCACGTCGGTAAACGCTAGCTGGCTAATGCTAGCATGCCGGTGTTGTGCCCCACCGGCTGCAAACAAACATGCTACGTTGTTTTATTATAAAGTTCGGCCCTTCACTCTGGAGAATCACTTTGATCCACTTCTTCCTTAGTATCACTTCAGTCTGGAATCCATGAAAATTTAAGTAGGGTTGACGTTTATTCACGTTATCTACGAAGTAAAGCAGGGACATTGAACTGGGCCAGAAGTGGGCCGTCTAAGTGTTTCAAACCGGAAGTTCGGAACACGGAAGCGTGATAATCCCCTATTGCACAGAAGCTTTTCCTGAGAGAGAAACTCAAGAACTCCTAAATATCCATAAGAGAGGGGAGAGGGCGGCCAATGATCCTCTGTGCCGTCTTTACCACCCTTTGCAGCCTCTCCCTGTCTGCTGCTACAGTGCAGCAACCGTACCCACACTGTGATGCAATAGATCAGCAGACTCTCGATGGATGAACGGTAGAAGGTCAGTAGCAGGTCAGGGTTGAGGTTGTACTTCCTGAGGACTCTTAGGATAGATATATATATATTGTATATATATATAATATATATATATATATATATATATATATATATATATATATATATATATATATATATATATACATACATATATAAAATAAAGGCAGCTCTGCGTGCCTCTTGGGGGGTCTGCAGGGCCTGGGGATGGTGGGCCTGCGACTCTTTCCAACAGAGACTTTGGAATGTTGTTTAAGCATTTCTGTACAGATGTACCAGTGAACTGTGGAAGTGGATTCATGCTTTCTCTCCTCTCTCTCTCTTTCCCTCTCTCTCTCTTCCTCTTCCTTACTCCTTTCTCTCTGTTCCACTTTCTATCATTACCTCTGTTAACTTTCATTTCTCCCTTGTCAGGCCCAGCAGTATGGTATGGAATGCTTTAGACGAATGTTTAATCAGAGAAATAAAATGAATAAACAGGATATCAAGGGGAGCCTTGTGTTCATAAAGCTCCCCTTGGCAAAGCAAAACTGTTCAACACAATAAAGCAATCGGATTTTCATTCTGCTTGCTATGATGCTGGACAGGACAAGTAGAAGAGAAAAAGAGAAGAAAAAAGAAAAAGAAAGAGAAGAAAAGAAAAGAAAAGAAAAGAAAAAGAAAAGAAAAGAAAAGAAAAGAAAAGAAAAGAAAAGAGGAAAAAAAAACTGCTCCCGACCAGGTTAGTTTCAGAGAGTCTGTTACCATGGTAACTGACCGAGGGTTTAAGTTCCCCCTCTTTGTGAACCCTTGTTGCGGCATAAACTTTTCAACAAACATCTTACCAAGCGCCGCTGCAGGCTAAGACATGGGTGTAATTGAAGACGCGTCATATCAATACTCACTGTGGACTTTATTGCCTATTTCACAAGTTCAGAAAAAACAACACTTACTTCATTGTCGTATTTCATTTTACCGTGTAATGGCATTTCCATTTCCAACAGGAATGATCTTAACGGTCAACAGAAAGTAGGTCACCCATGCTCACCCCACACAAGATTCAGGTTGTCTGGGTGCACCTGCACACACTCAAACTAATGACACCTCTACACCCAAAGTGCCACCCACAAGCCAGATGCCACCACACCCACAGATGACATCACTCTAGGGCAAGCCAGAAAAACATGGCTCCTACATACCGGCCCCACATTATTTCATAGAAATAATTCACCACCATTAGTGCAGAAAACACAGCTAAAAAAGGGCCATTAATTTTCATTTAAAGTCCAAGTAAAGTCTTCACAAAATGCATAGCTGAAAATGTTAAAAGACAACACAGTTTAAGTTCATGTCCATATACAACATATCCAGTTATTCACTGCCCTTCTGCTTTCTGCAGAAGCCAGACGTTGGTTACCAGATGATCCAGGCAGCTGCCTTTAGTCTTGATCCGAAACACTCCACACGAGTCAATTTTTGTCCTGCACAGCATCCGCAATTTGTCCTGTAATCCATGCATTGCAGGGCACCATATCATCCACCAGAGTCACAAGGTCTCCTGGCACAAGGTTTCCTTTTCCAGGATTCCACTTCTGTCACTCCTGCAGTCCAGAAAGATGCTCCCTCATCCAGCGTTTCCAGAACAAAGTCAACATGTACAGCACTTGCTTCCAGGCCACCACAGTCAAAAACCACCCGAGGTTTTTTTCTTTTTGGGATGATACACCCCCTGATGGGATATATACAAACACCCTTCCATCACAATGGATCAGCTGATCAGTTGGAGCTCTTTCAGCATAACTATCGGTCAGCATCTCAGACATGATTGCAACATGGTCAGAGCGATATGATGAATATTTATTTAAGAGTTTCGGATTCAGCACACGCTGTTTCACAACTGTTCTGTTATTTGGTATTTTGATGCAACTTTGTTTCAACGGCAAACAGACTGCATAATGACCATTGATGAGCTTAGACTGTGAGACAAAGTCAAAGAGCTCATTCTCCTTCAATAAGCCAGATTGTTTATACTGTGAAGTTTCGGGAAAATCCATCCTGAGCTGCTTCGTCCGTGGCTCATCGAGCCTTACCACAGAAATTTGATTCACTGTGATATCTGGTTGTACACAATGATCACTGATGTGACAGTGTCCTCGGAGTGGACCATTTACTATCCAACCTAGGATGGTCTTAAATTGCATAGGGACCCTCATGCTCTCCTCAAATCACCTCCCACGGCTCTAAAGCCTGAGGTACATTGGTGCCAATTAGAAGGTCCACATCTGCACTGATTTCTGGGAGTTTTAGGTGTCTCAAGTACGGCCATCTTTGAAGATCTTTTGAGTGTGGAATATTACCTCGATCAACCGGCATGCTTCTTTGAGTAAAAATCTGAGGTAAGCTACAAAAATGGTCAGAATTAAGCCCAGCAACTTCCAGATCTGACAACATGTAACTGTCCACCACTTTCTCCTGTCCCATAGTTCTAAGAAGAATCCCTGTTTTCTTCCCTGTAACATTAAGCTGATTCATTAACCGCTCTGTACAAAATGAAGCAGTGCTTCCTGGATCCAAAAATGCATGTGTAACAAAAATCTCATTTCCATTTTTAGATTTCACCTGAACAGGCAAAACGGAGAGTATACAGTCCCGATCACCAGTTCCTGTCAAACCACTGGACTGAACAGAGACCATGGCACTTTCTTTTTCCATATCTGAGCCATCCTTGGCATGAGTTGAACTCCTTTGGGTTTCTTTGGAATGAACGTGCAGCAACGTGGGATGTCTACAATTGCAAACTCTACACGTCAAACGTTTGTTACAATTTCTACTCATGTGCCCAAAGCACAGACATCCATAACACATTCCTTTTTCCTTCAAAAAGGACATCTTTTCACTTTGTGTCCTTTTATCCAAAAGAAGACAAACATCCAAAGAATGTCCGGCTCCACAAAACAAGCACATTTTCATTTGTGAGATCACACTGTTCTCAGCAGGTGTTACAGAGGTGGCAAAAGAACTGTTTCTAGCTTTTATGACAGTTTGAGATTTGTCCATCTTAGTTTCTCTCCCTTTTGTGATAGGTGCTTCCTGTAAGCTTCCAAAAACAGGGTCACTTATTATCTTAACTTGCCTCTCAATGAACTCTACAATATCATAAAATGTGGCTCTATGACCAAGTTTCTCCTGAATATCACATGCCACATTTCTCCACTGATCTCGCCACTTATAGGGGAAGTTTCTTAACAATAGTTTGCATGTTTGCAGGCACATTCAAGTCACCTACACAAACCCCCATAGTGTTACAACATTCTCGCAAAAATAGGCTATAGGCCTGTAAAGCTTCAATATCTTCAGATTTAATCATTGGCCACAAGAGCACCTTGTTCGTGTAGGCAAAGGCTACTTTGTACGGATTGCCAAAATGTTCTTCAAGCAACGACTTTGCCTTAATGTAGCCATTAGGGGTGCACCGATTGATCGGCCAGCCGATCGATCGGCTCCGATTTCCATAATTTTGGGGGATTGGGGATCGGCCGATCAATAAATGTAAAACCGATCTTATCTACCGATCGTATTTACTTCCGCTAAAGTCATTTTTGGTGGTTTAAGTTTGTTAGTTTGTCTTGTAGATTATTTTATTAAATTACTTATACCTTATTATATGCATTGCAAAATAAGCAAAATATTGTTGTGAACTTTATTTTTAGTAAGAGGCTCAAAGCCAGTTTGAAATGCAACCAGTTGAGCTAGTTTTGTGTTTAATAATGTGAAAAATGAGACTGAAGGAATGGAAATTATATTTTTGTAGTTTGGACAGCAATGCTTGCAACTTTTCATTTATATTGAAGAACAGTAGCTTGTGCAGTTAAAACTAGTTTGCATTGTACTACAGGTATTGTTTGTTAATAAAGCAAAATTGGTACATTGAAGATGTTTGCTGTCAATTTTCCAGAAAAATTGGTATCGGCAAAAATCGGTATCGGCGGGTCAGGTTTCTTAAAGATCGGCGATCGGTGATCGGCCAGAAAACTGCAATCGGTGCACCCCTAGTAGCCATGTGAAGCAGGCAGATGTTGGCAGCTTCGAACCAAATCCCTAGGCTGACCTCTTGTAAATTGCTCAAGGAAATACAAACAGTCCTTATGACTTTGTGTTCTTCCTTCAATATTGTACTCAAAACCCCTTATAAAGGTTTGATACTGGAGTGGATCACCATCAAACACTTGTATGTCTTGCCTAGGTAAGAGGGAAAGTGACTGCTGTTCAACCAATAAAGATGTGATCTGATTTTGCCTTTCCAAAACTGCAAGAAAACGCTGGTCAGAATCATTCTTAATGGCAGAGCTAATAAAGTCAGGTGGAAGACAAGAAACTGGCTGAACACCTTCACGCAGGCCGGCCCCAGTTACAGACGTAGGCAGGGTAAAAGAAGAAACCAAAACTGGAGCAGGGGCCACAGCTGGAGTGGGAGCAACAGCAGGAACAGGGGCCACAGCCGGAGCAGAGGCAACGGCAGGAGCAGGGGCCACAGCCGGAGCAGAGGCAACGACAGGAGCAGGGGCCACAGCCGGAGCAGAGGCAACAACAGGAGCAGGGGCCACAGCCGGAGCAGAGGCAACGACAGGAGCAGGGGCCACAGCCGGAGCAGAGGCAACGACAGGAGCAGGGGCCACAGCCGGAGCAGAGGCAACGACAGGAGCAGGGGCCACAGCCGGAGCAGAGGCAACGACAGGAGCAGGGGCCACAGCCGGAGCAGAGGCAACAACAGGAGCAGGGGCCACAGCCGGAGCAGAGGCAACGACAGGAGCAGGGGCCACAGCCGGAGCAGAGGCAACGACAGGAGCAGGGGCCACAGCCGGAGCAGAGGCAACAACAGGAACAGGAGCCACAGCCGGAGCAGAGGCAACAACAGGAACAGGAGCCACAGCCGGAGCAGAGGCAACAACAGGAGCAGGGGCCACAGCCAGAGCAGAGGCAACAACAGAAGCAGGGGCCACAGCCGGAGCAGAGGCAACAACAGGAGCAGGGGCCACAGCCGGAGCAGAGGCAACAACAGGAACAGGAGCCACAGCCGGAGCAGAGGCAACAACAGGAACAGGAGCCACAGCCGGAGCAGAGGCAACAACAGGAGCAGGGGCCACAGCCGGAGCTGAGGCAACAACAGGAACAGGAGCCACAGCCGGAGCAGAGGCAACAACAGGAACAGGAGCCACAGCCGGAGCAGAGGCAACAACAGGAGCAGGAGCCACAGCCGGAGCAGAGGCAACAACAGGAACAGGAGCCACAGCCGGTGCAGCTGACAGAATAGAACTGCCACTCATCTTTGGCCTAACAGCCACGTTACCTGAAGGTACAGGAGTATGTACAGCTTCACCAGCTGATAGCTGATTAGCAACCTTAGGCATAAAAGCTGCAGCATCAGCATTTAACTCTGTTCTCTTACTTTCTTGTAAGTAATAGTTCATTCCATCTGTTTGAACAGACATGTAAGACACACAAGACCCTCCTGAGGATCTCAACACTCTCACTTTAGCAATAGACGCAGCCAGCTCCATATCCAAATCCAGTTCCTCCTTTTTTCTCCTCAACAGTTCCTGCTGTTCCTCCAGAGCATGTTTCTCCTTCAACAGCTTCTGACGAGCCATGAGAGCAGCCGTTTCAGCCTCAGCTTTCAATCTAGCTGAGGACGTGGTAGATGAAGATTCGCTCATCATTGAACTGCCCCTTTGTGATCTCCTAGACACATTAGATGCACTGTCACCTGGTCTGATGTTATCTTCCAACACGCTCCCCGTTAGTCTTAAAATGTTTGCCTGATCCTCAAAAACAGAAGAATTAGGGGCAACAGCACTCTGTGCAAGTAAGACTTGGGCATGTGGCACCTCCAGCAGCCATTTATTTGTCTCCTGTAAAACAGCAGTTTTATGTTTCTCAACACAATCAAACCAAGGAATTTGTTTTTCTTGCTCCTGAGGAGGAAGCATAGGAATAACACCATCATTTAGATCTTTTGCTTCCTGAAACAAACTTGATACATTTTCAACACAGATCTTTACCTCTTCAGCGTTATCGGTACTTTGGATCAGGTCTTTAATTTCTTTAATCAGACCTTTGATCCTCCTTACTTTTACCTGACGTTACTTTTGGAGACTGTCCATTTTATACTCTGCAGCCTTATATGTGAGCTTTATCTGCCTCCTTTCAGTTGTTTCATTCACAACATTCAAATCGGTATCTTTTTATTCCATTTCTTTTAAATCCACAGAATCACTCAATCATCACAAATATTTGCCATTTTCCAAATCACAGTGTCTCATTTTAAAACAGCACAATGTTGTCTTGTGTTCCCCTCTAAACTATATCCTGGAGGACTAAGCTAAACTCAACCCTAGTCTTCTGTGCATACTAGCGGTGGGTAGTTATGTACCTATATACCGATAGCCTGAAACCAGACAGATTGTCTTAGAACCAGAACTACGGCGGTACTCCCAAGCGCGATGCTTCAACCGCTTGACACACGAACAAAACACCTTTAAAACACACTAAACAAACAAAAACAGTACAATCACCTTATATGAATGTACTGCTAAACCTAGCAGGGGAATTAATTAGATTCAAAAACAACCAAAACCCAAAAAGCTCAAACAAGCTATCCAATCAAGGCACACATGTTAATCACACAATATCATTGCAGCAAGTTTATGAATGAATGAGCCGTTACATCAATCCAAGATGCTCACCTGTAGCCTTGACAACGCGTTCTCAAACATTGTACCAACCAAACATTAAAGATTCCACCGACATGCTTTAAATCCCCTTTTCTGTTGACAAAGTGTTGCGGCATAAACTTTTCAACAAACATCTTACCAAGCGCCGCTGCAGGCTAAGACATGGGTGTAATTGAAGACGCGTCATATCAATACTCACTGTGGACTTTATTGCCTATTTCACAAGTTCAGAAAAAACAACACTTACTTCATTGTCGTATTTCATTTTACCGTGTAATGGCATTTCCATTTCCAACAGGAATGATCTTAACGGTCAACAGAAAGTAGGTCACCCATGCTCACCCCACACAAGATTCAGGTTGTCTGGGTGCACCTGCATACACTCAAACTAATGACACCTCTACACCCAAAGTGCCACCCACAAGCCAGATGCCACCACACCCACAGATGACATCACTCTAGGGCAAGCCAGAAAAACATGGCTCCTACACTCATTTGTGGATATTGTGGACCTTCAACCCCCCCCCCCCCTCCTTCCCTTCCAACCTTCCCAGAATTTTTTCACCCCCCCCACAAAAAAAAATAAAATTTTGAATTTATTTTTTCAAAAAATAAAAAATTAATACAGCCCCCCTGCCCTGCCTCCTTTAGGAAGATCAGATCATAATCTGGTTCTTCTCACCTCCACCTACAAGCCCATCGTTCAGCAGCAACCAGTCATTCAGAGGACGATTAAAACCTGGTCTACTGAGGCTGAAGATGCTCTGAGAGGGTGCTTTGAGGCCACAGACTGGAATGTCCTCTGTGAACCTCATGGAGATGACATCAACACAAGAAAGAAAGAGAGAAAACAAGAAAAAAAAGCAAGAAAGAAAGAAAGAAAGAAAAAAGCAAGAAAGAAAGAAAGAAAGAGAAAGAAAGAAAGAAAACAAGAAAGAAAGAAAGCAAGAAAGAAAGAAAGAGAGACAACAAGAAAGCAAGAAAGAAAGAAAGAGAGACAACAAGAAAGCAAGAAAGAAAAAGTTTGAGTTTTAAAAGGACCTTTATTAAACCAGCCACAAAACTACATCAATGCAAAGAAGAAGAGAAAAAAAAGCAAAAACAAACAACTAAACAGAAATAAACAGAAAATAAATAAACCATAAAACAAGTCAGGAAGCAGCAGCTCCACTAACGGCAGTCACTAACAAACCACAGACACCAGAAACATCTGCATTCAAAAATGCAACACCAAGGAGTTCCTTACAACTGAGCACAACACCCCCCGCACCCCCCAGATGTCCACAAATGTTTCAGTCTTCTCAGTCAGTTTATAAAACTCAAACTCCAACCTGAGCCGAGCTGCCAGCATCCCAGTGAGCATCATCACCACGTCCTCCGTCCCCCCACCCCTCACACGGTTCTTCCTGGTCTTCCAGATAGCAGCTTCGCCTGTCCTGAGATCAGGTTGATCAGCTTATGGACCTTTTTCCTTTTAACGGTGTAGCGTGGACCATAAATAAACCAAAAAGAAAAGCTTCTCCTACCGCCTGAAACCAAGCCCCCACCAAGGAGAAAAGCCCCGCAAGGCTACTACACTGCATGAACAGATGGTGGGCCATCTCAGGTTGTGAACAGAAAGGACAGCCCTCCCCCAGGTGCGCCAGATACCTGTTCGTAGCTATGGCCCCATGTACCACCCTCCACTGGAGGTCCCCTGTTCTTTTGTCCACAGGGGGCTTGTACAGGGACCGCCAACAGCCCCTCGGGGACAACCCACTGCCAAAAACCTCTGTCCACTTTGAAGCCTTCACCCCTGCCAGAGATCGGAGATTGTTGACCTTCACGCTGATCTGATAGATCGCCTTCTTCCCCAACGGACCAGGCACACTGGTCCGTTGGGGATGGACTCTAAAACTGGTCTGGACGATGGACTCTAAAACGTGTGTCAGTCTGTTGGCCAGCACCTTTGAAAAGAGTTTATAGTCTGTGCATAACAACGCCACGGGCCTCCAGTTCTGAAGCAGAGCCAAGTCCCCCTTCTTCGGCAAGAGGGAGAGAACTGCATGCCTGCTGGAGACCGGCAGCAGAGCAGAGCGGGAACATTCCTGCAGCACCTCCCATAGGTCCACGCCAAGACACCTCCAGAAGTGCTTGTAAAAGTCCACTGGCAGCCCATCCAGACCAGGAGCACGACCAGATGCCATCTGACCCACAGCAGCAGTCAGTTCATCCAAGGAGAACCCAGCATCCAGGACCGCCCTGTCCTCAGGGCCCAGCTGTGGAACCCCCTGCAGCAGTTCATCCATACACCGGAGGTCACAGTCCTCCCTCCTGTAGAGGTCGCTGTAGAACTCCACAGCATGCCACCCAGGACAGCCCGGTCAGTCGTCACCGTACCATCAGGAAGGTAAAGACACACCATCTGCTTGGCCTGAGAGACCGACTTCTCCAGGTTAAAGAAGAAGGAGGTGGGAGCGTCCATGTCTCTCACACTTGTGAACCTGGCCCTAACCAAGGCCCCTTTGGCTCTCTCCCTCAAAAAAGAGTTAAGCTCTTGCTTCTTCTGCTGCAGCCTATGACCATCTGCACCACCATGAGGGGATAACCTTCTCTCCAACTCATTGATCTCTTTTTCTAGACCCTGGATCACCGTTTTTACTCTGACGGTGGAATGGCCGGTGTACTGCTGACAGAAGACTCGGATATGCGCTTTCCCAACCTCCCACCACTGACTCAGACATCCAAACTCTCTCTTCTTGGCTTTTCAGATTGACCAAAAAACCTCAAACTTCTGACAGAAACTGTTATCCTGAAGCAGGTTGACGTTAAAGTGCCAGTACGAGCTGCACCTGCTGGTCTGTAAGAGGAGAAAATCTAACGTAACTAAGTGATGGTCAGTGAAACCTGCCGGGTAAATATGGCTGCTCAGCAGTCTGTTACAAAACCTGCCAGACAGGTAAATCCGGTCTAACCTGGCTGCGCTCATGTTCCCGTCTACCACCCTGACCCATGTGTACTGCTTCACCTGGGGGTGCTTAACCCTCCACACATCCACAACATCACACTCAGAGGTAACGTGGGCCAGGGTGGTTGATGACCTCATGTGAGGCTCCAGCCCAACCCGGTCCAACGTGAACTCCGTAGTGCAGTTCCAGTCCCCCCCCCCATCACAACACACTCACACTGCTGTAAAAAGACCCTTATTTTCTGGAACAAGTCCAGCCTGCCGGAGCCCTGAGTGGGCGCGTAGACATTCAGGAAGCAGAAAGGGACGCCCTGCAAGTCTGCCCCAACCACCAGAGCCCTGCCCGCCACTAACTCTGTGGTGGAAGTGATGCTGATATCTAATCCTGGAGAGAAAAGACAGGCTACACCTGCCGAGAAGTTTGTGCCATGAGATAGAACACACTGACCCTTCCACCACAGCCCCCAGTCTACCTCATTGTCTTTATCACTGTGTGTTTCTTGTAAGAAAACCACATTTAACCCTTTCTGTGAGACCAAATCTGAAATAACTGCACTCCTCTGCTGATCCCTCCCACCATTAAAGTTTAGAATGCCCACCCTCACCTTACTCATGGCACAGAGAGAGAGAAGAGAGCAAATAGGCGGAAGAACCATCAGGAGGATCACCCAGTGCAGTGACACCATCATTCGTTCACGTAACTGCCCTTTAACCGTCCTGTAACTTTCCTGGAGCGGAGCCCCTTCCTCACACTAGTCACATGCTTTTTGAACCGGAAACGCTTCCTCTCATCCAGCAGGTCTGTCCCCACCACCTTCTGCAGCGTGTGCACACTTTTAATAAACTTCCCTGCATCTGGAAAAAAAAAGTCAGACACTTTGACTTTTTTACCAAACGTCTCGTCCAGGAACCTGTCGATCTCCTGGAGCGTGTAGAGATCTCCACCATGCTGAGAGTCTGCAACAGAGGCAGTCAGACAGGGTCTCCATGTCCACCTCCTCATCTTCATCAGTAGCCCCTTCCAGCCAGCCAGTCCAGAAAGAAAGAAAGAAAACAAGAAAGAAAGAAAGAAAGAGAAAGAAAGAAAGAAAGAAAGAAAGAAAGAAAGAAAGAAAGAGAGAAAGAAAGAAAGAAAGAAAGAAAGAAAGAAAGAAAGAAAGAAAGAAAGAAAGAAAGAAAGAAAGAAAGAAAGAAAGAAAGAAAAAAGAAAGAAAGAAAGAAAGAAAGAGAGAAAGAAAGAAAGAAAGAAAGAAAGAAAGAAAGAAAGAAAGAAAGAAAGAAAGAAAGAAAGAAAGAAAGAAAGAAAGAAAGAAAGAAAGAAAGAAAGAAAGAAAGAAAGAAAGAAAGAAAGAAAGAAAGAAAGAAAGAAAGAAAGAGAGAAAGAAAGAAAAAAGAAAGAAAGAAAGAAAGAAAGAAAGAAAGAAAAAAGAAAGAAAGAAAGAAAGAGAGAAAGAAAGAAAGAAAGAAAGAAAGAAAGAAAGAAAGAAAGAAAGAAAGAAAGAAAGAAAGAAAGGAAGATGCAGCAAAGTTCTGGAAGATAACCGACATGTCCACCAGTATAGGAGCAGGTGAGACAACAGAGCATCCAGCTTAATAAGGAGGAGCTGATGGATAAAACTAACTTGATAAAACAAAAGTGGTAAAAATGGATATTACAAATTTTAGAAGGTCAACCACAGAGCAGGATAATTCATGGTATGATAGCTGAATTCTTTAGGCTATATGATATTTTATTTAAAATCCCATTAAGATTAAAAACATTTGTTGTTATATAGCATATATAGCCAATGCATAAACAGTCAATTACTGAAATTGAATAGCTGTGAATTATGGGTGACTATTGAATTTTTCTTACAAAGATGGAAGAGGGAGCAGCGTCTGGCTTTCAGCAGCACCAGTATACGTTCCTGCAGTCAGCAGTGGTGGACAGCAGCAGTCAGGAATCAGACCAGGAACCTCCAGGTACAATTTAAGTACAAACTAAACATGCAGGTGATGCTTTTAGATTTATATTTTACTTATGATACTCAGTATGCAATTAACTTTACAGGTGTAGATTATTTAAAGTGTTACTGTCATTCTGCAGAGGAACAACATACACTGAGTGACTATGGTTGACACAGTAGTCTAATTTCTAACTAGTCTGGTACCTGTTAGATCAAAAATAGGATTAGTCTCAAGGTAAGGTGGACAATGGTTTATCCTATTTTATTTGATGTGTTTGGTAAGTCCTCCAGCAAACAAGTAAAAATGGAAGTGAGGAAACTCAACGTGTTCTTTCTCACAACAGAGAAAACACTTAGATTATGTTGAAGTTGTTATTATTGTTTTTTTATTATGTATTTTTATGGTATTTAGGTATTATGATGTTACCTCTTCTGAAGAAGTACCTAACCTGAAAATAAATGTAGCCTGTAACTTGCCATATATTACATGACGTGTCTGATATGTTACATTATGCACTTATGAATGTGTACAAGACTGAAAAATCTGTGAGAAAAGAGCACACTGTTGGTATGATGCAAGCGTGCAAAGCACGCGAGCAAAAAAGAGATTTGAGTTGCACAGTTCCTGAAAGAATCTTATCTTCAGCATTAATTTTTTGACAGCCCTAACATATATACATATATATATATATATATATATATATATATATACAGTGGCTTGCAAAAGCATTCATACCCATGACCAAAACTAAATTGCTCAGAAAAGAACAAAGCAAAAGTGGGTTTCACCTTTTTATATGAAAGGAAATGGCACAAACTCAACAATCCATCACTGTTCTTGTTCGTAAGCGCTCTTTACTATGAATAGGTTGCAAAAGTTTGTATGTCATTGTTGCAAAAGTATTCACACTAAGTCATTAAGTCACAATCAGTACTTGGTTGCAGCTCCTTTGGCAGCAATAACAGCTACCAATCGCTTTGGATAGCCAGCAATGAGTTTTGTGCAGTGGTCCTTGGACAGTTTGGCCCACTCCTCTTTGCAATACTGCTCCAGCTGAGTCAGGTTACTTGGTGACCTTCGGTGGACAGCAATCTTCAGATCCCTCCACAGGTTTTCTATTGGGGTTGAGATCTGGGTTTTGACTGGGCCAGTCTAGAACCTTCACTTTCTTCTTCCTGAACCATTCTTGTGTCACTCGAGCCGTATGTTTTGGATCATTATCCTGTTGAAAGGTGAACTTCCTCCCAAGCTTCAGGCTTTTTGCAGATTTGAAGACGTTTTCCTCCAGGATGTTGATGGATTTTGCACTATTCATAATCCCTTGCACACGGACAAGCTCACCAGGACCGGAGGAAGAGAAACAGCCCCATAGCATTATATTCCCACCTCCATGTTTCACGGTAGGGATGGTATGAGCTGGATCATCAGCTGTGTTGGCTTTGCGCCAAACATACTTCTTGGCGTTCAGGCCAAAAAGTTCTATTTTGGTTTCATCTGACCAGATCACACGTTCCTACGTGTGTGGTGGCATACTGCAAACGAGCCTTGAGATGTTGTTTCTTCAGATATGGCTTCTTCTTTGCAACATGCCCATAGAGACCTTCCTTGTGTAAAGTGCGGGATATTGTGGACTTGTGTACGTTAGTCCCAGCACCCTGGAGAGACTTCTTCAGGTCTTCAAGAGTGACGGAGGGGTTTGCTCTGGCTTCCCTGAGCAATTTCCTTTTGCCTTTTGCCGTGATCTTGGAGGGGCGCCCTGATCTTTGGAGGTTCGCAGTGGTACTGTGGCGCTTCCACTTCTGGACCAGCGATGCAACAGTACTTTTTGGCACATTGAGTGAACTTGCGATGGCTACATAGCTTTGCCCATCTCTATGCTTCTCTACAACTTTCTTTCTGAGGTCTTCTGAGAGCTCCTTGGACTTCATGACTGTTGTCTGCTGACAAGCATGGGATGACTGTGGACAGGTGACTATTGGGCACTAATTATGGGGAGCAATCAAGGATATACAAATCACCTGGGACTAAATACCGCCCTGTGACACTGTGAGGCAATAGTTTATAGTGTGCAATCATTTTCGACTCAAAATAACATCTTTGGTGCAAGGGTGTGAATAATTTTGCAACAATGAAATACAGACTTATACAACCTATTCATAGTAAAGAGCGCTTACGAACAAAAACAGTGATGGATTGTTGTGTTTGTGCCATTTCCTTTCATATAAAAAGGTGAAACTCACTTTTGCTTTGTTCTGTTTTGAGCAATTGAGTTTTGGTCATTGGTATGAATACTTTTGCAAGCCACTGTATATATATACATATATAGTATATGTATTGTTATGTAATCATAATGTTTGTAAAAAACCAAACCATGTGAGAATAAGGTAAAGATTGGGGGAAATATTATTTATGTGGGTGGAAATGCACCTTCCTCAATACAAATGAATGCACTAGGATGGTATGGGCGACCCATCCAAGATGGCGGCCCCGCTGAGACGTCAGCTCCAAAAGCCGGCACTAGTCCACGAGGGTCTACGTATATAATTTCTATGCTGCTGAGCCAATGCAAGTGTCAGCATCACGTTTAGTTTGCACAGTGTTGTATAAAGTACCCAAAAGCCATACTTGAGTAAAAGTAAAAGTACCTTACTGGAAAATGACTCAAGTGAAAGTGAAAGTTGCCTGCTGGAATATTACTTGAGTAAAAGTAAAAAAGTAGCTAGTATTTACTGTACTTAAGTATCAAAAGTACTGTTAATAAAACGCAATCAGAAATTTGAGTTTAACATATTAGAGTTTAACATTTAATTTAGTTTTTAGGTTTTAATTTGCAAAGTGTAAAGGATAATACCCAATACCCAAGCATAAATCCAACCATATAGAAAAATACTATACACAGAAACACATCCTTACAGACCTGCATGCATGCCTGCCAACATTCATATCCACGTCCATTCAACATTTAATCATTCCTAATAAACTCGTGGTGATCGGAGGTGATGCAAACAAACAAAAAACTTGATTGGTTGAACTTTAACATGACTGCAGTGCAACAGCACTTGAACTGTCCATCCAGTCATAACTGAACCGTGAAAAACTTTTTGTTCAACCTCAAAAGAAGTCGTTTCTCAAAATGGTGAGAGTCTGATTCTTCTTGGGCTGAAGACCAGACCAGCGATGCTGAACAGCCTTTCACCTGCTGCTGAGGCAGGTAAAGGTGTGTCTAGCTTCAGAGACAGCTGCACAAGGCTGCTGCTAGTGGCTACTAGTCCCACTACAACAAAACACAGATTGTCCATTGGCTGTTAGGTTCCTTGTTATTTTGTAACGAGTAACTAAGATGCTCAGGCAAATGTAATGGAGTAAAAGTATTGATTTTTCTCGGAAAATGTAGTGAAGTAAAAGTAAAAGTAATCAGAAATAGAAGAAGTAAAGTACAAATATAAAAAAATACTACTTAAGTAAAGTAACGAAGTATTTTTACTTAGTTACGATACAACACTGAGTTTGCAGTTCATTTACTCAACTTGTAACATCTAAAGCAGCTTATCAGCTGCTACCACAGGGTCACCACCTTTCCTCTCTCCCCCCTCCACAGGTAGCTTGTCGGGCCATCTCAAAGTTTACCTGCTGCAGGACTCACCTCTCCCCATTCAGCACCTCGCCGCACTCTGCACGTTGCATTCACATGTTCAGCAGATGTCTGATAGCAATGTATCCTACCCCCCCCCCCCCCCCAAATAAAAAAAACTCATCAGATCTCCACGACTCACGTGAGTAACGCATTGTCCAAAAAAGGCAAATTTTACTGAAAGGCGACAAGTTTGCAGTTCAGCAAGATCTGTTTGTTTATTTGTTTGATTTTTTGTTTGTGTGTTTGCTTTTATTTCAGTTACCAGCATAAAATATTGATGATCAGGCAGTGCTGAAGAGAGGATCCCAGACATCATCACTGATCCAGTTAAAAAGGTCAAATAGAGCCCTGGCAAAACAACCGGATTCAGTCCAGGGTCCCTAGTCAAGGGGCCATCCAGTCTAAGAGCCCAGTCCAAGGTCCAGTCCAGTCCAGGGTCCCTATTCAAGGGGCCATCCAGTGTAGGAGCCCAGTCCAGGGTCCAGTCCAGTCCAGGGTCCCTAGTAGAGGGCGCATCAAGTCTAGGAGGCCAGTCCAAGGTCCAGTCCAGTCTAGGGTCCCTAGTCAAGGGGCCATCCAGTGTAGGAGCCCAGTCCAGGGTCCAGTCCAGTCCAGGGTCCCTATTCAAGGGGCCATCCAGTGTAGGAGCCCAGTCAAAGGTCCAGTCCAGTCCAGGGTCCCTATTCAAGGGGCCATCCAGTGTAGGAGCCCAGTCCAAGGTCCAGTCCAGTCCAGGGTCCCTATTCAAGGGGCCATCCAGTGTAGGAGCCCAGTCCAGGGTCCAGTCCAGTCCAGGGTCCCTATTCTAGGGGCCATCTAGTGTAGGAGCCCACTCCAGGTTCCAGTCCAGTCCAGGGTCCCTAGTCGAGGGCGCATCAAGTCTAGGAGCCCAGTCCAGGGTCCAGTCCAGTCCAGGGTCCCTATTCAAGGGGCCATCCAGTGTAAGAGCCCAGTCCAGGGTCCAGTCCAGTCCAGGGTCCCTAGTCAAGGGGCCATCCAGTGTAGGAGCCCAGTCCAGGGTCCAGTCCAGTCCAGGGTCCCTATTCAAGGGGCCATCCAGTCTAGGAGCCCAGTCCAAGGTCCAGTCCAGTCCAGGGTCCCTATTCAAGGGGCCATCCAGTGTAGGAGCCCAGTCCAGGGTCCAGTCCAGTCCAGGGTCCCTAGTCAAGGGCGCATCAAGTCTAGAAGCCCAGTCCAGGGTCCAGTCCAGTCCAGGGTCCCTAGTCAAGGGGCGCATCCAGTGTAGGGGCCCAGTCCAGGGTCCAGTCCAGTCCAGGGTCCCTATTCAAGGGGCCATCCAGTGTACGAGCCCAGTCCAGGGTCCAGTCCAGTCCAGGGTCCCTAGTCAAGGGGCCATCCAGACTAGGAGCCCAGTCCAAGGTCCAGTCCAGTCCAGGGTCCCTAGTCAAGGGGCTATCCAGTCTTAGAGCCCAGTCCAGGGTCCAGTCCAGTCCAGGGTCCCTAGTCAAGGGGCCATCCAGTGTAGGAGCCCAGTCCAGGGTCCAGTCCAGTCCAGGGTCCCTAGTCAAGGGGCCATCCAGTGTAGGAGCCCAGTCCAGGGTCCAGTCCAGTCCAGGGTCCCTAGTCAAGGGGCCATCCAGTGTAGGAGCCCAGTCCAGGGTCCAGTCCAGTCCAGGGTCCCTAGTCATGGGGCCATCCAGTGTAGGAGCCCAGTCCAGGGTCCAGTCCAGTCCAGGTTCCCTAGTCATGGGGCCATCCAGTGTAGGAGCCCAGTCCAGGGTCCAGTCCAGTCCAGGGTCCCTAGTCAAGGGGCCATCCAGTGTAGGAGCACAGTCCAAGGTCCAGTCCAGGGTCCCTAGTCAAGGGCCCATCCAGTCTAGGAGCCCAGTCCAAGGTCCAGTCCAGTCCAGGGTCCCTAGTCAAGGGGCCATCCAGTGTAGGAGCCCAGTCCAGGGTCCAGTCCAGTCCAGTGTCCCTATTCAAGGGGCCATCCAGTGTAAGAGCCCAGTCCAGGGTCCAGTCCAGTCCAGGGTCCCTAGTCAAGGGGCCATCCAGTGTAGGAGCCCAGTCCAGGGTCCAGTCCAGTCCAGGGTCCCTATTCAAGGGGCCATCCAGTCTAGGAGCCCAGTCCAAGGTCCAGTCCAGTCCAGGGTCCC
Organism: Atherinomorus stipes; assembly: GCA_023101725.1. Taxonomy (NCBI): domain Eukaryota; kingdom Metazoa; phylum Chordata; class Actinopteri; order Atheriniformes; family Atherinidae; genus Atherinomorus; species Atherinomorus stipes. Next base: position 8,538 of record JALJCO010011360.1, on the reverse strand, counting down.
TATTCAAGGGGCCATCCAGTGTAGGAGCCCAGTCCAGGGTCCAGTCCAGTCCAGGGTCCCTATTCAAGGGGCCATCCAGTGTAGGAGCCCACTCCAGGTTCCAGTCCAGTCCAGGGTCCCTAGTCGAGGGCGCATCAAGTCTAGGAGCCCAGTCCAGGGTCCAGTCCAGTCCAGGGTCCCTATTCAAGGGGCCATCCAGTGTAAGAGCCCAGTCCAGGGTCCAGTCCAGTCCAGGGTCCCTAGTCAAGGGGCCATCCAGTGTAGGAGCCCAGTCCAGGGTCCAGTCCAGTCCAGGGTCCCTATTCAAGGGGCCATCCAGTCTAGGAGCCCAGTCCAAGGTCCAGTCCAGTCCAGGGTCCCTATTCAAGGGGCCATCCAGTGTAGGAGCCCAGTCCAGGGTCCAGTCCAGTCCAGGGTCCCTAGTCGAGGGCGCATCAAGTCTAGAAGCCCAGTCCAGGGTCCAGTCCAGTCCAGGGTCCCTAGTCAAGGGGCCATCCAGTGTAGGGGCCCAGTCCAGGGTCCAGTCCAGTCCAGGGTCCCTATTCAAGGGGCCATCCAGTGTAAGAGCCCAGTCCAGGGTCCAGTCCAGTCCAGGGTCCCTAGTCAAGGGGCCATCCAGTGTAGGAGCCCAGTCCAAGGTCCAGTCCAGTCCAGGGTCCCTAGTCAAGGGGCTATCCAGTCTTAGAGCCCAGTCCAGGGTCCAGTCCAGTCCAGGGTCCCTAGTCAAGGGGCCATCCAGTGTAGGAGCCCAGTCCAGGGTCCAGTCCAGTCCAGGGTCCCTAGTCAAGGGGCCATCCAGTGTAGGAGCCCAGTCCAGGGTCCAGTCCAGTCCAGGGTCCCTAGTCAAGGGGCCATCCAGTGTAGGAGCCCAGTCCAGGGTCCAGTCCAGTCCAGGGTCCCTAGTCATGGGGCCATCCAGTGTAGGAGCCCAGTCCAGGGTCCAGTCCAGTCCAGGTTCCCTAGTCATGGGGCCATCCAGTGTAGGAGCCCAGTCCAGGGTCCAGTCCAGTCCAGGGTCCCTAGTCAAGGGGCCATCCAGTGTAGGAGCACAGTCCAAGGTCCAGTCCAGGGTCCCTAGTCAAGGGCCCATCCAGTCTAGGAGCCCAGTCCAAGGTCCAGCCCAGTCCAGGGTCCCTAGTCAAGGGGCCATCCAGTGTAGGAGCCCAGTCCAGGGTCCAGTCCAGTCCAGGGTCCCTAGTCAAGGGGCCATCCAGTGTAGGAGCCCAGTCCAGGGTCCAGTCCAGTCCAGGGTCCCTATTCAAGGGGCCATCCAGTCTACGAGCCCAGTCCAGGGTCCAGTCCAGTCCAGGGTCCCTAGTCAAGGGGCCATCCAGTGTAGGAGTCCAGTCCAAGGTCCAGTCCAGTCCAGGGTCCCTATTCAAGGGGCCATCCAGTCTAGGAGCCCAGTCCAAGGTCCAGTCCAGTCCAGGGTCCCTATTCAAGGGGCCATCCAGTCTAGGAGCCCAGTTCAAGGTCCAGTCCAGTCCAGGGTCCCTATTCAAGGGGCCATCCAGTCTAGGAGCCCAGTCCAAGGTCCAGTCCAGTCCAGGGTCCCTATTCAAGGGGAAATCCAGTGTAGGAGCCCAGTCCAGGGTCCAGTCCAACCCAGGGCCCTCAGTTGAGGGAATAAGTTCTTGACGGATTGACCTGAAATCTTCACACAGGACGAACCCATTAGGTTTTGGTGGTGATCTGGATCACCTTCTGGATCCAGGACAGGGGCGGAGCTAGACATTGTCATCATCAGGGGCTTAGCCCACAAAAAGAATCATTGTTACAAGGATGATCCAGTACACCAAATAAGTAATAATTTAATCTACTGGTGTGGTACCAAAAGTTATTCAGTATTTACCTTTATCTAACTAACGTTTAACACGTCCTGCCCATGTTCTTTAATAATCATAACACTACATTATGTTTTCATTGTAATGTATTAAAAGATAACCATTAAAGTTAAAACTCAGTCTTGGTGTCACACATCTTACTCATAGAACAATACCAACACATGGCTCAGGACTAAACAAGGACTCACTGAGCAGAATTCACAGAACCAGTTCTAAACCAGGACTAAACCAGGACTCATCAGGGACATATTCATAAATTCAACCAAAAAATATAAAGAAAAACTGTTTTTAAAAATGCTACTTCACCCAAAGTAAATATGTCCTAAAATATAATTCCATCTTCTTCTTCTTCTTCTTCTTTTTAAACCTGGTTCTTGTTCCACATCTGTGTTGTTCTCATTCTTGGTTTTATCTTCTCCTCTTTTGTACAAACACACAAAGATCAACCAGAACCACAAAAATATTATTGTAAAAATTGACACACAAATATATTCCACACAATTATAAGGTTATTTGTACCTTTGTTATGGATGTAAAACAGGTAAAGGGTCATATCTGCATTGTGGTGGGCTGAAACCACAATATTACCAGGTAAGGTGTAATAGCTGTTTCTATTTTTACAACATTTAAACATGACATCATTTAACCTCATCTTTTTTTAAAAAGTACACAAACTAGGGTAAGTGTGTTCAAAAATGCTCATGCTGGTATTTTTCTCTCTTTCCACCATCTCTCTCTTTTTGTCCTTCATTCATACATCAACCAGAGCAAATTACTGTATTATTATCCAAAGTTATATGACATATGATATAATTGTAAAACTGTCTTCAGTTGTTTTCTCTCAACTGAGCTTTTCTCTTTTTTGAAAAAAGACCTGATGTCCACGGTTGGCAAATCACTTTTAAAAAGTATATACTGTATATGTTTATATATATTCAAAAGTTAGTCAAAATTAATTACAAATTTAGGGAAATTTATTGGGCTTAGCCCATTACTGTACTTGTTTCATAAACCAATGCTAAATTCACCATATTACTATTTCAATTACTTTCACTTATCTTGTTGAAACAGTCGCATCTGTGCTCACTGCATGATGATATAATTACATTTGACTGTTATATGAGTTAAAAGGGAAACGTAACGGACATTCATGGCAGGTTTGTTCACATATAACGCGTGACCACCACCTACCAGATGAACGTTAGATTAACGTCCTCTGATGCTCTGAATCAATGAGCTCGTGAGAGCTGCTGCAGGCTGCGCTGCGCTGCGCTCTTGTGAAGTGAGTGACGTTTGGACCAGACCAAGTTTGGTGGGGGGGGGCTGGTAACGACAGGCAGCGTCCCTTTTTTATTACGTTTTGCATACATTGTAGTTGATGAGAAATGATCAAATCTAAAATAATAAAAAAAAAACAGAAAAAAGAAACCTCAGAAAGATCCGGGACTTTTGAAGAATCATTCCAGGCTTAAGCCCCCTAAGCCGCCCCCCCCCCCCCCCCCCCCCAATGTTCTGAAGGATTCTTTATCATTGTGAGATCGGCCAGATTATAGAATTTTTGTATTTAACTCCATAAATGTTCCGAGTGTTTGGTAAAAAACAAATTACAAGAAAGAATGTCAATGAGTTCAAAAATGTTTAGAAAGTTGATCCGAATCCAGAGAAAATTCTCAATACTATGATCCAGAACACAAAAATGAGGGAGTCATTGGAATTTAAACGCTGAAAGGAAAAAAATGAAGATCCAGACATGCAACTAACACCAAACTGTAGCCAAGACTTTTCTGAATCAGGAGTTTGTCAACGGAACTGACGCATATTCAACAGCAACGGAGCTCGATCCAGAAGAAAACCGTCATGATGGATTTCCGGAGATAACCATTGAAGTTATCGTGATACAGGCATGATTCCAGATGCTGCTGGGATGTTTTCATGGTCAAGGAATCAATGATGAAAATGACATGAATGCAGGAGTAGAAGTTTTTTGTTGTAAGTCACAATATGAGGGGGACATGAGCTGCTTGGAGGAGGTCTGCGCTCTCCAAGTGCTTTTTCTAGGTTTTTTTTGTTTTTGACTGCCCTGTTGATTTTGTTTGTTTGTTTGTGGGAATTTGTTTGTTTAGTTTTTCTATTCAGAGGTGGAAATGATGAGTATTTTCTAATGAAGAAGCTGGTGTTTTACAGTGAGACCTGCATGTTTCAGAGCACAAACAGTGACCTTGTCTCCAAGCAGCTGCTGAAAAGTTTAAAATTAGACCTTTAACTTTCCTGCTGCCCCACATAGATTTTCATTTCATCCAAAATGTCTCTGAAATGTGGGAAATGCTGTTTCTGATTTTGAAATTTGACATTCATAACAAATTTTTTAATTTTTAAATGTTTTAAAAGTTTTCATTTATTTATAAAATTGACCTTATTAAAAAGTAATAGATCATTTTTATCATTGGCAAAGCTGCTGTATTCAACTTTTATTTCATTTGGCAGTAAACAAACTATTTACAGGAAAACGGGCCAAGAAGTCAGTCCTAAGAGCAACAGAAGAAACTCAAACATCTGACTCAGATTTGGATTTTTGGAGCACTTTTTGCTCTCAACAAGACCTTATTGATTATGGTAGAAGCTAAATAAATTAATAGATAAATATCAATTAAATTAATAACAAATTAATTTAATTTATCAAATGATTAACATTAAGTATAAATAAATTATACTGTATTCATAATTATAAATTGTATACATTTCTAGTCAGTCATTTTCTGTACCGCTTATCCAGTTCAGGGTTGCTGGAGTCCATCCCAGCTATTATCAGGCGAGGGGCAGGTTTACCTGGACAGGTCACCTGTCTGTCACAGGACCACCACAGACAGACAGACAATCGTTTACATTCACTCCCAGGAGCGGTTTAGAGTGACCAATTCATCTAACATCGTGTCTTTGGATGGTGGGAGGAAGCCGGAGAACCCACGCATACACGGGAGAACATGCAAACTCCACACAGGAAGGCCGTGCTTCTATCTATCTATCTATCTATCTATCTATCTATCTATCTATCTATCTATCTATCTATCTATCTATCTATCTATCTATCTATCTATCTATCTATCTATCTATCTATCTATCTATCTATCTATCTATCTATCTATCTATCTATCTATCTATCTATATTTATGTATATACATATTCAAAGTACTTCAAAGTACTTCGCGGTGTAGCGATCCTGTTTACCCACTTCATTCTTCCACCTCTTCAGCTTTCTGTGCCCCCCCCCGTCTTGCTACTATGAGGAGTCGAGCATTTAGTCGCTCTCCTCCCCATCTCTGGAACCCCCCCCCCCCCCCGCCCACGATCTACGTACCGTAATTATTAATAATGAAAATAAATAAATAAATAAATGCACGAACATCAGTAAGTTTTGGCATCATTTGAACAGTCCTGAACAAAAACAGATATTCGGTTTTCTCAGTCTGACCAAACTTGGAATTTTCTTAAATCTTAATGTTTCCTACGGGCCATGAACGCAACTTGTCTGGAGGGTGGGAGTTATCCAGCAACTCTGAGGAGGGTGTGTCCACGAGGAAAACGCCACTGAGAGTCCGTCATTAGGAAACTTTCTGACTTGGCTTCCCCCCAGCTGCACTCGGGTTCGGTGTCGTCAGCAGTTGCACGCGGGGTTCGGTGTTTCAGCTGCACGCGGGGCTCGCTGTCCGTCATTAACCGTCGCTTCTCCTTGTCACTGCGCTTGAGGAGTTTTGGGGGAGTCCTGGTTGGAGTGGAGGACCGTGGTGGACCTGGTGGTCTGGAGTCTAGCTGTCATCATGGGGGACGTCATCTCCAGTCACCTGGATGAAGCCAAGCGGGACATGATCTCAGGTGAGGCGCGCGACGCTCCGTCTGTTTTCGCCGTGTGCGCTTCAGGCACCCTGGCTTAGGAGGAGAGGAGATGGTGTGTTCAGGTTCCAGCAGAAACGTGTCTGTTGAAGCTGTTTCTCATCCTCATCCTCTCAGCTGGCTTTGTTCGAGGAAGAAGTTGTTCATCTGGTTTCTTCACGGTTTACGGAGTGAAAGGGTCCCTTGGAGCCTGGTTCTCCAGACCCCCAGGCCTCCAGGCCTCTTGACTCTGGCTGGTTCTGGATCATGGAGAAGCCAGGACACACTGTTCCTCCACGCATGAAGCTGGTTTTGGGTGTAAATGCTGTGAGAGCGGCTTTGTTTTCCTTCTGTATTCTCTCCATCACTGCTGGTCTGGACTCTGCCCTCACTTCAGATCATAGACATGAAACCAGAAGAGTCCTGGAGAGGCCCGACCTGAGTGTGTTCAGACCACATCCAGTCGTATCAGCTCCAGCTCTGATAGCTGCTTACAGGACTCGTCATGATGAGGTCAGATCTTCAGCACGGTGACGTGAAGATAAGATGTAGTACAGTGTGTACAGGAGGGAAGGTAACATACTACTGATTATCCCCCCCCGGAGTATTCAGACTGCTGAGGAGTGTGGGATCTCAGGGATGGAAAACCCAGCTGGACTTGATCCTCCAGTCTTGCTTTACCTGTTTAACGTGTTCTGTTTCTGTGTTTCATTCCTGAATTCATTGTGGGGAATTTATTTGACGATATATCGCACACGATAAAATATCGCCCATCCCTACTCATTGCATTCTCCTTTATAAAAAAGTATGCATTGTTTTAACAAACTTTATTTTGACTATCATCTATATTCACGGTTATTAATCAGTTTTAACTGTAACATTCAGTAAGAATTTGATCATGAAATTGATGAGTAAATACAGGTGTGCTTGGATGTTAAGATTAGCTCAGTTGGTTGAGCAGCCGCCCCATGAACAGAGGCTACAGTTCCTCAGCGCAGTCGGCCTCGGTTCGATTCCCGGTCGATGACCCTTTGCTGCATGTCACTCCCCACTCTCTCTGCCCCTTTCCTGTCACTATCACTGTTGTATAAAGGCCACTAGTGCCCAAAAATCCTTAAAAAAAAAAAAAAATACCCTCTTATTAAAGCAGCTGTATCAGCTTTTCAAACGTTCCAAAAGTCAAATACAGGCATTTATAAGCTAAATATGTTCCCATCGCTACTATAGAAACTAATTTGGTGTAAATGTAGTTTTTTTATGCGTCTAATTTCCAACACGGAAGTAAGATGGCTGATTGTACTGAACAACGGAGCTCTCCACCAATAGAGCTCGCAAACGTGACGTAAGCACCACTGTAAAACGCAATGTATTGTGGGAAGTAGAGGCAGTGGAGGAAGCAGCGGAGCATGGTTGCTTTGAAACTCGTCTCACGGACATGGCATTAAACGCAGAAATGGCTCGGAGTTGCTTTATAATCTGAGCTTTATGCTCAGATAGAAAGTGGACGGGGGACATCAGTTTCCGTCCATTATTGAAGTGTTGGACTCATGTCAAGTGACAAAGATGTTTTTCCCAACATGGACTGTTTACTGGTATTCTGGAACACTGCCAGTTCCAAGTTGCGCTGAGCTCGCGGAGAAACTGGACCGGTTTAATAATAAATGGTCAAACCGCTCTTTCCCTGAGAGCTGCAGTGCGCCCAGGTGAACAGGTGAACAGGTGAAAAGGTAAACGGGTAAAAAGGTGAAAAGGTAAACAGGTAAACAGCGATGTGGTTGTGTCTTTTACTGCTCCTGAGCCGACAGCTGTGTTCAGATGGTTAAATGGCTGTTTGTTGTCCGTCATGGATCAGTTATGGATGCTGTATGCACATGTGTGTGTTTTATTTCACTATGTTGGTCTTATTGGGCAGCAAAGACTGATGGGGTTTTTTTTTTAGATTGCGAAATGTGCTCTTTCTATTTAACTGCTTTATTGATTTATTTGAGATCATGTCACACGTGACCTGATGTAATACGGTTGACTATTACTGATAAAACACACACGTCATGTGGAAACGTTTTGTTAATAATGTTGTATTTGACAGATACGTTCTTCTGAATGTTATTGGAGGTGGAACACTGTTGAAAATAAATTTGGCACACCCAGTATTTGCTGGTGTACACCTAATATCTTTGTTAATGCAACGCTAATGCTGCATACAACGGTTTTCTGACCTTTGTTCCCACAATGCATTGCGTGTTCATCACGTGATCTTGCGAGCTCTATAGCAACATGTTTTATGTCCATTTCATGACGTCGCCCCGGAAGAGACACTGATTCTGAAGGGTCACAGAATTGTTTGTAGCACCGGCAGCTCGCATGGATGTTATTTGAAAACATTGATGGATAATTACTCCGATCGACGGGATAAAACGGAGCAGCCTGTTGTGGAGCTGTATGCTCGACCCAGAGTCTGATATGGGGTTTGTAGTACACGCAGTACCACAGAAGTACCACAGAAGTACCACAGAGACCCCTGACAAGTAAGTAAATTAGCAAACAAATCATAGGCTAACAGTTAGCATTGAGCTGGGAGACGTTTTCACTCACCAGTGTTGTTGTCTGTCCATGAGGCATTTTTATAGGAACTGCGTCAGTTTTCAGAAGTAATCCCCGAGAAAAAACACTTAACTGCCCGAGATTCATGAAGTTGTCAGGAATGAAGTTCACACTCACAAAGTTGAGTTTTTTTTTCTGCTCCTGAAGTTATAATCCAACCACTTCTGGCAAGTCGGTTCGTCCAGTACAACACATAAACTCTCATGCTGAAGGCAACCACATTTTT
>JALJCO010011359.1:0-26019 GCA_023101725.1 Atherinomorus stipes | reverse complement strand
GGTCCAAACGCAGACGCAGACTGGTCCGAAAGCAGACGCAGATATGTCCAAATACAGACGCAGACTGGTCTGAACGCAGATGCAGACTGAATCGAAGCATGAAGCGCAGATGTGTCAATTACAGACTGGTCCAAAGGCAGGCCTGAACTGGTCGAACTCAGACGCAAATGTGTCCAAATGCAGACGCAAAGATGTGTCCGAACACAGACTGGTCAAGGCAGACGCAGACTGGTCAAAGGCAGGCGCAGACTGGTCGAAGACAGACGCAGATGTGTCAAATACAGACGCAGATGTGTCCAAACACAGACTGGTCCAAACGCAGGCGCAGATGTGTCCAAATGCGAACAGATGTGTCCAAACACAGACTGGTCCAAGGCAGACGCTGACTGGTCCAAGGCAGACGCAGACTGGTCGAACGCAGACGCAGATATGTCCAAATGCAAACGCAGATGTGTCCAAACACAGACTGGTCCAAAGGCAGACGCAGACTGGTCCAAAGGCAGACGCAGACTGATCCGAACGCAGACGCAGACTGGTCCGAACGCAGACGCAGATGTGTCCAAACACAGACTGGTCCAAAAGGCAGACGCAGACTGGTCCAAAGGCAGACGCAGACTAGTTCCGAACACAGACGCAGATGTGTCAAATGCAGACGCAGATGTGTCCAAACACAGACTGGTCAAAGGCAGACGCAGACTGGTCCGAACGCAGACGCAGATGTGTCAAATGCAGACGCAGATGTGTCCAATACAAGACTAGTCAAAGGCAGACGCAGACTGGTCCAAAGGCAGACGCAGACTGGTCCGAACGCAGACGCAAGACTGGTCAGATAGAACTGCCAGATGTGTCAAATGCAGACGCAGATGTGTCCAAACCTGAGACTGGTCAAAGGCAGACGCAGACTGGTCCAAAGGCAGACGCAGACTGGTCCGAACGCAGACGCAGATGTGTCCAAATGCAGACGCAGATGTGTCCAAACACAGACTGGTCAAAGGCAGCCGCAGACTGGTCCAAAGGCAGACGCAGACTGGTCCGAGGCGCAGACGCAGACTGGCCCGAACGCAGATGCAGACCGGCCCGAAAGCAGACGCAGACTGGTCCATACGCAGATGCAGATGTGTCCAAATGCAGACGCAGATGTGTCCGAACACAGACTGGTCCAAAGGCAGACGCAGACTGGTCAGAACGCAGACTGGCCCGCACGCAGACGCAGACTGGTCCGAAAGCAGACGCAGACTGGTCCGAACGCAGACGGGTCCGAACGCAGACGCAAACTGGTCCGAACGCAGACTGGTCCGACCGCAGACTGGCCCGAACGCAGACGCAGACTGGCCCGAACGCAGATGCAGATCGGCCCGAAAGCAGACGCAAACTGGTCCGAACGCAGGCGTGTCCAAATGCAGACGCAGATGTGTCCAAACACAGATTTGTCCAAAGGCAGACGCAGACTGGTCCGAATGCAGACTGGCCCGGACGCAGACGCAGACTGGTCCAAACGCAGACGCAAACTGGTCCGAACGCAGACGTGTCCGAACGCAGACGCAGACTGCTCCAAAGGCAGACGCAGACTTGCCCGAACGCAGATGCAGACTGGCCCGAACGCAGATGCAGACTGGCCCGAAAGCAGACGCAGACTGGTCCGAACGCAGACGCAGATGTGTCCAAATGCAGACGCAGATATGTCCGAACACTGACTGGTCCAAAGGCAGACGCAGACTGGTCCGTCTGCAGACTGGCCCGAACACAGACTGGTCCGAAAGCAGACGTAGACTGGTCCGAACGCAGACGCAAACTGGTCCGAACGCAGACACAGACTGTGTCCGAAAGCAGACACAGACTGGTCCGAAAGCAGACACAGAATGGTCCAAAGGCAGGAGCAGACTGGCCCGAACGCAGAGGCAGACTGGTCCGAACGCAGACGCAAACTGGTCCGAACGCAGACACAGACTGGTCCGAAAGCAGACACAGACTGGTTCGAATGCAGAAGCAGACTGGCCCGAACACAGAAGCAGACTGGTCCGACCTCAGGACGCAGACTGGTCCGAACGCAGACGCAGACTAGTCCGAACGCAGACGCAGACTAGTCCGAACGCAGACGCAGACTAGTCTGAACGCAGATGCAGATGTGTCCGAACGCAGACGCAGACTGGTCCGAACGCAGACGCAGACTGGCCTGAATGCAGAAGCAGACTGCGCCCGAACGCAGAAGCAGACTGGTCCAAAAGCAGACGCAGACTGGTCCGAACGCAGACGGGCCCGAACGCAGACTTGTCCAAACGCAGACTGGTCCTAACTCTGACGCAGATGTGTCCAAACGCAGACGCAGACTGGTCCGAACGCAGACACAGACTGGTCCGAACGCAGACGCAGACTGGTCCGAACGCAGATGTGTCCAAACGCAGACGCAGGTGTGTCCAAACGCAGACGCAGATGTGTCCAAACGCAGAAGCAGACTGGTCCAAACGCAGAAGCAGACTGGTCCAAACGCAGAAGCAGACTGGTCCGAATGTAGAAGCAGACTGGTCCGAATGCAGAAGCAGACTGGTCCGAAAGCAGACGCAGACTGGTCCGAAAGCAGACGCAGACTGGTCCGAACGCAGACGCAGATGTGTCCGAAAGCAGACGCAGACTGGTCCGAAAGCAGACGCAGACTGGTCCGAACGCAGACGCAGATGTGTCCGAATGCAGACGCAGACTGGTCCAAACGCAGACGTAGACTGGTCCGAACGCAGACGCAGACTGGTCCGAACGCAGACGCAGACTGGTCCGAACGCAGACGCAGATGTGTCCGAAAGCAGACGCAGACTGGTCCGAACGCAGACGCAGATTATCCGAATGCAGACGCAGACTGGTCCGAACGCAGACGTAGACTGGTCCGAACGCAGACGCAGACTGGTCCAAACGCAGACGCAGACTGGTCCGAACGCAGACGCAGATGTGTCCGAACGCAGACACAGACTGGTCCGAACGCAGACGCAGACGGGTCCGAACGCAGACGCAGATGTGTCCGAACGCAGACAGGCCTGAAACGCAGACTGGCTCCGAACGCAGACGCAGACTGGCCCGAACGCAGATGCAGACTGCTCCGAAAAGCAGACGCAGACTGGTCCGAACGCAGTCGCAGACTGCGTCAATCAGACTGGTCCAAACGCAGACGCAGATGTGTCCGTACACGCAGACTGGTCCAAACGCAGACGCAGACTGGTCCAAACGCAGACGCAGATGTGTCCGAACGCAGACGCAGACTGGTCCGAACGCAGACGCAGACTGGTCCGAACGCCGACGCAGACGGGTCCGAACGCAGACGCAGATGTGTCCGAACGCAGACAGGCCTGAACGCAGACTGGTCCGAACGCAGACTGGTCCAAACGCAGACGCAGATGTGTCCAAACGCAGAAGCAGATGTGTCCGAACGCAGACGCAGACTGGTCCGAACGCAGACGCAGACTGGTCCGAACACAGACGCAGATGTGTCCGAACGCAGACGCAGACTGGTCCGAACGCAGACGCAGACTGGTCCGAACGCAGACTGGTCCGAACGCAGACGGGTCCAAACACAGACGCAGATGTGTCGGAACGCAGACGCAGATGTGTCCGAACGCAGACGCAGATGTGTCCGAACGCAGACGCAGATGTGTCCGAACGCATACGCAGACTGGTCCGAACGCAGACGCAGACGGGTCCGAACGCAGACCGGTCCGGGGCCTCTCCAGGACACAGATGTCCGTCCGAACGCAGACGTTGCATCGGTCCGAACGCAGACGCAGACAGGCCTGAACGCAGACTGCTCCAAACGCAGACACAGATGTGTCTGAACGCAGACGCAGACAGGCCTGAACGCAGACGGGTCCAAACTAGTGTTGTTTGCAATTCATAGATCCGGCGATGCATCACGATGGGCCATGTGACGATTTAGCATCGATTAGTTTGCCGTGAACAGAAAAACAGATTAAATTAACTTGATTCAGTTACGGTGTGAAAATGACGTCACCAGGAACAAAGATGAAGCTGAGTTTGGAGGCAATGACATGAAGTGATGGAGGAACATCTCTGTCCCAGTTCTGCCTCTTCCCCGCAGTAACCTGCACATCCAACCCTGAATGTGCACTTACCTTCCCACACTTCATACAGGACCGCAGGGTTTAGTGGGGGTGTTGGGACAAGGCCATGGTTAGGGGACCACCAGACCCCTCCCTCCCTCATGGGGGTGTACAGACCAGATCTGTGGCGGAATGAGCAACCATCTGCAGCTGAAGGCGCCCTGGATTAAATTCATCCTCACCTCTCAAACATGCCAGCCCCAAACCCCGGTCATAATCCCGGTCATAATCCCAGTCTCCCCCCCCTAACCCCCCCCCCCCGGTCCTAATCCGGCTCCACCGTGCTCGCGGTCCTGGGCTGCAGCCAGCGGCCACCGCGGCTCCGCTGGTGGGTAGCGGGACGTTTGTTTACATGTCCGCCGCTAGGAAGATCCAGGTCGGATCACGTTTGGCTGCACAGCTAACAACAACATCGGCGTTTCAGATCCACGCACGCGGTCCCGTTCCCGAGATGCAGGCGCAGCCGCATCCGCGTCCCCGTCAACATCCTTCCCCCACCACCAACTATCCCCCGCAGCCGAACACCATCCCAGATGCAGCCGACGCGGAGCTCCACCGGAGCCGCACCGGCCTGGTCCGCGGTGTTGGACCCGCTAACCAGGCCAGCTCCCCACGCTGCCGCCCCACGGAGAGAAAAGACCGCGTTTTACCCCAGCAGCAGCCCGGAGGCGCGGACCCCCCCCCCTGTCCATCCCTCACCGTCTCACATTTATCCGTCCTAGCGGTCCCAGAGGCAGCGCGAGGACAGCCGCCTGAAAATGGCGCTGCGGAATAACCGCCATTCCCGCCGCTTACCGGAGGTCTCGTCTCCGTCGTGATTTGAATTCTCCTTCCTGCTGACTCTTCGCCGATGAGGCCGACATGCTGACTCCCGGACCAGAAGACCGTCCCGCAGACCGAAACTCTTCTCCGTAGGACAAAAGTTTCTCCTCCTTACACAGCGCGAGTCCGACAACAAACAATAAGAAAGAAGCGCAGCTTTGCACGCTTGTTTATCCTCCGCACAGCCGGGGTCACCGCACGCTGCCGCCGCGCTGGGCCGCCCCCAGCTGGCCGGAGGGGCGGCAATTGCAGCCGCACCTGCCGCCGTCTGGACGAAGATTCTCAACGAGTCTGTACCCATATTTTACAGTCTATGGTCTGTACATGGCTCATTTTTTCCCAAAGCGACTTAAAGAAACTACGTTTAGCAGGAATCTGGGAAAGAAGAAGCTCAACAGATAAAGAAAGGCTTCTTTTCTTACCCAATTTTACCCGAATGTTTTGTCAGCCTATAGTGTCCTTCGTGCTTTGAAATAAAATAGATAAAATGTACAATTATTCAAATAAAATGTATTATTATTATTATTATTATTATTATTATTATTATAAAAGCCAAATGAATTAATGTCATAATTTTGGATGAGATATATCCATCTAATCAACTACATAACTACATTTTTAATTTTGACAACAAGTCATGCACCTTCTGTTTTATTTATATAGAAACAACCGAACATTTTTTTTCATTGTGAACCGATTCAGACTTTCTGACTTGCATTTCAGAGATGGCTTCAGCAAAAAATATTCCAATGCAACCAATGCATGTTTACGGAAGAGGATTGGGACCATGAAGAAAAAATAAAATACAATTCCGAGAAAATAAAGTCAGAATTCTGACTTTTTCAGAAATTGAAAAAAAAGATCCAGTAGTTTTGGATAAAAGTGAGAAACTTGGAGTTTCTGGTTAAAAAATTGATTATTCTAAATAAACATTACACACACAAATGCAGATACACTAAAATGAAACCGCTGCTCATGGATAGATAAATGATTTAAAACTTTCACAAATCACTACGATATTTGACAGGTTTCAAAACCCGAGATCTTTATGACTTATTTGAGAACCAAAAACCATAATGAGCTCCTCCTTTATTTTTCTTTCTTTTCTTTTCTTTTCTTTTCTGTGTGTATGTGCGTGTGTTCTTTGAGTTTGTAATTAATGTTACTGTGAAACTTTCCTTCTACACAAGCCAATTCAAACTTGTACATAGATTTAAACGTGCCTTTATTTGTATTTGTTGTTGGTTTGAATAAAGGTAAAAATAAATAAATAAACAAATAAATAAATAAAAAAAAATAAAGTTCTACATGCTAAAAAGGATGGAGCAGGTTCAGCAAACGCATCATGGTATAAAGCACCAGTCTGCATTGCACCTGTTCAGGTAGGACTGTGGCGTCGCACCTGCCCAGGGACAGGTATGACCGTGACGTCCTACCTGGACAGGTGCGCTGGATGTAATTGGTTCCTGCAACGTTTGTGTCATTATGCTGAACCAATCACCGCTTGCTGACGTCATCTTGCCTCCAGTCCTGACCTGAACTTCATCCAAACTGCGGTCAGATTCGGGACCGTGAACGCACCGTGCAGACCAGGAGGACCAGGACCTCAGTGGGAGTTCTGGTTCCGATGTGGGCTGACCTTGAACTTCAGCAAGCGGTCACGTTTCTCCTGGAGGAGCCGTCTCCTCGCTCCGGACCGGGTCGGCCTCGGTTCAGCCCCCACAGCTGACAGACAGCCACCAGGATGTCGGGTTTGACCCAACAGGTAGGAGAGGAGGGGAGGGGGGTGTTAAACCGGATCAGAGCTCGCGTGCTTCTTTTAGAAAGATTTTAGGAGATTTCAGTCTTTCACCGTCTCATCGTCACACAACTGACTTTCTCCAGGACCCGGGACAACTGGATGATCCGGTTTATCTGCTCTGCCTCTCCTCCAAACTAGTTCTAACTAAGATAACTAGTTCTAGTTACACCAGCTGCAGAGGTCCTGGTTAACCCTTCAAGCCATTATAACTAGTTCTAGTTTGTTGTAATTCCTAGCCGTTAGTCGGACCTGGTTAACCTCAGCCAGTCTGCCCTCCTTCACTTGTCTCAAGGTTTCATTAACAAGTTGTTAGTTACTGGTTACATGGATTACTGGCCTGCTTATTAGGTGGTTGATGTCTGTCTTTCTCTTTTTAAAGGGGGGTTGACATTTAGTTGTTCATGTGTTTATTGTGTTGGGTAATTAGGTCGGTTTGATGCTAGTTTAAATAGTTCAAGTTCAGTTTAGGGTTTTTTGTTTGTTTGGATAGTTAGTTTTTAGGTTTGTTTGTTTGGATGGTTAATAAAGATTTATTTGTTTGCTTATTAGTAAGGGTTTGTTTAGGTGTTTGATTTGTTTTGATGTTTGGTTTAGGTTTGTTTGTTTGGATGGTTAGTAAAGGTTTGTTTAGGTGTTCAATTTGTTTTGATGGTTAGTTTAGGTTTGTTTGTTTGTTTGGATGGTTAGTAAAGGTTTGTTTAGGTGTTTGATTTGTTTGGATGTTTGGTTTAGGTTTGTTTGTTTGGATGGTTAGTAAAGGTTTGTTTAGGTGTTCGATTTGTTTGGATGGTTAGTTTAGGTTTGTTTGTTTGTTTGGATGGTTAGTAAAGGCTTGTTTAGGTGTTCGATTTGTTTGGATGGTTAGTTTAGGTTTGTTTGTAGGGATGGTTGATTTAGGTTTGTTTGTTTGGATGGTTGATTTAGGTTTGTTTGTTTGTTTGGATAATTAGTTAAGTTTGTTTTCTATGTTTGGATTGTTAGTAAGGTTTGTTTAGGTGTTTGATTTGTTTGGTTTAGTTTAGGTTTGTGTGTTTGTTTGTTTGGATGGTTAGTTTATCTTTGTGTGTTTGGTCTGTTTAGATGGTTGGGTAAAGGTTTGCTTAGGTTTGGATGGTTTGTTGGGTTAGCTAGTTGGTTGGTTTGGATTGTTGATTTAGGAGATTGGTTTAGATGGATCGTCAGTTTGGATGGTTGGTTTCGATGGATTGTTAGTTTGGATGGTTGGTTTAGGTGGGTGGTTGGTTTATGGTTGGTGTGGTCGGTTTAGATGGGTGGTTGCTTTAGATGGTTGGTTTAGTGGTGGATGATGGTGGTGGTTGGTTGGTTGGTTTGGATGATTCGTTTAGATGGATGGTTAGTTTGGATGGTTGGTTTAGACGGATCGTCAGTTTGGATGGTTGGTTTAGATGGGTGGTCGGTTTGGATGGGTTGGTTTTGTTGGATGGTTGGTTTTGTATTGGTTGGTTTAGATGGGTGGTCAATTTGGATTGTTGGGTTTCAGTGGTTGGTGTAGATTGGTGGTTGGTTTGTTGGTTTGGTGATTTGGTTGGGATGGATCGTGAGTTTGGATGGTTGGTGTAGGTGGTTGATCTGTCTGGATGGTTGGTTGGTTTGGATGGTTTGTTTAGTAGAATTGCTTCAACCGGGCGGCTGTAGCTAGGGTGGAAGAGCAGTAGTCTTCCAACCGGAGGGGCGGGGGTTCGGTTCCAGGCTTCCCTTGACTACATACCGTGTCCTTGGGCAAGACACTGAACCCCAAGTTGCCTCCCGATGTGCCGATCAGGGTTTGAATGTGTGTATGATTGTGTATGTGACCGGGTGAAAGTGACATGTCGTGTAAAGCACTTTGAGCGATTAGTATGACTGGAAAGGCGATATAAGTACAGTCCATTTACCATTTAAATTGTTGGTTTGGATGGTTGGTTTTGTTGTATTGTTAGTTTGGATGGTTAGTTTTTGGTGGTTGGTTGATTTAGACGGTTGGTTGGCTTGGATGGTTGTTTTGGTTGGTTTGTTGGTTTGGATGGTTAGGTTAGTGGTTGGTTGATTTAGATAGTTGGTTGGATGGTTGGTTTAGGTGGTTGGATTGTTGGTTTGGATGGTTAATTTAGGTGGTTAGTTGGTTTAGACGGTTAGTTTGGATGTTTGGTTTTGATGTTATTTTGTTTTTTTTTCAGTAATAATCCAAGATCTCTGATTCTGTAATGTTTTCTGGATGATTAATATACATTTTCATTCAAGTTGTCTGTCTAAAGTTTTTTTTTCTGCTTTGGTGGTTGCTTATTATCTTTTGTGAAATGAATTTTAAACATGAGAGAAAAATGAAGCGATGACTGTGGTTCCTTTTTGTTTCTCTGTTTAAGGGCACCACTTTTACTGTTTACTTGTTTTCTTTGTGAGTTTTCTTCCTTAAAATAGAACTGATTTAGTTCCTCACATTTTTCTTTGTAATAAAACCTACATCTCTGCTTGGGGAATGGTTAAGACAGCCATCCCCTATGGAAAGCATTATTAGTGTGATGAATGAAAAGAAGCCTCCAACATATTGTAACATATAAAGGATATAAGCTGCTGTTGTGTCCTTCAGAGTGGGAACCTCCAGCGTCTGGATGACTGGGATATACTGGACCCAGAGTTTCAGCAGCGTTTGGAGGATGCCCGTACATTGGTCCGACAGGAGATCCAGCGCGAGCTGAAGATCAAGGAAGCAGCTGAGCGGCTGAGGAGGGCCGTTACCAGCCGCAATAGTGCGGCCAAAGTGGAGGGCCAGCTGAAGGCGTCGAGCCGGAAGCTGGAGAAGCTGCACTGGGAGCTGCAGGAGCTGAACGCCAGGGCGATGGCCACGGGGAAACATGGTACCGTACACTTACCGTACCGTAGATGAAAAATGATAGACTCAGACGGGTTGTCCAGTTCAGGTCACCTGGACGGGTTCAGTTAGATATTTTCCCTGACTCCGAGACCACCTTGGATATTAAGATGTGGTAGGAAAATGAATCTGTGCCTGCTGATCACGCCGGGACCACAGATGTGAAACCCCGTACCTTCATCTTCCTCTCTGTACCACAGACCCAACAACTTCAGTCAGGTTCAAGTATGAACTACAGATGAATCCTGTCCTCATTTACAGGGATCGTCCAGGTCTCCTTAATCCGACCCTCTGAATCCATCTGAATAACAACTGACAAAAACATTTGTGTTTCATCTGTTTCTGAGCCAGAAGGCTGGAACTGGAAACCAGTAAATGCTTAGTTCGTCCAGTAGGACACGTTTCTGTCTGTTGCTGGTAGGTGCTAGTACGTAGCCCGTTAGTAGTACTAGAAGATGGCCTGCACTGCAAAAACTCAAATCTTACCAAGTACTTTTTTCTAATTTCTAGTCAAAATATCTCATCACACTCAAAATAAGACAAAATTACTTAAAGAGAAACATTTCAGTGAGGTATAAGAACTTGTTTTAAAGCGATGCATCTTATTTCAAGAAATCTTATCAAGAAAATTTCACTTGTTCCACTAGCAGATTTTTTTTTTAACTTATTTTATGAGTGTCTAAGATGTTTTTGCTTGTAAAAAGCTAAAAAAAAAAAATCTGCCAATAGAACAAGTGAAATTTTCTTGTTAAGATTTCTTGAATAAGATGCATTGCCTTAAAACAAGTTCCCATATCTCACTGAAATGTTTCTCATTAAAGGAGTCATCACCCGTAAATCCCACTTTTTCACGTTAAAACATGTGTACTGGAACAGGAGCTCAGTTATAACGTGCCAGAAACTCCGGAGAGTGAAAGTAACTTCGTCTTTGAGTGCGGGCGCTCTCTTCTCACCAGAACCGGCCACAAGCACGCGCTCTCCACAGTACATGAATTGGATTTCTTTCTCCCGTTGACGTGAACGAGAGAGGCTGCTAGCTGCTAAGCTAGCCTCTTTAGCGCCACCTAAAAGCAGCTGATTACCTGCCGTGGAGTCGTTATGATCAGCTGTTATGACGTGAACTAGAGAGGCTGCGAGCGAGCTGCTAAGCTAGCATCTTTAGCACCACCTGAAGGCAGCTGATTACCTGCCACGGAGTAGACCAGCTTTGTCAGAAAGGACGCCGGCGATAAGGAGGAAGAGGAGGAGGGAGATTGCCATGCTGATTTGCCTCGGCAGAAATTCATCAGTTTTCAGTGTAACAGGAGGAACAGCTTTACCAGGGAGCGGTGGGTTATATTTATCAGTGAGGATGTGCAGTCGGTAAGTGTTGCTGCTTGTGTAACTTATTATCTTTTGTGTCAGAGACCAGTAAACGGTGGATGACGAGCGGACAAGCTGCTAATGTAGCTACAGAAGCTAACAGTGTTTGGTTAACTTCATGTCAGACGTCCGCTCCTTATATCCATCAGAGTCCAGCCCTTTTACTCCGGATCCTCTCCATCAACCGTACCGTTACGTATTTATCACGTTTTTCTCTGCTGGGACATCATTTCCTTCACCTGCTCTGTCCTGATAAAACTTTGTTTTGGCTTTGACGTTTGCCTCGTGAACGCGCTCACAGACAGGTCTGACTCGTGCGTATTCTCGCGACAAACAATAGTTGTGGATAAAAATAGGTTAAAATGAGCTCATTAAATTTTCCTCCCACCCAACTAGAATTAGAAATTCATTTGAAGATAATTTAAGATGATTGTGTATGTAAAACAGCAGGTTATGACACCTTTAAGTAATTTTGTCTTATTTTAGTGTGATGAGATATTTTGACAAGAAATTAGAAACATACTTGGTCAGATTTGAGTTTTTGCAGTGTGCTAGTAGGTACGAGTAGATCCTAATTGTTGGTTGTCCTCTGCTGTATCACCGTAAAATGAAAAACACGTCAATGTCAGCAGCTGTTTCATTTCCAGGTTTTTTATCTTCTCATTCAATATTTTGTCTTTTGTAGACATTTTAATTCTAATGTCAAGTTTAACCCTCGTAGCTCCCTCAGCTTTCTGAAGGGGGGTGAATGACCTTTAATGTTGTTACTTTTACTACTAATGCAAACAGCATAAACTTGGTGCAGGTGTGTATTCTGGTCTGACTCATGATCTTCTAGAAGATGGGGGGTGTAACTCTTTCTCTAAGGTCTCTAACTAAAATCCTCCTCATTTCCTCCTTAGAGCCAATCCGTGCCACATTGACTTGCATTGAAAAGGACCTTTCTAGAATCAAATGTTATTCCAGAATAAATGTTTAGGAGAACATTTTTCTCCTCACACACTGCTCTACACTTTAAATGATGTAGTTTGAACTGTTTTCCATGACATCAGACCATTTACTCAGAAGGAGCCCCCCCGCTTTTTATCTTAGTGATGAAACCAGAGTCTTCAATGTTATTTCAGCCAATCAGAGTCCTTCAAAAACTCAAAAATGCTGAGACATTCATGAAGTAAATTATCTTTTTTCTTCTTTCATGTGAGGTTATCTGAGTGTGAAAGGGTCTCAACATTTTGTAATTTTGGTGTTTGTTGTTTTTCTCCAGCATTGTGATCAGTCAGATCACATGCTAATTATTTAGCTCAGTCTTTTGCAGGGAATTTAGTTTCCTCTCTGTAATGCTGCCATTCCAGTTCAAACTGGAATTTTTCCCACATTTTGCATTTTATCTTGAAACAACTTCTCATTGAGCTTTTTTAATTGCAGGTACTATAATCTATGCTTATATCTGCTCTGTATACCCTAATAATAACCTGCCACCTACAGGCTAGTTTTTACTTATTTTAATCCACTTTTCAGTTTTAGGCAGTGGGAACATTGTGTGTACAAACTGGAATTTAAAGGGTTAAAATTTTTAAACTTATTGATTTTTATTTTATTTTATTTTATTTTTTTTGCTATTGATGGTTAGGCCTGAAGTCAGTGATGACAGCCATGAAAGAAAATGGCAACTCTTCATTTTTAAATAATATTTACAGGCCGTTAACTGACATTGGCCAGTCTGTGGCCTCAAGAAGCTGAACGTAACTTTTTCTTAGGGAGCGATGAGGGTTAACCTGAAAACAGGAGAAAACTGCATTCATGGATGATCATTCTCTTCAGGTGGCTGGAAGGACGATAACAAGCAGTTAACAGAATCCTGTCAGTGGGAGGACGTCACATCACCGCTGACCAGTCGAGTCAAAACCCTGAAAAAGCAACTTGCTATGGAGACGAAAGTCAAGCAAGGTGCTGAGAACATGATCCAGACGTATACCAACAGCGCCTGCAAGGTACACCACACAGCAGCCTCAGCCGGGGGACACACAGATGGACAAACTGGTTCTGTAGCAACTCTGTAGTTTGTATTGAACACGTTACGCGGTCAGATCCAGGGATTTTTTTTAGCTAGATTTTCCTAGCTTTATAATAAGAGGTGAGTTTAATCAGTCTTCCGCTGTTGGTGCTGTTTTCCAGGACAGGAAGATGCTTTCTGCTGCTCAGCAGATGTTGCAAGACAGCCGCACCAAGATTGAGCTGCTGCGCATGCAGATCATTAAAGTTAGCCAAGCCCGAGAAGGAGCGGGAGACGGAAAACCAGGTGAGTCCTGCAGCATCCCTGACATCCTCCATCAGTAAGAGTTAACAACGCTCAGTCCCATCACGCTGTGATCAGTAGTTTTGCTGTTAGACAAAGCTAATCTGCTCATCCTGCGTGTCTCTGAGAGGTGGGTTGACTTCATCTTCCTCATCATTGCTGTTACACAACCTCATTGTCAGTATAAAGTTAATTCATCTATGAAAGATGCAGCTTGTAACAAAATCAAAGCTCAGGGACAGAAAGATGTCATTTAGCATCACTTTTGGGGAACTTCAGTTTTTTTTCCAATCTGGATCTATTTTCTTGCATGAATCCGTTCATTTCCTCATCCAGACAGTTTTGGTGCAACTTGAATTCCTTCAGGAGACATTTAGATCCACTCCAGATCAGTGTGTGCGCGATATAATGGCAGAGATTGGGCAACCACGTCCAGCCTCTAAATAAGACATTATCTGCCACAAACTCCTTCATTTCACCAATGTTTTGTTACGAAACATTACTCGGACCCCCCTGTGAACTCGAAGCAGCTTTTCGTGGTGATTATTTATAGATGTCTACTTGTTATGGTGTCGCATAATGGTGACGTCATCAAAACCACAGCAGTAAAAAGTTTGTAAATAAAGGATGACTCACCACGATGCCATGTGTGTGCCACCATTTTTACTACAGTGTCTCTGAATGGACAAAAATCTATGCAGGACCAGCTTTAATGGGAGCTAGAGCACAGTCCATTAATGCCACCTTAAAAGCACCAAAGAAGAAGACAGTACACATGTTGTTTTAGATTCCTGTAGTGCAGGACTACATGCATGCATCCATCCATCCATGCATCCATCCATCCATCCATGCATCCATCCATGCATCAATGCATCAATGCATCCATCCATCCATCCATCCATGCATCCATCCATGCATCAATGCATCAATGCATTCATCCATCCATGCATCCATCCATCCATGCATCCATCCATGCATCAATGCATTCATCCATCCATGCATCCGTCCATCCATCCGTCCGTCCGTGCATGCATGCATGCATCCATCCATGCATCAATGCATCCATCCATCCATCCATGCATCAATGCATCCATCCATCCATCCATGCATCAATGCATCCATCCATCCATGCATCCGTCCATCCATCCGTCTGTCCGTGCATGGGGTGTGGGGGTATAGGGAGGTGGGGGCGTATGTGGGGGGGGGGGGTAGGGAGGGTTGGTGCAGTTATGTGGGGGGAGTGCATGTGTGTGTTAGAGGTATGAGGAGGTGGGGAGGTAGGTGTGGACGGTAGAGGGAGGAGAGTGTTGGGGGTGGAGGAGGAGTGAGTGTGGATATGTAGGTCAGAGAGCGGAGTGGGTGGGTGCATGTGTGTGTGTGGGGGGAGTACATGGGCGTGTGGGGAGTGTGTGTGTGAGCGTGGTAGTGGGGTAGGGGGTGGTAGAGGTGGTGGCGCCCTGGTGTCAGGTGTGTGGGGCAGGGACGTTGGGGTGGGGGCTGGCCTGCCCTGGGGGGGTGTCGTCTGGAGGGACACCCAGCTCGATGACGTGCCTAACTTTGTGCGGCTGAAAACACACAATCATCTGAAAGCGTCTCCTTTTTTTGGCAGTCCCCAGTTGTTCCACTGGAAACGGGGGGGTACAGACCCAGTTTTCAGACGCTTGTATGTTTTCACAAACAAAAAGTTGGTAACGTCAGCTAACGCGAGCTTGCTAACGCTAGCTGTAGTGTCGTCTGCATCATTGAAGTGCCGACTACAGACATACGTGCAACCTTGTTTTATTTTAAATTTCGGTCCTTCACTCCGACAAATCGCTTTCATCCACTTCTTCCTTAGTGTCTTTTCAGTCGGGAATCCATGAAAACTTCGGTACGGCTGGCGATGTTTATTAGATGTACACAATGGAACAGAGCAGCAACATTGAGCCATTCCTGGCCCGGAAGAGGAAGCTTTAGATGTTTCAACTTCCGGAAACCGGAACGCGGAAGCGTGATAATCCCCTATAGTGGTGCTGTTTGAAGGTGAGAGTGAAGAGCGGATGCTAAAGTGGTTTCTCTGGTTTCCAGTTAGGGTGAGAAAGGTTTAGAATAAGGTGTTCAAAGGAATTATGACTAATCTTAGGTCTGGGATTAATAAATAGCCCTGATTGGAAGATAGCAGCCACACCTCCTCCTCGGCCTGCAGTTCTAGAAACATGAAAATTTAAATAATCTGTTGGAGTAGATTCATCAATAGTAACATGATCATCCTGCTGCAGCAGGTTTCTGTGAGACAAAAATAAATCAATATGATGATCACCAATCAGATCATTGACTAACAGAGATTCAGAAGAAAGGGATCTGATATTTAGTAAACCACATTTAATGGTTTTATTTTTCTGTTTTGTTACGTTCCTTGTTTTAATTTTTATGAGGTTATTGTGATTTACCTTAGAGTTGTTTAGATTTTATCATGAGGGCTCGGGGGACTTACGTTGATGTTCCCTCCTTAACAAGAAGGTTTATCTGATGAACAGAAGGACTCAGATGACACAGATGTTCAGAAATGTGACACTTTTAATACACGATGTAGAGCAGCATCAGAGAACACCATCAGAATGACCTCCTAACCTGCTGAAAATGCTGTCACACACCCAAGAAATAAAGACAACTGACCATCATGTCATGAGAGGGTCCTGCTGGAGATCACCAACATGGAGGGAGAAGGCTGTTCAGCAGCATTTGGAGGAAGATTGACAAACTACAACTGCATGATTACATGAGAATGAATGCTGCTTCTTGCTGGGGTGTACAGACCTTGTAATGGGCTGCTGCCAGCTTATGAACGGTTAGCCAAGATCCTCCATTTTTCATGGTATCATGTCACTTCAGACATTCATGTGCTGTCATGAATGATACAAGTTTACAGTTGGAAGAAACGAGCTACTTGGCAAGTAAATGCCAAGCTTGCCGTCATTGGGAATTTTTGGAAAAAATATGGAGCAATCGTCACTCATCACCACATATGATGCTGTGATTCTTGCATGTGAACACACACAGACAAAATCATTGTTTCACAATTGTCAATTTACCATTTTTAAATTTTTTTTAAAATTTTATTTCAAATTTGCACACCCAATTCTGAGTGAGATAAGGTTGGTTTTTATGAAAAAAAAGACTTTTTCCCAATTGAAATCTATGGGGGTCATTTTTGACCCATAACACCACATTTGTCACTATTTTTAATAATTTTACATTAAGAAAAAGAATCAAGCTATTTTTTGAGGTTGTTATACTATAATAACAATCTGGTAGACTCAGATAATAATCTTGACCAAAGTCATCCCCAAAGGGAATATAATGAGTGAATTTGAATAACTTTTTGAGTCAAAACAAGTGGTGTAATATAAGATAAAGGTTCTATGTTCACTTTTAAAACAATGTTTAGGTGGACATGAATATATACTGAGTTAACTTTGAGGTGAAAAACAATGATGGATTATAACTATTGTTTTTTGAGTATTTTAGGTAAAGTTAGATTCTGGGTCAAATTTGACCCAGTCCAACACTAAAGACGCTGGCAGATTTTGAACACAATACAAGAGTTAAAACAGTCAAGTGGGGGTGGGGGTGGGGGTGATGCTGAGAGAGATACAGTCGTGTGACCCGAGGGACGCTCCAGACCTGCTCCAGACCCACCAATCATAGCCTAGATAACCACTGCAAACATCCAGGTGGAGATCTGTGAAGGCCATGTTCAGGTCTCTGCAGGGATCCGTTCTCTCTGGCCTGGTGGTCCGGGTGACCCGCTTCCTCTGCCCTCAGGTCACCCCAGTGGACTGGTGACCTCCACGGAGCTGCGTGTAGCTGAGCTCCTGCACCGCGTGAAGGTGGGGTCAGCTGTGGCAGAGGGAGCCGGGAACGTGGTGAGGCAGCTGAGTGAGGGCCGGATCCAGGACTGCGGGGCTCTGGCAGAGGTGGGTGGTACCGTCTGGAGACTCCTAGCTGATGCCAGCATGAAGTCCTGCTTCTTCAGGTCTTCAGCTTAGATGTTTATTTATTAAGTTGGAGGATAACGTTCTTCATTTCCAACTGGACCTTATTTCTAGGAGTTCACGTATTAAGTTTCTGCATCACTTTGACTCCTTCCGAAGACATTACATTGAGTTGTCCTCCGGCGTGCATCCATATATTGGGGGGGGGGGCAGGCTCTACAAGACATTAAATGAAGCAAAACTGCTTCATTTCACCAATACTTTAAATCAGAGGTCTTCAACAGGGGGGCTGTAGAGGTACTGCAGGGGGGTCCCAAAAGTTTTGATTGGTTAGACTTTTTTTTTTTTTTACATTCCCTCCACATTTTTTTTAAACACATAGAAAATTATTATGAAGATATATTTTAATGTTATACAGTTGTTCTTTAAGGTCTTGGGTATTAGGGGAGAAAGAATCGGCTCTAAGGCTACACATATTCATTAGTAAGTGGTTTATGAGCACAGCTGTAGATACTATGTTCATCATGAATAAGCACATTAGTTATGACTTAGCAAATCATGAATTCATCCTCTATAAAGCATGTATCTGACATTAGTACTCATTAGATACTTTAAAAACACATTTATTAATGTTTTTCTACAATGTGTCTAATGATTATATTTTCATACTGTTACGGTTAGATTCAGCTTTTCATAATATGGTATTTGCATCACTTACAAACCAGTTATAGGTTTTTCTCTATTGATGCTTTCACTTAGCGTTAAAGCATGTACTAATGGTTTGTAAATATGGTAGAAAATATTTTATACAAACTCACATTTCTTTTCCAATCATTGTCTTATAAGCAGTTAATAATACAGGAATTCATCATTGCAGGAAGTTACGAAGCACTTACTATTCATTTATAAAGTACATGGTGTGCACATCCAAAGTGTGTCCTTTATAAAGGAGTTACGAATGAGATTTAAAGGTTGGTAATGCCTAAAGTATTACAAAACTGTCAATTGTTCTAAAAAGAAAGACAGCACACAGTAACATCAGATAAACTGAATATTTGTTGCACCAACTAAGAACATGGTTAATTAAAAACTCACAAAAAATGAGGAAAAAAACGACAGTGGCGTTATTCAAAACTCAAGTCTCAAAATTTTAAACCAGATTTGTACAATACACAAAAGAAAATCTCCTGAGAAATGTCAATTATTACACAACTAATGTAAAGCTTAGTCAACATAACCTGACCTAAATCTTCCACTATGCCGATATCCACTATGCCGATATTTTAAAACTCATGTGGCTAATAACGAAATCTGGGGAAAAAATCGAGTACACTGAAATATCGCGCTATTTTTTTTTTTATGCTGTGATCATATCGATATGTAAAAATGTGATATCGATCTATTTCACTAGTGGAAATCTCGCGAGATTTCGTTTGTTCAGATCAAAAAAAGAAATATTGCGAGTTTTCGTGAAATCTCGCGAGATCTCACCATTATATTGCAAAATCTCGCGAAATTTCGTTGGTAAAATAGATCAATACTGCATTTTGAATCTCTATATGAAATCTGCATAAAAATATCGCAATATTTCAGTGCATCGATTTTATAACGGATATTGATACCGATGTTACAGCTGACAAAAATCATTTCAAATAGCAGTTTTGTTATCCGTTTCCAACACTGAGAAATGGGGGTGGAAAAAATATTGATACTTCCTGGAGGAGGATATTTTTTCCCACCTCTAGTCTTTAGAAGTTTTAAAGTCTGTAAAAAAAAACGTTTTTGAAGAAGAAGAAGTTTTTTAGACTTTAGAAACAGCGGTCTCATCGGTTAGATATCGGCGGGGTGTCTGATACTCAGTTTTAAGGCTGATATAGGCCGATAGCGATGATATGGTGCATCCCGAGGTTGTGGTTGTGGTCTTCCCTCAGGCCCAAGCCCGGATGCAGGAGTCGTCTCAGAAGGTGGACCTGCTGCATCTGTCCCTGGACAGATGTCTGCGCCAGCTTCCTCAGGACCACCCCTCCCAGACTGCAGTCAGAGACCTGCTGGAGTTAGGAGCCCCTCCTCCGGCGGCACGCCAAAGAAACAAAGCAGCGCTCTGTCCTCTTCCTCATCCTCATCCTCCTTCTTCAGACCAGCCAGCCTCACAGGTTCGGTTTTTCTGACACCTGTCATGATGATGCTCTCCTCTGGTGTGAACCTGTAACCCTGGTGCTGGTGCTCAGGTCGGCTGGAGGTGTGTCTGCTGGGCTGCCAGGACCTGCTGGAGACCGTCCCGGCCCGCGGTGGCTCCGCCCCCCAGGAACGACGGGAAGGCCCTGAAAGTGAGGTCTGCAGGACGGAGCAGCAGCAGCAAGACCAGCAAGTCTGAGGACCTGTCCTGTGAGTCCGTCTGCAGACGAACCTCCATCCTTTCATTTTCACGTCCCAGACGGCCAGAATCGTATCGGTTCTGTACCAGTAATCGTACCAGGTCCGAACAGTCCGACTTCGTTTTTAATAACGGACATGCCGACTCCACTTCACACACTGAAAGCTTCATCGTATGAATTCACTGATGACCTGATTAATTTGACGTTCTCTGTATTTTGAGTGTTTGAAGACGAGTGCTGCTGAGCTTTTCACCAGGTTGCCCTTGACAACGACATTACATGACGAGTCAACACGAGCAAGACAGTCACACACACAAGAACAAACTTCACACAACAACTCAGTATCAGAATACTCAAGGTGGTCCGAGCCTTATTCTGTCCCGTACAGTAGGGCTGCTCCATTCTGGAAAAAATCACTATTATTTTCATCAATATTGAAATCACGATTATTCAAGTGATTATTTTTTAGTGACACGATGCTTTTATTCAGCATTTCTCTCTTTCAACAACACTTCATTGATCATTTATGCAAATTGTTCAAACTGAAAATAAAAGGCTACAGACACGTACCTTTATAGCAGTTTTGCAGTGTGGTAACTCTCAGATCTCACAGCTGCTTTTGACACGGTGGACCATGCAACTCATTCATCTCGCCTGGAGAACTGTGTGGTTGTCATGGGGACAGCTCTCACAGGTCCTTTTCGGTCAGACTGGGGGGCTCCACCTCATCTTCTGCCGCTCTGCACTGTGGAGTCCCCCAGGGTTCAATTCTCGGGCCAGTTCTCTTTGCCCTGTACCTGCTTCCACCCAGGGAGATTTTTAGAAAACACGGCATGTCATGTCATACCACTTCTTTTTTTTTCCTTTCTCATGAACAAAACAGAAAAGACATATAACATCACAAACTTCCATGCAGGGAGGAAAATGACACGAAGAGAGGAGATCTATACTTATATCTTTGTATCTGTACTCTCAAACAGTTCGCATCTGCATACATACAGCTGTGAGAAAAAGTTTTTCCCCCTTCCCGATTTCTTACTTTTTTGCATGTTTGTCACACTTAAATGTTTCAGATCATCAAAAATGTTTTAATGCGAGTCAAAAATAACACAAGTAAACAGAAAAAAATCCAAACCTCCATGGTCCTGTGTGAAAAAGTGATTGCCCCCCTGTTAAAACATAAATTAACTGTGGTTTATCATCTTTGGAAAGCTGATTTCAATTTCTCTATCCACATCCAGGCCTGATTACTGCCACACCTGTTCTCCATCAGAAATCACTTAAATAGGACCTGCCTGACAAAGTGAAGTAGACCAAAAGATCCTCCAAAGCTAGACATCATGCTGCCATCCAAAGAAATTCAGGAACAAATGAGGAACAAAGTCATTGAGATCTATCAGTCTGGAAAAGGTTCCAAAGCCATTTCTAAAGCTTTGGGACTCCAGAGAACCACAGTGAGAACCATTATCCACAAATGGTGATAACATGGAACAGTGGTGAACCTTCCCAGGAGGGGCCGGCCGACCAAAATGACCCCAAGAGCACAGCGACGACTCATCCAAGAGGTCACAAAAGACCCCAGAACAACATCCAAGAACTGCAGGCCTCACTTGCCTCAATGAAGGTCAGTGTTCATGACTCCCCCATCAGAAAGAGACTGGGGGCAAAAATGGCTGCATGGCAGAGTTCCAAGACCAAAACCACTGCTGAGCAAAAAGAACATAAAGGCTCGTCTCAGTTTAGCCAGAAAGCATCTTGATGATCCCCAAGACTTTTGGGAAAATACTCTGTGGACTGACGAGACAAAAGTGGAACTTTCTGGAAGGTGGAGGTCCCATTACATCTGGCGTAAAAGTAACACGGCATTTCAGAAAAGGAACATCATAGCAACAGTAAAACATGGTGGTGGTAGTGTGATGGTCTGGGGCTGTTTTGCTGCTGCAGGACCTGGAAGACTTGCTGTGGTAAATGGAACCATGAATTCTGCTTCTACCAAAAAATCCTGAAGGAGAACGTCCGGCCATCTGTTGGTGACCTCAAGCTGAAGCGCACTTGGGTTCTGCAGCAGAACAATGATCCAGAACACACCAGCAAGTCCACCTCTGAATGGCTTAAGAACAACAACATGAAGACTTTGGAGTGGCCTAGTCAAAGCCCCCACCTGAATCCCATTGAGATGCTGTGGCATGACCTTAAAAAGGCGGTTCATGCTGGAAAAGCCTCCAATGTGGCTGAATTACAACAATTCTGCAAAGATGAGTGGAACAAAATTCCTCCACAGCGCTGTAGAAGACTCACTGCCAGTTATCACAAACGCTTGATGCAGTTGTTGCTGCTAAGGTGGAACAACCAGTTATTAGGTTTAGGGGAAGATCACTTTTTCACACAGGGACATTTAAGTTTGGATCCCCCCCCCCCCTTAAAAATAAAAATCTTCATTTAAAAACTGCATTTTCTGTTTAATTGTGTTATCTTTGTCTTACATTTAAATTTGTTTGATGATCTGAAACATTTAAGTGTGACAAACATGCAAAAAAGCAAGAAATCAGGAAGGGGGAAACACTTTTTCACACAGCTGTATGTAACTTAAACCAGGCCTAAATTCACTGGTGAAACTATCCAGATAGATAATGACGATAAGGGAATTTTAGCCCACTTTTGTCTTCTTCCTCATTCTCCTCCCTGTCCCGACAGTAGGCATCTTAGTCATTAACTTGTGAACTAAAAACAAAAAGGGAAAAAAAACACAAAAAAAGGAGAAGAAAATAAAAATGTAGTAAATGAATGCCAAGGGGAGTCCTTAAATGGTCATACCCACTTCTACGCAGATGACTGCCAAATTTACATGCCGATAACTAAAACGAGCCACTGCCCCCTGACACCCCTGCTTAGCTGTCTCAGTGATGTCCAGGCTCGGTTAGCCCCAAATCTTTTAAAGCTTAACGAGGGAAAGACTGGAATCAGGATGTTTGGTGACACCCTCATTGACCCTCCAAAACTACGTGCGTCCCAAAGTCACCAGCCTTAGCATCACCATGGACAGCCATTTTAAACTTGACAAACAGGTGAATTCAGTTTTCAAATCCAGTTTTTATCATCTTCGCCTTTTATTTAAAGTGAAACCTTTTATATCTTTTAATCTGTTTGAACGAGTTGTGCAGCTTTTATTCCTTCTCGTCTGGACGACTGCAGCACTCGTCATTCAGGTGTCTGCAGTAACACACTTTCCCGTCTGCAGCTCGTCCAGAACTCCGCGGCACGACTTTTAACAGGGTCAGGAAACGTGAACACACCACCCCTATTTCAGTGTCTGCACGGCTGCCTGGATGTTTTAAGATAGATTTGAAAATCTTATTGCTTGTTTTTAAAGCTTTAAATGGACTGACCCCCCCAGTACATTTAGGATCACCTCCAGATTTGTACTCCAGCAAGCTCTGAGGTCGGGGGCGAGTCCCAGCTCGTGGTCCCAAAGTCGATACTTAAAACCAGGGGGGACAGGGCATTCTCTGTTGTCGGCCCCAGACTCTGGAACGCTCTGCCGCTCCATGTTCGAACTGCCCCCCCTGTGGAGAGCCTCAAGTCTCGTCTGAAGGCCACTTTTATTCTCTGGATTGCAACACTGCGTCAGTTCTGTGCTCCTTTGTGTCTTCTTTTAATTTTTGTTCTATTTTAATTTATTTTACTTTATTTTTATTGTTTTAGCTGATTTATTTTATTGTATTTTTAGTGTATTTTATTTATGTGTGTGTGTGCGTGTATATATATATATATATATATATATATATATATATATATATATATATATATATATATATATATATATATATATATATATATAGTGTGTGTATGTGTATATATATATGTGTGTATGTGTATATATATATATATATGTATGTGTGTATATATATATATATATATATATATATATATATATATATATACACACACATATACATATATATATATATATATATATATATATATATATATATATATATATATATATATATATATATATATATATATACACACACATATACATATATATATGTATATATGTATTTGTATGTGTATACACATATATATATATATATATATATATATATATATATATATAATAAATATTCTTATTTAGATGAAAAAATATCATCTAAAAATATCTCAAAATAAACTTGGAACGTTCCATTTTTGTTAATGACATCTAACAAACTGCCTGGGTGGAAGACACTGAAATTGACTTTAACTTCTGAATAACTTTCAGAAATTGTGTGGGGGAAAAGTGGGGAAAAAAATAGTTTTAACACGATTATTAAGGTTTGGAGATCACTGACCCAAAAATTGAAACCAGGATTAAATTCTGATGAATTGCCCTGTCGTCCAGTACATGTCCATTATTCCAGGCTTCCAGTGGTTTGGCCAACTCTGCAGAAAAGCATCAACTCTTCCATCAATACAGTATTTATTACTTATTATTATTTATAATAATATTTAATATCTTTATTTTGTCATGCTCGGAGATTTCCATGTTGAGAGGACGGAGGCTGATTTTAACAGCAGTTTTCCTCACCAGCATTCAGAGTCTGAGTAACGTGTTCATCAGGAAGTTTCCTGACACACGTGTGAGTGGATCTAGCCACGCCTGTTTACCTGCGGCTTTACCGATGTTTGAACTGGCTGCAGAAGTCGGAGTAGTGTTGACTCCCAGACGTTTTCATCTCAGCTGCTGGTTCAGTTCCGTTCAAGTTCAAACAGACTCATGTCCATATAAAAAACTAACACAAACAGACCTGTAAGACTAAAACATACACATAAAATAACACACAAAAGGGATAGAAATAAGCATCAAAATCACCTAAAAACAGACATTTCATCCTCCGTCTGGATGAGTAACGGGATAGAAACATCCAGACGTTGCATAAACTTCAAAAATTTGTTTCTCAGAAGTGCTTTGAATGTGCTCACCCCAGCAGAGACGAACGCCAGACCAGCGCTCCCTCCTCGGGGAGTCTTTAGTACTATCCTCATGGCATCTTTATATGCAACTTGTAACTTTTGCATGGAGGATTTTTTATAAGATGACCACAGACGGGCCGTGTACAGTACAGTGGTGTACAATATGCCTGAAAAAGGGACACCTCAATTCCAGTTGAACAAAAACTAAACTTATGTGCAATAATGTTTGCCTGAGTATATTTCATCATCATCCTTGTCCTCATCCTCGTCCTCCTCCTCCTCCTCCTCCTCTAAAAAATGACTGAGGTGTTTAAATCTGTTGGCAGACCATAAATCCTGCATTAGAAAGGTGAAAATCCGGAAAAGTCAGCCATTTATCCCGTGTGGTTCTCCAGATTACCACAGCACTCTTGCTGGCATTGTACTTTATGTCAAACTGCATACCATATTCTGTACAGCAGGTACAGAAAGTATTCAGACCCCTTCAAACTTTTCACACTTTGTTTCACTGCAGCCATTTGCTAAAATCATAAAAGTTCCTTTTATTTCTCATTAATGTCACTCAGCACCATCTGGACAGAAAAAGACAAATGTAGAAATTTTTGCAAATTTATGAAAACAGAAAAACTGAAATATGACATGGTGATAAGTATTGAGTACTTTGCTCAGTACTGAGTAGAAGTACTTCTGAGCTGGTACAGCCATGAGTCTTCTTGGGAATGATGCAACAATGTTCCACACCTGGATTTGGGATCTTCTGGTTCTTCTTGCAGATCCTCTCCAGTTCTGTCAGGTTGGATGGTGAACGGTGGTGTTCAGCCATTTTCAGGTCTCTCAGAGATGCTCAGTTGGGTTTAAGTCAGGGTTCTGGCTGGGCCGGTCCAGAATGGTCCAGAGTGGTTCTGATCCACTCCTTTGTTATTTCAGCTGTGTGTGAGGGTCATCGTCTTGTTGGAAGGTGAACCTTCGGCCCAGTCTGAGCTCCTGAACTCTGGAAGAGCTTTTCTTCCAGGATCTCTGTACTTGGCCGCATTCATCTCTCCTTCAACTGCAACCAGTCGTCCTGTCCCTGCAGCTGAAAAACACCCCCATAGCATGATGCTGCCACCACCGTGCTTCACTGTTGGGATGGTATTGGGCAGGTGATGAGCAGTACCTGGTTTTCTCTCACATACCGCTTAGAACAGCGGTTCTCCAGCTTTTTCATGACGGGTCCAGTTTTCAGTCCAAACTGGTCCTGGGTCCATTTATAGTTAACACTATTACTGTAATGATCTCATTTTAGGTATTTATTTAATAACTAAAGCAAATCCTCCTGCCTTTAACAGACTGGACCTAGTAAAATGTGGCGTGAT
Source organism: Atherinomorus stipes (assembly GCA_023101725.1). NCBI lineage: Eukaryota > Metazoa > Chordata > Actinopteri > Atheriniformes > Atherinidae > Atherinomorus > Atherinomorus stipes. The sequence goes on along the minus strand of JALJCO010011359.1, from coordinate 112 downwards.
AAACAGCCAGTCAGTCATTTTCCAGTTCAGGGTCGGGGGGTCGCTGGAGTCTATCCCAGCTATTATCAGGCGAGAGGCAGGTACACCTGGACAGGTCGCCTGTCTGTCACAG